>NW_020869637.1:135000-162500 GCF_003789085.1 Penaeus vannamei | reverse complement strand
GCTCTCGTCTTTTTTGCTTTATTCTCAAGGAGGACCGAAGCGCGTTGTTTGTGGTTGTAAATATTACCGGACCATTCTTGATTGGCATCCTGTCTTAACTTATTTTCACAGAAAGAAGAGAGAGAGAGAGAGAGAAGAGGGAGGGAAGGATAGAGACAGATTGGCATCCTGTCTTAACTAATTTTCACAGAAAGACGAGAGAGAGAGAGAAGAATAGAGAAGAGGGAGGGAGGGATAGAGACAGATATATAGATAGATAAGGAAAATCAAAGAATCGGAGAATGGGATAAGAAAAGTATAATAGACTTAAAAAATGAGATAAAGGAATAAAAACGGCTAAAAAAGAGACAAACAGAAAAAAAGAAAGACAAACAAGATATCAAAAAGCAAGAGAGAGAATTACAAAGACAAAAAAAAATAGAAGGGGCATTGTCGAAAGTACAAGGATACTCAGCAAACGTTTCACAAAAGAGAGGCAGCAACACCAGTGAGCCCGTATCAGCTGATAGTGAGCCCCACGTGACCACCTTCGTCTCCAGCAAAGCCAGCGACACGACCTAGAACAACACCGGATGAAAAGCCTGCAGGTGACCCACCAATAAACACCTGCCTCTAAATATCGAGCCGAGATTACGAGAGTGACTTCAGACACTCACCTCGGTTGGGGCAAACAAGTCTTGAAATGAATTACTTACATAAATGTGCTTCGAATCAGAAATCTGCAAACATAGTCCACGTATAAATAAAAAAGACAGAAAAAAACGAGGAGACACCAATGTTAGTGAATCGGACCAAGCTGAAATGATCAGCATTGATACATGAAACGAGTGGAATACTTAACAAGTCAATAGCATTAACAGTGTAAAAGAGAGTACAAGAAAGCACTCGAGGGAACACAAACCTCTGCCAACACCAAAAAAATTACCACATTAAAAGAAAGAATTTTCTATCAGCCACAAATTTTACCACAATGCGCCGGTAACTTTTCTCGTAATCCTGCTGACAAACCAAGAACCCGAAAAAAATAACGGAGGTTTGATAATAAAAAAATGAAAAAAGAACAATAACTTACTATTCTTATTATCACTATCATTATTACTATTATTATTATCACTATCATTATTACTCTTATTATCACTATTATTATCATACTATTATCATCATTATCATTATTTTTCTTTTTTTAATATCATTATCATTATCATTCATTACTATCACATTATACTATCACCACTGCTATTGTAATTATTACCATTATTGTCAGTTTCATTATCATCATCATTATACCAGCAACAATAAAAACACCTTTTACTGTAATTAGAGCAAAATTTTTCGCTCCTGCAACTTAATTTCCGAGAAGGAAGGAGAAGAGTGAAGGAGGAATGGGAAGAAGGAAGAGAACGGAAAACAGGATAAGAGGAAGAGGACACGGGAGACGCAGAGAAATAGGAATGATATAAAGAGAATATAGTGGAACGGCAGAAGGGAGAAAACAAGAAAGACGGAAGAGGAAATGGACAGAAAAAAAAACGGAAAGGGAAAAAAAAATGGGGGAGTAGAAAAAGAAGAGGAAAGAACACAGGGAAACACAGACGATGAACAAGTCGCGAAGCACGGAAGAAGGAAGGAACAAGAAGGGAGGAACACAGAAAGGGGGAGAGAGAGAGAGGGGGGAGAGCTCACACTAAATCTCCAAAGTGATCAGGATACAGTAAACAAACCGCAACCACTTCGCGACACATTTTTGCCATTTCTCCTCCGATGCTCGCGAAAATCGAAGAGTCACTTCTATTGTCCTGCGCAAGATTTATTTGTCATTCCCCTTGCGGATCACTTTGGTGGTAGGCGAGGGAGGCGAGGAGAAAGAAGAGAGAGGAAGAAGATGCCGCGATCAGATGAATAACACGAAAGGGGCGAGGAGAAAGGAGAGAGAGGAAGAGGATGCCGTGATCAGATGAATAACACGAAAGGGAAAAGCGAAGGAAGTGGGAACGAAATTGGCAATACAAATAAAAACTAAATAGGAATAACAAGATAAGAAGAAAGAGAATTACCCCCACAAGATCCACCCAACAGCAAACATGTTCCCGACCCGACATCTCTGCAAGGAGCGGCAGGCGGAGGATACCAAGTGGGGCTCCTAACACAGTGGGAGTGGACGATACCTGCGGGGGAGCTATCACAGGCTACGCCAGAATGGGTTGTTTGAACGTGTGTGTGTGTTGTGTGTGTTGCTGTGTGTGTGTGTGTGTGTGTGTGTGTGTGTGTGTGTGTGTGTGTGTGTGTGTGTGTGTGTGTGTGTGTGTGTGTGTGTGTGTGTGTGTGTGCTGTGTGTGTGTGTGTGTGTGTGTGTGTGTGTGTGTGTGTGTGTGTGTGTGTGTGTGTGTGTGTGTGTGTGCGTGCGTGTGTGGTGTGTGTGTGAGTGGACCCGACCAGAAAAGCAGTATCGAGAGCCCCAAGAAACTGCCTGACCATGCCAAAAAATATGTATGTTTCTCGATGGTCGCAGAACACCAAACAAGAATGTGGACTTCTATTCAGACCCATTCTCCAGTGACAGACATGTCACCACTCAGCAATCCGTCTGCGTCAACGGAGAGGTCAGTAACGTACGTTTGTGTTTATTTCTGTTTCGTCTTGCGCTGTAATTTTAGTTCTTTGCGCCCTAAGTAACTTTGCCTGTCCGCCCGCCCTTTACTCGCTTAATCATTCTGTTCCTTTTTTCCTCTGCCATTTGTCTCGTATCGTGCGCATGCGCCGGTATGTGCTATGTTTGTATTCAGCGGTGGCAACCTCTTACTGATAAACATTTTTTTATAGATCTCTAAATACAAAGCCTTTACATAATCTTACAACAAGGGCTTATCTTTTCCTATTTTTTTCTTCTCGTCTTTACTTAGGTCCTATCGTTAATGTGTTTTTGCCTCATTCGTCTTTCTCTCGCAACATCTTATCTGAACGGGCGTGTTTCCTTGTTAGTTTGCATCCCCTCAGGTGTCAGAGATCTCCAGTCGCTTCGCTGACCTTCGATCTTAATGAACATTCCTTTATTTCTAATCACCGTGTAAGGGAAAGACACAAACAAGATATATATATATATATATATATATATATATATATATATATATATATATATATATATATATATATATCAAGAACAAGGAGCAAAAAATAATCTCCCAAAATGATGAATGGCCGCGTGCCTGGCCCGGTGGAGTGAATTGCCACGTGCCAAAAGCTTCGGCACGCTGCTCCCTCTCCCCTCTCCTCTCTCCGCCCTCCCTCTCTCTCTCCTCTCTCTCTCGCATTCTCCTTCCTCTCTCCCGTCACTCCTGCAAAAACGTATCTCGCAACCACCAGCAAAAAAAAAAATAATAATAATAAATAATAAATAATAATAATAATAAATAAATAAATAAATAATAATAATCGGTATAAAATCATGAAACTACGAATCACGCTTTGGTACAAACACCAGCCTTTTTTCGAGGGTTGAGAAACGAGGTGGGGAGAGGGAAGGGGGCGTTTTACAATAAATTCTGTTCTCTACAGACTTCATATATACCTGAATCCTCGTCCAATCTCTCTCCATTACCTGTCTATCCATTCCTTCGCCTTCCCTCGACCGCCTTGCCCAACCCCTTTTCTTTTCGTCTTTCCTTTCGTTTGATTTCCCTTTCCTTCCCTCTCCTGCTCCTCTCCCTCATTTTCCTTGATCCCCCACTCCCTTTCCTTCCTCTCCTGCTCCTCATTTTCCTTGATTTCCCCTCCTTTCCATCCCTCTTCTCTCTCCCTCCCTTTCCTTTGATTTCCCCCACTCCCTTTCTCTTCCCTCTCCTAAATGTATATCTATCAGGTATATAGACAGATATGCCTTTACTTCTGCGTCTGTATTTTTGAAAATTCATTGGGTCGGGCCTGGCACAATCTTAACAAACCGGCAGTAAGTCTCATTTTCATGTTGATTTAACCCTAAACACGAATAATTATTAATATAATTGACGTAACGACAAAAATAGAAATCCTTTCTGAGACACGAAAGACTGGCATTCCTATTCTCAAACTCATTCATTTTAGTCTCAGAACTGGATACAAGTTGGTGAATATTAACCACAAACTGATGGACAAACACGCAAACACTTTTTTTTTACTTTATCTGCAAATATTAATGCATATACATACATGCATACATACATAAACGCATACTACTTCCATCCATCCACACACGTAAACTAAAACACCATACCACACAACACACACACACACACCACACACACACACACACACACACACACCACACACACACACACACACACACACACACACACACACACCACACACACACACACACACACACACACACACACACACACACACACACACACACACACACACACACACACACACACACACACACACACACACACACACCACACACACACACACACACACACACACACACACACACAACACACACACACACACACACACACACACACACACACAAAAGCCTACCTTCCCTTGTGCAAGCAGCCACAAATACGCGATGAATCAACACCGCATCCCGTATCTTTCCGTTTCCGCCTATCGACGTCACACGCCGCGCAAAAGGTCGGGCCTTCAAGCATCCGCACTACGACCCTGCCAAGTCCGTCGTGCGTGTGCGTGTGTGTGTGTGTGTGTGTGTGTGTGTGTGTGTGTGTGTGTGTGTGTGTGTGTGTGTGTGTGTGTGTGTGCTGTGTGTGTGTGTGTGTGTGTGTGTGTGTGTGTGTGTGTGTGTGTGTGTGTGTGTGTGTGTGTGTGTGTGTGTGTGTGTGTGTGTGTGTGTGTGTGTGTGTGTGTGTGCGTTTGTGTGGGTGTGGGTGTGAATGAGTGAGTGCGTGTGAGTTGAGTGCGTGCGTGCGTGCGGGTGTGAGTGAGTGAGTGTGTCTGTGAATGTGGGTGGTTGAGAGTGGGTGGGTGAGAGAGAGAGAGAGAGAGAGAGGGAGAATATGCATGCATGCGCGTGTGCGAATAAGCGTGAGTGCCAGTACATGCCACTGGGCGTGCATCATTCAGGCACAAAAGGGAGAGGGGAAGGGGAGGGGATGAAGGGCAAGAGCAGAGGAAGCACATGATGTTAAGTAACTGCGAGATTCCTTGTTACGTTTCTCAGATGTCTTGTCACGCTGCCATGCAAGAAGCGAAGAAGATTGGGCGAGGCACGAGGAGAAAGAGGAAGAGAAAGAAAGGAGCAGGAACAGGGGAGGAAAGGGAAGGGATTTGAGCAAGGGTGAGTGACGGCCACTCTACATGAGGCAGGATCACCAATATGGAATGTCTATCTGTCCTCCACGAGTGCAGCCACAGTGCAGGTGGGCGGTTCTGGGCCCTCACACCTGCCACTCCTTGGCGGGGCCCCCTTCGCGTGGCGCCAGGGAAAGATTCTGCCGTTCGGGAGAGCTTGTGTGGTACCGAGTATAAAGCTCCCGCTGCCAGAAAGAGCTTGTGTGGCGCCAGACGGAGCTCGTGGTACAATAGAGAGACCTGGGTCCGGTAAGTCCCTGTTGTGCCATGGAAATCTTTTGGGGCGACGACAGCTGATGTCTGCGCTACTGACGATAGGATGTCGCCGTGCCCCGTGGGGAATGCGAACCTAGAGATGTTCCCCGTGGCTGCCTTTGCATTCCAGGGGAAGCTTGGGACGTCCGACAGAAGGCTATAATGCAGAGAGAAACGAAGCTTTGAGATTTAGAGCCTCTGACACCTGGGACTGACTGTTGTTTCAAAGAGTTCAGTGTTAAGTAAAAGGCGACGAAACTAGCGATAACTGTGCTTGTTTGTTTGTGAAAAATGTGATAATTCATGTCTACCGAGTAATACTGAGGCAAAGCAACAGGCGAATGGACGGATGACGCCAAAATGAAGGTTTTAGCGCCGGATAACGCTTGTAATTTCAGTTATACGGAACCTTTTCAGTGAGTCCTACGCCGTACGACTTGGCAGACAGTCAGAACCCTAGAGAGAGAGAGAGAGAGAGCACCGGTACGACAGCAAGCATATATCTTTTGACCTCAGTAATTGCTTGCGTTTTGGTTTACACAGCTATGACCTAATAAAGCAAGGATTCATTCTCTTCAACGCTTAAGTGGAAAATTCTCTCACGGTTTCCCCCTTCCCTCAGGATCTCTTCTCTCTCTCTCTCTCTCTCTCTCTCTCTCTCTCTCTCTCTCTCTCTCTCTCTCTCTCTCTCTCTCTCTCTCTCTCTCTCTCAGCTCTCTCTCCTGGTGTTTGTTTCTGAATCTCTCTCCTCTCTCTCTCTCTCTCTCTCTCTCTCTCTCTCTCTCTCTCTCTCTCTCTCTCTCTCTCTCTCTCCTCTCTCTCTCTCTCTCTCCTTTCTCCAGGTGTTGTTTCTGAATATCTCTCTCTCTTTTTCTCAAGGTGATTGTTTCTGAATCTCTCTCTCTCTCTCCCTCTCTCTCTCTCTCTCTCTCTCTCTCTCTCTCTCTCTCTCTCTCTCTCTCTCTCTCTCTCTCTCCCCCCCCCATCCCGTGTGTTTGTTTCCGAAGCGAAAGGCCTGGTCCAGTTTTCCCCTTTATCCTTCCGCATCGTTCCGCCGCCGGACCCAACGATCCAAACGAAGCCCCCTCACATGCCCGGACCCTCCCAGCAACGAGCAAAGAGGAGCGGACGAGCGAGTCTGTTTTGTCCCGAATGCCATTTCTCTATCCTGCCCACCCCCCTCCCCTATCCTACCCTGGCCTTCCCTTATCTTGCCCTTCCGATCTCTTGCTCACTGCCCCTTCCCCTATCTTGGTCCCGTCTTTCCCTCTATGCTCCCTGCCCTTTCCTCTCACTTGCTTCTTGTCGCTTGCCCCTCTCTACCTTACTTCCAGTCCCTTCCCCTATATTGCTCCCTGCCTCTCCTCTCTTGCTTCTTGCCTCCCCCTATTTTACCCCCTGCCCCATGCCCTCTCTGCCCCTTCCACTCTCTCGCCTTGCCCCTTCCCTCTATCTTACTCCCTGCCTTCCCCTATATTGTCACTGCCCCTTTCCCTCTCTTGCCCCTGCCCTATCCCTTCTTGCCCCGCCCCCCTTCCCTCTCTTGCTCACTGCCCCTTCCCTCTCTTGGCCCCGCCCCTTTCCTCTCACTTGCTTCTTGTCCCTTACCCCTTCTCTATCTTACTCCCTGCCCTTCCCTCTTTGTTCCCTATCTTGCCCGCCCCTTCCCCTCTCTTGCCCCTTCTTCTGGCCCCGCCCCTTTCTCTCATTGCTTCTTGTCCCTTGCCCTTCTCCTATCTTACTCCCTGCCCCTTCCCCTCTCTTGCCCCCTGCCCTTTCCCCTTATCTTGGCCCCTTCCCCTATCCCTTCCCTCTCTTGCTCATCTGCCGCCTTTCCCTATCTCTTGCCCCGCCCTTTCCTCTCACTTGCTTCTTGTCCCTTGCCCCCCTTCTCCTATCTTACTCCCTGCCCTTCCCTCTCTTGCCCCTGCCCTTCTCTTGGCCCCTCCCCTTCTTGCTCCCCCTTCCCCTCCTTTCCCCTACTTGCTTCTTGCCCTCCTTCTCCTATCTTACCCCTGTCCCTTCCCCTATATTGCTTGCCCCTCCTCTTGCTTCTTGCCTCTTCCCTACCCTGCCCTTCCCTTCTCTCTTCCCCTTGCCGCTCTTGCCCCTTCCCCTTCCCCTACCCCGCCCCCCGCCCCTCCGCTTCATTTCACGCCCAAATGCAATGACGGTCGAGGGCGTGAAGGCGAGGCGATCCGGGGCGGCGAGGGTGACGAAAGGACAAGGACATGAGGTAATCAGAGTGAGTGAGGGAGTGGTTGCGCGTGTGGGTGTGTTTGAGGGTCAGACAGCCAAGTGCACGTGTGGGCGTGTGAATCGGTAGGGGATGAGTCACCAGAAGCTCACCAGCTGCTGGCACCAGGGGCAAGGTCGTCTACTGCAAGAGGGGCTTGGAGGGGGGGGGGGGGCTGGGTGATGAGAGCATGTGTAAGGTGGGAGAGGGAGATGAAGTGCCAATGGAATTCAGGAGAGGAGAGAAACGAAGGAGAGAGAGAGAGAGAGAGGGAGACATGCGAAATCATAAAGAAAGCACGAGTGGTGGACTACCTTCCCCTCCCGTCCTTCATTGCATTCGCACTCCAAGCATCTCCGTCGACATCGTTTTTTTTTTCCAACTCCGCCCCCCATTCCACAATCTCCTCTACCTTCCCCCCCCCCCTCCTTCCCTCACCCATATGTTTCCTCTGCCTTTCGACAGAATCCACAAGTAAAACTAGCAACGACACACCTGTATCCTTGACCGTAGCAGGGATTGAGATGTTGTAAATGTATTACATGCACACACACACACATGTATAAGTACAATTTATCCGTGTGTGTGATCAGAGAGAAAGAGAGAGAGAAAGAGAGAAAGAGAGAGAGAGAGAGAGAGAGAGAGAGAGAGGAGAGAGAGAGAGAGAGAGAGAGAGAGAGAGAGAGAGAGAGAGAGAGAGAGAGAGTTGAGAGTGTGAATTTATTCAATTTATCGTCTACTATTGTCTTTCCGTCTGTTCGACTGTCTATTCGCCTCTCCTGGTCTGTGTTACAAGTTAAATAGAGGAAATCATTGATAGAGGGGGAGAAGGAGGAAGAACTTAGGAGGATAGATAGTATAAGTGATAAAGAGAATAGAGAGAACAATAAGAAGGAACGGAGAGCAGAGGAAGAGTAAGCTGAGGATGAGATGCCGAGGGAGAGGATGACAGGAAGACGAGTTGACACGAGATCGAATGAAGAACGGGGGGAAAATATGGTCTTACGATAAAAGAAACAAAAGGAAAAATAAATACCATCAAAGAACGAAAAAGGAGGAAGAGATAAAGGAGACACGGAGGAGGGGAGGACAGGACACGAGAAGTAAAGAGAGGCGAAGGGAGCCAGCCGCCGACCCGCGCCAAACCTGCTTACATAACGCCTCACCTGACAATTACACACGAAGGGGGATGGAGGGGCGACGACACACAGGGGTGACCCATGCACACGCGCGCGCACGGTGCCACGAGAGCCGCACTCCTCGCCAATGAAACTTCCGAGAACAACCATGTAATAAATGTAATCCTCGGGGAATGCGGGGAGTAGCTGGCACGGATAATGAAACATAAGATCTGAAGATACAAATGTCGACGTATTCGCTTTTTTATATATTTCTCTCTAATTAATGTCGCTCGCTTGAGTCTCAGCAAGGCATTCTCTTTGTTTCTTCTGTCTGTCTATGCATGAATTTGTTACAAATATGTATCCATTCCTGCATCTCTTTCTTCCCCTCCCATCCCACCTCCTCTTTGTATAAAGTTTTTTTTATCACCCTGCTCCCAATCTCTCCCCTCTCCCATCTTTGTCTGTCTGTCTGCCTGTCTGCCAATTTGTCTCGTCTCCCCACTCATCACCCATTTTCTCTCTTGTTTCTTTTTTACTTCCCATCCAAAATTTCTTTGTATATAAAAAATTTTTCCCATATTTCTCTGTACCTGCCTGTCTGTCTCCCCACTCATAACTTGCAAGCCAGAAGATAATCAAGTAGCTTAGCCTCATTTCTTTTCTTTCTCTCTCTCTCTCTCTCTCTCTCTCTCTCTCTCTCTCTCTCTCTCTCTCTCTCTCTCTCTCTCTCTCTCTCTCTCTCTCTCTCTCTCTCTCTCCCTCCCCAAATGCCTTACTCCCCATTTCTCATTCTCTCTCTATTCCTCTTCTTTCTTCACTTTCATCCGTCCTTCCCTTTCGACTCCCCTTCGCCCAGCCTCCCGGCCGTCTCCATCTCCCTCCCCCCATCCCATACCAATTCCCCCCTTCTTCGCTATCCCCATCCCCTCCCATCCCCCCTCTCTCCCCTCCCCCATACCACCCAACCTGCACACTCACCCCATTCAACATCTCTTCTCCACACGCAAACAGGTAAGCAAGAACGCACGCGCAAGGTCACATACCTCCGCATATAAACACCTGACCGAAAATAACAACATATACGCCAAGAGTGGAGAGATGCGGCTTCAAAGGGTGACACTGTGTCGTCGTCATCGCCGCTTTGAGCTGCGGTGGCGTGGATGCAGGGCCTGTGAGCACGAGGAGGAGGAGAATAGTAAAAGGAGTATGGAGGAGAGGAGGAGGAACAATAAGAGGAGGATATGGAGGACAATAAAAGGAGGAAATGGAGGAAGGAATAGTAAAAGGAGGAAGAGGAGGAGGATAAAGGAGGAGTGAATGGAAGAGGAGGATGAAGAAACTGGAGAACCACAAAAAAGGAAATGGAAAAGGAGGAGGAGGATATGGAAAAGGAGGAGGATATAGCAAGAATAATATAAGGGAAACGTAAAAGAAGGAGGGAATAAAAGGGGAAATGAAAAAGGCGGAAGAACTGGAGAAAATAAAGGGGAAGTGGAAAAGATGAAAGAAGAAACAGAACAATAACGGGAGGAAATTGAAAAGGAGAGGAAGAAACAGAACAATAAAGAGAAGAAACGAAAAACGGAGAACGAATAAATAGGCGAATAATAAAGAGAGGAAACGGAAAAGGAGTATGAAGAAATAGAAGAATAAAAGGAATAAACGAAAAAAGTGGGGTAATAAAGGAGGTGAAGAGAGGGAGGGCGGTGGTGGTGGTGGTGACGAAAGAGAAGGGAGAGAGATCAGGTGGAACAAAGTAGTGGAAAAAAAGAGAAGGAAGAAGGCGTGGAGGTAAAGGAGAGGAAAGAACGGAGGGGGAGACAAGGAGGATTTGAGACGAAGTAGAGGAAATGTTAAGGAAGAGAAAGGGGAAGGGGGAGGGGACGGAATGAGAGAGATAAACACATAACCTATGCACGTAAAAGAACTACCGGAATCCTCCTTCTCCCACACCTTCGCTCTCTCTCTATCTCTTCCTCTCTTTCTCCCTCCCTGTATCTCTCTATCCTCCCCTCTCTTCTCCCTCCCTGTCTGTCTCTCTCTCTCTCTCTCTCCTCCCTCTTTCTCTCTCTCTTTTCTTCTCTCCTCTCTCCCTTCCTCTCTCTCTTCTCTCCTTCCTTTCTCTCTCTTTCTTGCCCCCAGAACATTGCAAATAATTTTAATACTTATTTTGCAAACATAGGAAAGAAAATTGTTTCTGAAGTTCCTATGATTGAAGGATCTTTTTCAACTTTTCTAAGGAATCGTCAAAGTAGCAATGAATTTTTTTCCCCGAAATTACCTTTCCAGAAATCATACTGGTTGTAAATAAGCTTAAAAACGGTCCAGCAGGACCAGGTGAGATTCCGACAAAAATAATTAAGAAAATAATCCACATTATTGCACCTGTTCTGATGCATATCTATAACTCATCAAGTCAGCCTAGGTTATTCCCATTTTCAATAGTGGGGATAAATCGCAAATTAAGAATTATCGTCCCATTTCTCTCCTCTCTTTATTTAGTAAAGTGTTTCAGAAACTCATTATCAGTAGAATTAATGAATATATCACCAATAGGAATGTCTAGCTCACAATTTGGTTTTACAAAGGGCAAATCAACAGAATCAGCACTCTTAAATTTCACGAATCATGCACTCTCTAAGTTTGACTCCAGAGAAATTACTTTAGGTATATTCCTGATTTTTTGTAAAGCATTTGATACTGTTGATTATGAGATTTGATTGCATAAGCTGGATCACTATGGCATCAGAGGAAGCGAACTCGACTGACTCAAGTCTTATCTGTCAAACAGGTCACAGATCGTTTATTTTAACAATGTTCATTCTCAGCAAGCTAACGTCATGTATGGTGTGCCACAAGGATCTATTTTAGGCCCATATCTATTTTTCACTTCATAAATGATATTGTAAACTGTAATACAATCTTTAACTTTACTGTTTGCTGATGACAGTAGTGTATACCTAAGTGGCACAAGATATTAACTCCCTGTTGCTAACCGCAAACCGTGAATTGAAACAGGTAGAAAAAATAGCTTCATCTTAACAAAATGGAACGATATCCCTGTATAAATAAGAGAGTCTTCTCTAAATATCTTTAAAGACAATTTAAAGAGATATCTATTATCTAAGTATTAAAACCATCTTATTATTTAAGAACTTAGACAGCTTGAATTAGGTTTGGACTATTAAATCAATTATTACATATTATGCTTGTTACCCTTGTCATAGCTCTTTCTTTCTATAAAAAAAAATATATCATATATACGTCTGTAAGTGTAGAAGTGTTTATTCATGTTGTGTTCTCAATATGTGTACGCTAGTTCATAGTTTGTGTATAATTGTATATAGATTGACTTATAAATATTTATGTAGCCATCATCCAATCCATGTCATATAGGGGCCTTTCAGGAGAGTAGCTCTCAAAAAAAATGTAATCCATTCTTTGTTAATTATTCTAATGATCATGTATTGTATCTGTAAAATTGACTAAATAAACATACTGAATCTGAATCTCTCTCTCCCCTTCCTTCTCTCTCTCTCTCTCTCTTCTCCCCCCCCCCACCCTCTCTCTCTCTCTCCCTCTCTTCTTTCTCCTAGTCTCTTTCTCTCTCTTTCTACCTCCTCTCTCTCTTTCTCTCCTCCTCTCCTCTCTTTCTCTTCCTCTCGCTCTCTCTCCCTCCTCTTCTCTCTCTCTCTCTCTCCTCCCTCCTCTTCTTCTCTCTCTTCCTCCTGTTTCCCTCTCTCCCTCTCCTCTTTTTCCCTCTCTCCCTCTCCTCTTTCTCCTCTCTCCTCTCTTTCTCTCCCTCCCTCCGCTTTTCTCTCTCTCCCCTCTTCCTACTCCTTCTCTCTCTCTCTCTCTCTCTCTCTCTCCTCTCTCTCTCTCTCTCTCTCTCTCTCTCTCTCTCTCTCTCTCTCTCTCTCTCTCTCTCTCTCCCCGATGTCCAGTCGTGGAGAATAAAAAAAGGGATTAAAAGTGAATTAAATAAAACATATTTAGCAGCGAAGTCTTGGGACATGTTAGCCAAAATTCCCCAGCCGTTGGCAAAGAGACGCTGCATTTGTGCGCTTGTTCTTTTTTTTTCTCTCTCTCTCTCTCTCTCTCTTCTTCTTGGGGATTGGGTGTGCGTCATCTGCTTGGCAGGGAATGAGGCGTCGCCCGTTATCTCTTGTGACGAAACAACATTTGCACAAACGTTTCGTTTCGTCTTCGTCCGGGCTGATATCTTTATCTTTCTCTCGCTCTCCTCTCGCTTTCTTTTTCCTCTCGTTCCCTCTCTGCTTTCCTTATGCTTTCTCCCTTATGCTCTCTCTTTATACGCACATACATGTGTGTGCGCGCGCGTGCGTGTGTGTATGTATGTAGAATGCATATATATAAACGCAACATACACGTATGCAAGTATAGATATATATGCATATATAGACATATAGATATATTGATATATACACATATATCAGAACTTCCACCCACACACTACGTATCTATACATATGTACATTTACACAGTATACAATTAAATATAAATACACATATAAATATATTCAATATAAGATATATATAAATACAAATATAGAATAAATACGTAATATATATACATGCCTGTGTGTCTGTGTTTATGTATATATACTGCCTATTCATTATATATTTGTCTTCATATATGTCATATTGAATATTTATATATGCATATATATATGTGAGTCTGAAACGCATACAGACAGACAGATGGAGAATAAAGACACACACAGCTCTCCCTCTCCTCCCGCTCCCACTCTCACACAAATAATCGCATGTGTTAGTGCAAATGTATGCAATTGTGCAGCCTAAGTATACACGTGTGTGCTACTGCCGTCGCTAAGCTGAATTTTGGTACCATTCCGGGAGGTTATATTTTAGCAGTGAGGTCAAGTGGTCTTCTGGCAGGTGTCCAGCTGTCAAAAGTACTCCTCCATGACCGACCCAGTGTGTATTAACGATTGTTTGCGTCTGTTTACGTCAGGCAGGCAGGTAGATGCAAGCCAGAAGATAATCAAGTAGCTTAGCCCCATTTCTTCTCTCTCTCTCTCTCTCTCTCTCTCTCTCTCTCTCTCTCTCTCTCTCTCTCTCTCTCTCTCTCTCTCTCTCTCTCTCTCTCTCTCTCTACGTAAAGCAATCTTACCACCTACAGTAGCAACACTTGACAAGAACGCATCTTAAAATACCGACACACACACACACACACACACACACACACACACACACACACACACACACACACACACAAAGAGTGGCTACCCCATAACAGGCTCATCAGCGTAAGGTTACTTCCTGTAAAGCATCTTAAACGTAGGAATAAAATGTAAACACATGGCTCCTCCGCCCCGCCCCCTTTTCCCCTCCGCCCGCCCTCGTATACCTGCCAGCTGTTTCACGGAATAACCCCTACATACCTCGCCCTATAATCCATTCACGTCACACTTATCCCATAAATCGACTCTCCTGGCCCGGGCGGGTTTGGTTTACGGCTTCAAGATCCAGCTACGTTTCACACTTCGCCGTCGAGTGTGTCATACCCTGGCATACACTTGTCACCCCGCGACAGGTACGGATCACTACTTGCGGGTATGCTGTCAGCCGGAGAGAATTATGACTTCATCAATATCCTCATTAACGGCAATTTCAAGGTGCGTTCCCTGTTTTTCTGCCTCTCTCCTCTCATTCCTTCTCTCCGTTCAAGTAATTCTAAACAGAATCCTCTTTCCAAGCACAACCAACACCCACGCAGGAAAACAGAAACACAAACATACAGACATACAAGCACAACCAACACCCACGCAGCAAACAGAAACACAAACATACAGACATACAAGCACAACCAACACCCACGCAGCAAAACAGAAACACAAACATACAGACATACAAGCACAACCAACACCAAGCAAAACAGAAAACACACATGACATACACAAGCACAAACACCCATGCAGAAACAAGATGCAAATGAATACACAGGTAGACATTATCCAGCCAGACGCGACAGAAATAAGTGTACTGCTTCGTAGTGTTTTCGGCTGTCCAATATTTAAAGCTCGGTTCGATCTATGCGTTCCAGGTTCGCTTCTCGGGCTGGCTATCGTGATTTAGATTCCATGGATTCCGGGGCGAAAGTAATGCATTTGAATAAAATATCAATATCAATTTCAATATAATATATATATCGGTGTACAGCTATAGTGATAGTTATAGTGACAGTTATGGTATAAGGATAATGATAATGATAACTTCAAATAATGATAATGATAACTTCAAAATAAAAACCGAAAACTGATAAGGTACTAAAACACTAATAAAAAATATCGTGATGGTGATGATATGACAAGTGACATTTTAAAAATCACAAAAAATAAAACAGGGGAGGGGTTAGGAGGCCAATAATAATAGAAATCTTGCGATCCGCTAAGCAGCAGGACCGCAAATCATCCCATTGATCTTCAACTGCAGATGCATCTTCTCCAGAGTCCGTCGGGTTCTTTTTTTTTAGGGGAGGGGAGG
Organism: Penaeus vannamei; assembly: GCF_003789085.1. Classification (NCBI taxonomy): domain Eukaryota; kingdom Metazoa; phylum Arthropoda; class Malacostraca; order Decapoda; family Penaeidae; genus Penaeus; species Penaeus vannamei. The sequence continues at coordinate 147,072 of NW_020869637.1, read as the reverse complement.
AGGGGTAGGGGGTAGGATGCGATTCTTCCTTGCGTGAGAACTATTCAATTCTTGTGTATTTCTTCTTGGAGACAAATATACCGGACAAATTCGAACTGCCTGGGAATGCTGAACAGATCTGTCGCGCCAAATTGCGTTTCTCCGATATCATTACTATTGCTTATATTAGTGTCTTCGTTCTAGTCAAGACACTGAATAATAAAAACAAACATTTCGGTAGATATTTCTCCTTTTCTTCACTTGTCTCTTCACAGCAGAGAGAGAGAGAGAGAGAGAGAGAGAGAGAGAGAGAGAGAGAGAGAGAGAGAGAGAGAGAGAGAGAGAGAGAGAGAGAGAGAGAGAGAGAGGGAAGCAAGGAGTAAAAATGAGAAGAGAGATGGAAAAGTCGTAAAGAAAACAAGAGAAAGAGAGCACAAAGACACAAAGTAGAAAATGGTGAAAAAAGAACGATAAGAGGGAAAAAGGTGAATGCCTGATGACATATCTCCTATGATGAAAACGGGACAGATATCTCTCCCTCCCACGCCCCTTCATACTTCCAAAAAGGACCCCACAAAAGACCCTAAAAGACCCCAAACTAGTAGTTTTCCATCAGTCACCGTCCGTAACTCGCTGGCACGGTCCCTTTTCGTTTCCATTGCTTCCCACCTCTGTGTCCTCATCTCCTATCATGGGGGGAGGGGGAAGAGAGGGAGAGAGAGAGAGAGAGAGAGAGGAGGAGAGGAGAGATAGAGAGAGACTTCGAGCAAAAGAGAAAGCGCGAGAGACGGAGAAGAGAAGCGAGAAAAGCGAGAGACGTAGAAAAAAGAGAGAAAGCGTGGAAAAAGACTGATAAGAAAAAAAAAGCATGAATGAAAAAAATCAAGAAAGCATGAAAGAAACGGAGAGGAAAAAAGAGAAACAGAGAGCGTGCGCCTCGGCAGATCATAAAAATACTGCAGGTTCGGGGAGTTGGCCTCAACTTTTATCCACCATAAAAGGACCACTACTTTTTTTTTCTTCATTTGCGGTATCGTATTTTCCCCCAAGACAGTTTAACGACCAATCACTGTGGGTATGACTCTGGGACGTAGTGTGTGTTCTCCCCAAGTTTGTTGATATTCCTGAAATTAGTTCAAGAAGAGACGGGGGAGGAGAGGAGAGAGAGAGAGAGAGAGGAGGAGGAGGAGGAGGGAGGGAGGGAGGGAGAGAGGAGGGAGGAGGGAGGGGGAGAGAGAGGGAGGGAGGGAGGGGAGGAGGGAGGGAGGGGGGAGAGAGAGGGAGGAGGGAGGGGGAGGAGAGGAGGGAGGGAGGGGAGGAGAGGAGAGAGGGGAGAGAGAGGGAGAGGAGAGAGAGAGAGAGAGCGGAGGACAGGTGGAAGGGGAGAGGGGCCTTGGAGCGTCACCAGGGCGACAACCTCCGCTAGGATCATTGATGCATCCCTGGGTCGACTGACTCACGCCGTAACGCCGCCACGCACTGCAGCCTCCTTCCCTGACTCACGCCGTAACCTCGTCCACCTCACTTGCACTCTCGTTAGACACTCCTCACCTCCGCCCACGACCACGTCAAGTCGCGTCCTTCCTCCCTTTCGCTCGCAAAAAACCCTCCCGGAAACCCCCTTTCACACGCAGGGTGCTTGCGGCAGGTCAGGTTTCACCCAGTTTACCTGTCCAAATCGCCCGGGGAGCATCGGCCAATAACCAATTACAAAATTAGCAGGTGAGTCATACCAATCGAACCCTAGTCATGCCATTCCGCAAATGAGGACCTGAGGATAAAATGCATCTATTAACCTCCTGCGATAACAAGCAAATGTCCGACGCGCAATTGTTAAACGAGCGAGCGTGAGCATCATTAAATCAGCAACCGTAAATCACCCGAGACACACCAGGAAGCACACATAGAAAAACACACAAAAAAACACAGGTGCGAGGTGTAAATAACAACAGCGAATCGTACCTCGCGCTATGTATATCCTGCGTTTGAGCATACAAATGCTAGGATCAGCGTGGCTATTCCAAGCAAGATGGCTGCCGGGGGGCCTGAACCACCCAGGGATATTATGTAGCTTTCAGCATGAATCACTGGCCAACATGCTTACTAACACTGTTTCAGCACACAACAATACTTTTTTTTTTGGGGGGGGGGGGGGGCAATGATTTAAGAGAAGCATGTATACCTAATGATAAAAGCAATTCTTAGGTGACTAAAAGCAGACCACAGTGACAAGAAAAGAAGAGAGAGAGAGAGAGAGAAAGCGAGCGCGCACCTGAGAAATCTACGGCCCGAAATGACAAGCCGCTGACAAAAAACGGCAGCCATGAATCCCTTCCCTCATGGCAGATCCGAGCAGATCCGTACATCACGGAGCTAAATGTATAATGCTTTAATCACCGGAGGATTAACTCGCTGCATCGCCACCGCATCGTAAATTATCGCAGGCTCTCGACAATGGCCTTTAAGTATGAGAAAGCTGTGCAAGGCGGAGCGGGTCTTGGAGATTCTTCGAGGGGGAGATAGATGGCCCCCGTAAAGATGGCACTCCAAGGCCCTCTTTTGTCTCCACGGCAAGGTCACCACACTCGGCATCACCACCGCATCACAGAACCCGAGACAAATCGTCGGTGTCGCACCATGAACAGACACATCATCACGTGGAGTGCCACACAGCGCCACCACCACCGCAGCCACATCGCCACTCCCTTTAAATCGCCTCATCGCATCACACCACCGAAGCCATATCAACAAAATCGCCTTGCCATCACCACCGCATCAGAAGCTGACCACTGACCACCGTTCGCCACTCACCACGACCCCCGTCAATACCAAATATACCAGATATACCAAACGCCTTCCAACGATGACTGCTACGAGAACTGCAGAATCTCCAAACACCCTAACGGGAAATAATAAAAAAAATCTTAGTTTTCGTTCAGTTTATACTTTGTGATTTGTTCCGCGAAACACTTCTTTTGGATTCCAGAGGAAATCCCTGCTTCGTTTGAAGTAAGACAGATGAAAAGCAGATGTTTACAAAGTGTTCAAGATGCGGAGTTGTGCATCAATCCGCTACTGAAGTCCTAAATACTTTGATGTGACGCTGATTTTGATGGGCTGTTCGAGGGTATCAGACAAAACACAAGGCTCTAAGTACAGCGCTAAGTAAAGGACAACTTGTAAAAGGGGGAAACTTTCGAGCAAGACATTTGGAATAAAATTTGTAATGGCCTTACCACGCACTTGCCAACCGTCATTTGGCATATTCTCCTTGGACGCTGGTCACAACCTCGCTGCATTTCCTAAAATTTCCTTCCCACTTCCTCTTATACTTCGCTTCCTTTCTGTCTCATCTTCATTCTGCTTCTTCTCTTCGGCTATGTTTTAGACATCCTATAAGCATTCCATCACCGACTTGCGTGTGGAAAAGTAAATTCTTTCTAATCATTATTTTTTCCACTTCTATCGCACCTCGTTTGTTCGGCGTTTGATCCCAAGTCCATGCTAAGGTCTAAATGATACCCACGTAAGCCCTATGCCCACTCCATTTAGATCGTAATATTTTCATTACATCTTAAAATAAAAACCGATTATGAACAGACTTTTCCCTATGACACACTGGTATTTGAACAAAAAATGTACCGGTAACACCCGTGACATTACCTGCCTTTTCACTCAGACCGATTTGACAGCCTAATCCATAATCAAAATCCGACGAGAACTAGTCTTAGCTGCTGTTGAACCTTCACCATTCTTCATTTTGCCACTTCAAAGCTTTTGAGCCGCGACTCCGATTCTTCAATTTGAAATAAGACAAGCAAATAGCATGCTGACTGAAAACTATTCTAAGACGTAAATTGAATACAGCCGCTTACTTTTAAACCTTACCAGCAGTCTTTCCCATCACCCATCACACTGTAATTGTTACCATTGCTATCATTATGATTACCACTGTTATTATCATTACGAATGCTATTTATTACCATATTATTATAGTTACCACTGTGCTATTTTGTGATTACCATTGCTATTATTATAGTTACACTGTTATTATATTACGAATGCTATTTTGTGATTACCATTGCTATTATTATAGTTACCACTGTTATTATTTACGAATGCTATTATTGTGATTACCATTGCTATTATTATAGTTACCACTGTTATTATTACGAATGCTATTGTTGTGATTACCATTGCTATTATTATAGTTACCATTACGAATGATATTATTGTGATTACCATTGCTATTATTATCAACCTTATCATCATAATTATCATTATCATTTTCGGAGTTCTTTACTTGAGGCCTTTGCCTAAACATCTTCAACAAACGTGACACGAATCAGACAAAACGGATTGGATAATGGACTATAATAGGCTCCAATATCTCCCTGTCTATCCCTCTTCACTCGCAAAAGCTAGACGCAGAAAATAATAATTAATACAGCAGGTTGTTTCTCACCTGGCAAGTAGCATTAACAATAAAAAAAATGCTCAGTTCATTATCCTGAAAGTACTGGCTTATATAAAAAGTTTGAAGATTCCATACTTTAATTAGGTTGCATAATATGTTACTTTTAACATTTCTATCTGACTGAAATATCACCTTAATCATCATCCTTCTCGTCGATATCACCATACCTACCATCATGTCACCACCTGCATTGTTATCATCATTAGCATCTCCATTTTGAGAGGAAGGATCTTTCGTAAAGACCTTTGCCTAAACATATTTAATAAACGTGATACAAATCAAATAAAAAAAAAAAAGTTCTGGCCTTCTATTCAAAGGCAAAACCAAGTCTGAAGATTCCGTACTTGAATCAAGCTCAGATAAGTAGTTGATTTCAATTTCCTCTTGCAAAATTCGTCTGACTTCTACAATTTATGAAGGCCATTTGTAGACAGACCTCAAAAATGTCTTCAAATTTCTTCCCCGTTTTGCTTTGGTCACAAGTGTTATTGGTCTGCCTTCCCATGCGGTATCGAAAGGTGGGTGACAGAGGTCCTTTCCCCCACCTTCCCCATACCAATACCAGCAGGGATTTCGACAGTAACGCCACGATCACCACCTCGGGCGCCTCCGCAGCCACCAGCACACCATCGCGGGCGCCGAGCATAAAGGTCGAGGAGATGTTCCGGTGCCAACATCAACACAACAGATGGCTGCCCCTCACTCACTGTCCCCCGTTCTTATTGGTGGCTGCCACACCACCTGCCCTATCTACTTCCCCGCCTACCTACCCACCTGTCTTCCACATACCCAACCTTACCGTGCTCTATCAAACAAACCTAAAAAGCCCGTCCTCTCTATCCTATACTCCCCATGCTACCTCCTGCCCCGCCTTCGACTCCTGAACACGTACGTACACACCGACGCCGCCAGCAGCGTCACCAACACCTGCTCCCACCGCAACCCATCTCCCCCACCACCTGCCCGACCACCTCCCACCTGCGTCTATATTTACGCACAACCACCTGCCGCCGCCAAACGCCATGACTAAATACAGGTACCCAACAAGTATCGACGGCCGAGTCTATCAATAAACTCTTCCCCTTTTCTACCTTTAACGGCAACTAATTCCTAAGGATATCTCCCCTGATTGGACGGTTTCAACACATACCTCTCTTTGAAGAAAAAAAATATCTAAACTAAACAAAAAATAACCGTATGACTTAGCACTGGTATCAAGAAAATCATCGTCACTGACAAAATACTTAAACACTAAAAAAAAAAGGGTTATGAGGGGAGGTAACTCCCAAGCGGCGGCCTCAATTGCCGTGTCGTGTTCAGAGCACATGCGCCTAATTCCTCCCTTAAGCCTACGAACAAAAAAAAAAGGAAAACACTCACAAATAGACAGGGTCACACTCCTGTTGCTGGCAGATACACACTAAATTATAGGTTTAGTTTTTTCTTCTTTTTACTTCTAATACATCCTTTTTTTTTACCCAACGGTTCGGCTACCTGAAAAGACAAGAAAATACAATTAGTAATTTTCAATCTATCAATTTCAATTAAAAGCATACAAAAAGGTTTCATTAGAACAAACCCAAGCCCCATAATCACCAACTCATTCTTTTCATTAGCCAACATACACTAAACAACAAACGCAAAAAAACAACTCCCGGGAGAGATATAACCACACAGAACATACACGTATAAGTAGTTTCATCCCTATTAACCCGATTATAACCTTTGATACTCGTTCACAGACAGCCACAGCAAGGAAAACACACAGAAAAGCCAACACTCTCCGCAGGACATTAACAGCAACTCAGAATAAACACCCACACAATAAGTAGTTCCACCAAGCCGGATCCGAACCCCATATTTCGTGGGCCTCCTCTCCTCCGCCTCCGCCCGTTATATGTCTTCAGCGATGTCAAGGCGATATAAGGGGGGCTTTCTATTAACTTTCTGGGATTCTAAGCTTCATCTTTAGATCCTTTTTTTGCTATATATTTCTCTTGATCAACTTCTAATTCAGCAGAGAACTATACATGGTGTCTTTTAAGGCTGATTACACATGGTATTCATTATGGCTATTATATATTATTCAGTAAGGGACGGAGAAAAGAACGATTCTGTACACGGAGGAAAAAATCCCGAGTCTATATAAAAAACAATCCCGATTTTATGAATAAAGAATCATGATTCTGTAAGACGAAATCATGCAAAATAGGCAAAGCAATCTAACTAATGACGTAACATATGCAGCAATATTTAAGTCTATGTCTTACGGACAGAGACCAATGGATACCCATTTTTCAGTGAAAGCAGCTTTAACGTTACAATTAAACGAAAACAACGATCTTTAGACGTTCTAAACACACCCTTGATTGTATTCTTTTGGAGTAATATATTTCCTTGTGGAAAAGGCTCTCCCTCGACTACTCTGAAGCTCATCCTCCATTCTTCCTTGCATGTCAACTATCATTCTTCGCTCTCTCTCAAGCAACAGAAGTCACAAACATCCGCATAAACACACATTTAAATCGTGTGTATACAGATATATATTTTGCTTATGCTTGCGTGCGTGTGTTTGGCCATATATGTATACACGTGTATATGCACAAGAATGTGTAGGTAGGTGTACGTCCGTGTGTTCCTACATGCACATCTGTGAGTGCCGCTCGGTGGTCAGTGCATACAAGTGCGTGCACGTATGGGCCTAAGAGTGTATGTGTGCATGATAGAAGACAAACAACCACACAGAACGCACCGACAACCGTTCGCCAACCCCGCAGTGACCCGCCCCTGACGAATCCTGACCTACATCCGGCCGTCGTAGACCTCATGACCTCCCCCCCCCCCCCTCCTTTCCCAGACCAAGAGACTGCCTGCTTGCGTGCTTGTACCCAACGACCTTCAGGCCCTCATCTCCGTCGATCCCGTCTGCAGGCGCGTGTCTAATGACCATAACAGGCGTTAATGTCAGGGACTCGCGACGACCTATGTGCTCCCATTTGAATAATTCTTGGAATGTGGTGGTGGCGATGGTGGGAGGGAGAGGAGGAGGAGGAAAAGGAGGACGAGGGTGAAGAAAAGGACGAAGACGATAATGAGAAAAAAAAAGTGGAGGAGGAACAGTGGAAGGAACAGTGGAATGAGAGAGGAGGCAGAATAGTATCAGAAGATGGAAAAACAGAATGAGAAAGAGCAGGAGAGGGAAACAGAAAAAAAGGAAGAGAATTCGAATACGAATAAAGAATAAAAAAAAAGAAAGAGGAAGCGAAGGCGGAATTCGCATACAGACACTATCCTGTGGTGATCTGAAGGCGCAGCGCAGAGCAGGACAGACACAGGGCGGGGCAGGGCAACACAGGGCAGCACAGGAGTGGTGCTCACATTGAGAGACGTCTCACCGTGCACCCGACACGCAGGCACGTACGCACACGCACAAACGCACACATGTAAATACATACATCAACGAAACTGATCATCACAGTCGTACACGTATGCTTGTTTATGGCAGATCTGCACCTGTGCTTTGCTACCCTGGGTGACAACGTGCGCGCTTACGTCTAATATAGTGAGATGCAGTTTTCTTCCCAGCTTTGTGTCACCTGCGTCGCTTGTGTCACCTGCGTCTATATGTGCACCCAGTTTGACACGTACGCACACAAACGCTCATACGCACACACGATGTAACTACACGCATCCACGGAAATCCTATTCTCTTCGTCGTATATATGTGCTAGTTCATCCTATTAATTTTCATATAATATACGAACCATCTATAATCATAGAATGGATGCAATTTCAGTCCATATTCCATGCACTCAGGCTGGGTAGTATCAAAACGCACTTTGTGTTGGCGAACGGCTTCTGAAAGTTCCTCGGTGGGCGACATCGTGTGGAGTAATGACACAGTGACTTGCTGTACCGCACGTGCAAAAAAAAGAAGAAGAAGAAGAAGAAGAAGAAGAAGAAGAAGAAAAGAAAGAAAAACCGCGTTTCAAAGACTACGTGATTGACGCAGACCGACATAGGCCTGCACCTGCGTTATGCTGTACCTGCGTGACAACGTGTGTGCTTACAATTAAAATGCAGTTTTTAGTCCTGGTTTGTGCTACGTCGCCTGTGTCTCCGTGTGCGCCCGACTTTACACCTTTTCAGAGTTTTAAAGATTAAAAAAAAAAATCCAATCAACGAACACAAGCGGAAAATAATGAAATAAAGGCAAGTCATCCTGGCCCCTCAGTCTTCGCTCCTGAAGAGAAGTCGATCAGATACTGCTCAGAGGGCCCCGCTCGGCAGTGCAGGGTATTTCTAGGTGTCAGAATTTAATACTGGGAAAAGATTAGAAAATGCTTCATCATTCTTTTCGTCGAAATATTTTTGTCAAAGATGGCTTCCAAATCCAGATAAAAAAATACTTGCTAATACGAATAACGGCAATAACAATGATAATGAAAATAAAAATAATCATATGACATCAAACCGTCACAACAGGATATCCGTTTTTCGCCAATAAAGATCAAACTTCAGGATATCCATATTTTCCCTTTTTTTCGTTTCTTCTTAAATTCTTCAATTACAAATCCGTCTTATTTCTACTTATGACTGGTAATCTTTATCATCTTTCTAATAAGCTTGGCATAGCATTTCTGCCTCACCTTTTCTTTGTCGTCGATGCATAGAACCGAAGGCCAAGAAATTAATAAATGAACTAAACTAAATAGTGTTTCTCGCGCTTTCTATGTTGAGCGAACTCCAGTGACTAATGTGAATAATTATGATTTGTGTATGCTCTCAAAAAATCAAATTAATACCTGTATAAACAACTTCACTGCATCGCTAGTGTTTTTTTTTCATAAGTAAGCAAAAGTGCTTGATTTTTTTCTTTCTTTCTAAGCACCCAAATTTTGATTCTATCTGGCACTGATGGAAAACAACTATCTTATATTACACAAAAAAATAAAACATCTGCATCGGAATTATTGTTTTTTTCTCTTTCTTTCTCTTCTTTCTTTGGTCATATAGTTTCCAAATGAACTAAATAACACAGACCAATCTTGTGCCAAGTTCTGAAGTGGTGCCAACATCTTATTTTATACTCTGTACTGCGTACTTTTGTTATGTCCATTAAGACTTAATGTTTCCATATTACATTTCCAACCGCTGGGACTATGGTGAAAAATCAATCAATCAATCAATCAATCTCTCTCTCATTATCTCCTCTACCCATCCATCTGTCTATCCATCTATCTCCATCCATCCATCTATCTATCCATCTATCCTATCCATCATCTATCTATCCATCTATCTCTATCTATCATCTATCTCTATCTACCTATCTATATATCTATCTCTATCTCCATCTATACTTCTCCCTCCCTCACTTCTGCATCCTCTTCTTACATTCCCAAAGCCCAGGCGTAGACATCATCCCTTTTCCTATAAAGATGGAAATCCCTTCCCGCAAGCCCCCCCCCGCCACCCACCCACCACCGCCTCCCTCCCAGCTGGCTCTGACGTCAAGGAGCCACCTTTAGGATGCAGGCGCCACGAACGCGTTTCGCCGGGAGAGACAACATAAACAGGGAGAGAGGGGTGAGGGGGAGAGGAAAAGAGGGGAAGAGAGAAGGAAGAATGGGAAGGGAGAAGGTAGAGGGGAGGGAGAAGGAAGAGGGGGAGGGAGGGAGAGGGGAGGAGAAGAAGAGAGGGAGAGAAGGAGGGGAGGGAGAAGGAAGAGGGAGGGAGAAGGAAGAGGGAGGAGGAGAAGGAAGATTGGGGGAGGAGAAGGAAGAGAGGGGAGGCGAGAGAGGAAAGAGGGGGGAGGGAGAAGGAAGAGGGGGGAGAGAAGAAGAGAGGGGAGGGAGAAGGAATGAGGGGGAGGGGGAGGAGAAGGTAGATGGGGGAGGAGAAGGGGCGGGAGGGAGAAGGAGAGGTAGGGGGGGAGGAAGAAAATACGGTAAAGGTAGTATAGACGGATGTGAAGAAGGAAAGCGAGGGAGAGACGTAGGTCGTAAAGACAGATCATAACAGGAAAGTAGAGGAGTGAATCCAATACACAGAACACTCCCGTCTTTCCATTTTTTTATTTATTTATTTTCCAATCTATTCAAGACACAACACTCCGTCTTTTCCATTCTTTTCTATTTATTCATTTTTCTTATCTATTTTTTTTTCAAAAGACATAACTCTCTCCGTGTGTCAGGCGTTGTCTCTTGCGTCGTGATTTGTCGTAATGGAAAGAGATAAGAGCGTCTGTTGTCTTTGCCTCTCCTGTCATCCCTTTCAGTGACAGGAAGATTCTTTGCTGCCTTTCCCTCCCTCTCTCCCATTCACCTCGTTCTCTATTTCTATCTCCATTTTCTATCTTAAACAAGCCACCTTTTTTTTCTTTACTCATTTCCTGTTTCTCTCACTTCCTCTCCCTTTCTACCGTAGCATCAGCCTCCATCATCTCTTATCTCCCTCATCTCCCGCGCCCCTTCCCATCCTTATCTTCACCCATCTTCTTCCCCTCCATCTGTCTGCATTCGTCATTACAGGGCAGATGTGATGCCTGCCCATTTAGCCTACTTGCCCCTACATCGCCCACGCCACTTTGAGCCATGCCCCCCTCCCCTTGTCTTTCCCCTTGCCCGTCCCCCTGCCCTCCCTGCCCTCCCCACCGAGGGTGCCTTCCTCCTGCCCACCCCACCGGTAGCCCCCCTCCTGCCACCTGCCTTCCCCTGCCCTCCCCCACCGAGGTGCCCTTCCCCCTGCCCACCCTCCGCCACCGAGGTGCCCCTTCCCCCTACCCCCCCACCGAGGGTGCCCTTCCCCCCTGCCCCCCCAACCGAGGTGCCTTCCCCCTGCCCCCCCACCGAGGTGCCTTCCCCCTCCCCCCACCGAGGTGCCCTTCCCCTGCCCTCCCCCACCGAGGTGCCTTCCCCCTTCCCCCACGAGGTGCCCTTCCCCCTGCCTCCACCGAGTGCCCTTCCCCCTGCCCTCCCCACCGAGGTGCCCTTCCCCCTGCCCTCCCCCACCGAGGTCCCTTCCCCTGCCCTCCCCCACCGAGGTGCCCTTCCCCCCCTCCCCACCGAGGTGCCCTTCCCCCTGCCCTCCCCCCCGAGGTGCCCTTCCCCTTCCCCCACCGAGTGCCCACCCCTCCCCCCCGAGGTGCCCTTCCCCCTGCCCTCCCGCACCGAGGTGCCCTTCCCCCTGCCCCCCCCCCACCGAGGTGCCCTTCCCCCCTGCCCCCCCACCGAGGTGCCCTTCCCCCTGCCCTCCCCACCGAGGTGCCCTTCCCCCTGCCCTCCCCACGAGGTGCCCTTCCCCTGCCCCCCACCCGAGGTGCCCTTCCCCCACCCTCCCCCACCGAGGTGCCTTCCCCTGCCCCCCACCGAGGTGCCCTTCCCCCTGCCCTCCCCCACCGAGGTGCCCTTCCCTGCCCTCCCCCACCGAGGTGCCCTTCCCCTGCCTCCCCCACCGAGGTGCCCTTCCCCTGCCCTCCCCCACCGAGGTGCCCTTCCCCCTGCCCTCCCCACCGAGGTGCCCTTCCCCCCTGCCCACCCCACCGAGGTGCCTTCCCCTGCCCTCCCCCACCGAGGTGCCCTTCCCCCTTGCCCTTCCCCCTCCCTGCGTTGGCCGAA
>NW_020869637.1:125000-127500 GCF_003789085.1 Penaeus vannamei | reverse complement strand
GGATCAGGAACAAGCAAGCCAAGGGACAAGTGGATCAGGAACAAGCAAGCAAAGGGACAAGTGGATCAGGAACACAAGTGGAGCTGCCAAAGGGAGAGTGGATCAAGAAAAAGCAAGCCAAAGGGACAAGTGGATCAGGAACAAGCAAGCCAAAGAAGTGGATCAGGAACAAGCTGGATGGAGAAGTGGAGGAGCAAAAGGGACATCAGGAACAAATGGATGGAGAAGTGGATCAGAACAAAGCAAGCCAAGGACAAGTGGATCAGGAACAAGCAAGCAGCAGGACAAGTGGATCAGGAACAAGTGGATCACATGGATCAGGAACAAGCAAGCCAAAGGGAGAAGTGGATCAGGAACAAGCAAGGGATTGGATCAGGAACAAGCAAAGGGAAAGTGGATCAGGAACAAGCAAGCCAAAGGGACAAGTGGATCAGGAACAAGCAAGCCAAAGGTGATCATGGATCAGGAACAAGCAAGCAGCAAATCAGGAACAACAAGCCAAAGGGAGAAGTGGATCAGGAACTGGATCAGGAACAAGCAAGCCAAAGGGACAAGTGGATCAGGAACAAGCAAGCATGGATCAGGAACAAGCAAAGCAGGAGGGCAAGTGGATCAGGAAACAAGCAAGCCAATCTGGAACAAGTTGGATCAGGAACAAGTGGATCAGAACAAGTGGGAACATGGATCTGGATCAGGATGGATCAGGAACAAGCAAGCAGTGGATCTGGTCAGGAACAAGCAAGTGGATCAGGAACAAGCAAGCCAAAGGGACAAGTGGATCAGGAACAAGCAAGCAAACAGGAACACGCAAGCCAAAGGGAGAAGTGGATCAGGAACAAGCAAGATAGACGGAGAAGTGGATGAGGAACAAGATGGAGAAGTGGATCAGGAACAAGTAATCATATATCTCATTTAAAACACAGTGAAAGGGAAACAAAATAATTTATGCCTCTGCTTTCTTAATTTCAAAAGAGGCGCCTGGCACTGTCGGGCCAAACATCCCTTGGAAAAACGATGACAAACAGGAATTTCCCCGAGTACAAAGACATCAAAATCCGGTATGATGAGCCAGAAGCAGCATAAAAAAAACAAAAAATCTGGTTTAACATATCGGTTTAAGATTGGTTTAAGATCGGACGGAACGTGAGGCAGGGTTGTACACTCTCCAACACCTATTTAACATGTGTATGTACCCGTAAGATTATCATGCATAAAAGAAACCAAAAAAAGCGACCACTGGCATTGGTGGAAGGATGATAACAAAACCTCGCTTTGTTGACAGTCTCGTCGAAGCTGGTTCCACATTCGAACTTCAAAATTCCTCGCATGAAACTGAAGAAGTGGAGTCTATTTGACACCTAAACATCATCAAAAACCAAAAAAAAATACAGAAAGCATCCACGCAGACAATAATAACTCAAGACCTCCCTATGAATAATGAGCCGAGAACGGGGAAGAACTCGCCCACAATCCCCTACGACGATACCAAAAGGGCAAACCCGAACGTCGCCGTAGCCAAGAAAGAAGTCCTCTCATTCAAAGAAGTTTCCACACGGACAGACATCGGATTATGTCACCAGCGTTCCGATTACTTCATGGTTCTGGGTAATGAAGGTGAGAGACAGAGGAGAGAGAGAAAAAAATGAACTTTAAACTGTGGTGCAATCGCCGCATTTCAGTGTGTGTGCGTGAGTGTGTGTGTGTGTGTGTGTGTGTGTGTGTGTGTGTGTGTGTGTGTGTGTGTGTGTGTGTGTGTGTGTGTGTGTGTGTGTGTGTGTGTGTGTGCGTGTGTGCGCGCGTGCGTGCGTGCGTCGTATGTCTGAATGCATTCATCTATCAAACCAAACTGAACAAGTGCCCTATATATACAAGAATCGCAATTCGATATACGTACGAAGGAAATCCGGGACCATATCCGTGCGTGCTGTCACCAACCTCCTACAGTCCCACACACACTCACCCCCCCCCCCCACATACACACACAAAAAAAAACAGCCGATGACAAACTGGCGAGAGCGACGGAGTCTGGGTTGTGACGTTCATCAGTCCACAAACGTAAACAAACACCTTGATAAGCCTGCAATCCCCTTAAGGCGAGATTTCCGTCCACGTCCAGCACGAGGACCAACCTTACGTGCCGACGGCGCACGCTGCCGAGACGGACGCTCGCACCTCCGGACCAGGGAACGAACAGGTGAATTAATTGCACACATTCCTGACCGTCCTATATCCGACTGTAAAGTTCCCGCCTTAAAATAGATGAAAGGAGAGGAAAGGGGAAGGGGAAGGCGAAGGAGGAGGGGGGGGAGGGTCACAGTCCAAGGGGAGAAAGAGCAGAGACAATTTACACACAATCTCCTGTACGATAATATGTATCTATCAGATTATCCTATTCATTGTTATGAAGGGATATTTTCACCAAAAATTATATCATACTTTCGGCTGTTACTCTTAATGTTCGCTCCCTTCGAGCCGACCAGAACAGGAATCCGTTAGAGTT
>NW_020869637.1:65000-115000 GCF_003789085.1 Penaeus vannamei | reverse complement strand
CATCCAAAAAAAAGAAGAAAACTAGTTAAAACAAAAAAGTAGTAACCCGGAAGTTAAGGTACGGAGGTACCGTTATATTTTATTACGCTTCTCATTTTGAAATAACTTGGTACAGAGTGGCAAAGCATTGGCTAATGCCCCTGTGGCCTCCATTTTACTTTCTGATTTTTCTTGTAAAGAACTTGTAGATGACAAAAATCGTTTTCACATTTGATTTGGGTCCTTAACATTATTTATAAAAGTTTTTTATCATTCTGTTTTCTGTATCCAATGAATGTTTAAGGTTTATTTCCGTATAGCCATAGTAATTATATCGTAAAAAGTATGACATGTTTAAATTTATGTATTTTAAGTTTGTGGTACCTCGCGTCTTTTAGCAGTAAATGCTATAGGCTACAAGATATGAAACATATCCTATAATAATGGTGTATAAAATCATCTAGTGCACGGTTTTGTATATATCCCACGTTCTTTTGTAGAATTAGCGAATTACAAAATTTAGGGTAGTTCATCCTGCAAACAATTTTAACATTTTCTATTACAGAAGCACAAATAGTTTCCGTTTTCGTGATGCCAAGGTATCAAAAAAACATATACTAATAATCAACATTGCTAATAACATTCACGCCTATAAACACTTCATGTGTATATGTCTTATCCTTAAATACAAAATGTACTAGGAACAAAAACTGATTTGGTAAAAGCCGTAATGTTCATCAATACCAAAATTAAGTATTTTTCTCAGGTAACTTAACCTACTGTATATTACATATGTGGGTTAAAACAGAGCTCGGTCGTACATTATTATGTATATGTCTACATAAATAAATAATATATATATATATATATATATATATATATATATATATATATATATATATATATAATATATATCATATATGAGGTCTTAAAAGATGAAACCAGAGTAAAAATAAGAATCATTCATTAACATGAATAGACAAAACACTAAATTTATCTCTATCTCTGTTATATATCGATATATCTCTGTCCATATATATATCGTTCTTTCTCCTTGTCCACTAGTTATCTATATTTAATATTTTACACACTGGAAACATTGAGATCAGTTATAAAAAGTCTGAACTATCTTATATACAGTAAAATTATGAATCTCAAATTCTTATTAGTTGTTTTAACTATGATGATTTTCACATGTATAATTTCTGTCGGAATTCAAATGAGTATATTTATAGCTATGAAACAAAGTAAAATCAAGACTAAATCACTAGGGAATCAAACCTCATTCTCCGTTTCAAAGACGTGTTTAACTCTTTGGCTTGTGGCGGACGCCACAATCACCTCGGCACCGGCGCTGTCTCGCTCTGAAAATTGCCTCACTCAGCATAATTGCCCTTACAACGAGTCAGCCGACAGGCAAGCATGCCGAGGTCCGCGGCGCTGATTCGCCGCGACGCGGAAGATAAGGATGCAGCCGTCGGCCAACCAGCGCACTCAGCCACAAACGACCCAGCAGTGTTACTTTGACCATTTTGTATTTATACCGCATTTTCCGCCGATAATACACACACTTCGTCTTCTCTGCAGCAAGTTTAATTCTCCTGTCTGCTCAGGGCCTAGGGCTCTCTCAATTACCTCGCCCTAGGCCTCTCTACAGGCTTTCTTGAATATCTACAAGTATGCTATTCAGTATGAATAAACTACATTTTTGCAGTTTTTGGTTTCTTTGCTTGTTTTTGCTTTGTGATGTGATTATTATTAAAATATGTTTAGTTTAGTGCGTGTGTGTGTGTGCAAGTGCGAGTGTGCTTGTGTGTGTATATCCAAGGGACACGGCCACATCCTCTGCTTCTGCCATCAGTGGGATGCAGGTCATCCGGTGAACTGACCAGTTGATGTTCACGTCTGCAGACTGATTAAATTTTCTTTGATTAAGCAGCTGCCTAGGTTCAACATGAACAGTGGTTTTTCTCCTGACAACAGCGTCCTTGCTTCCCACATCCTCTGCCTTATGCAGGTCACCCTTCCTATAAACCATCTGATTCATTGACCTGACCAGCCCTCCAAATCACTTTCGTTTACCTGTTGTCACCTGTCCTGCTACTTCTCTTCTCCCCCCCTTATACTCCCTCCTCTCCCTTTCCACCTCAGACCTGAAGATGAAATCCGACTGCTTTCTCATTTTCATTAAATCTTGCTTATATCTTTCTATATCTACATAACACACAATTCTGTATATTGTGTATTTGAGTGTGTGTATGCACATGCCCATATACACATCCTTTTCCATGATAAAAATGTAATATGAGGGTAACAAAATATCTTAATAATTTTCCATTATTATTATTTTGGGGCTTCCTCCCCCCCAAAAGAGATATATTTCTTCAAATATAGATTATACAAGACAAACTTAAGCCACTGATAAAAAAGAGAGACAAAAGCCTTTAGAATCTATGATACAGTACATTAACAAAGATAAAATAAAATAAAATATCAAAATTTCCACATTCTAATTATTTGTAGTTTTCAGAACAACAATAAACTCTAATTGGCGAGCACACTTGATGTCTCCATTAGTTTTCTACCCTCCTGTACCCTTTCCCCTTCAGTTTTGCAATTCTCCCACTGTTACTATTGTCTTACTATCTCTCCTTTTCTATTTCCATTTTTCAAGATTTTCCTTTAGCTGCTTTACCCCATAAGCTAAGACTTTTGCTTCTTTTTCCTTTCTTCGGCTTTTATTTGCTTTCTGTCCATTTTCTTAAGTTTGGCCTTACTGGCCATCCTTTCCTTTTTCCGCTTTGCAAGCATTTCTTTTTTCTGCTTTATATCTTCACCAATTAATTCATTAATGAAATGCTTTTCCTTTCCTTCCCTTGTTGTTGCTTCCTTCTGTGCTATTTCCTTCTCCATAAGGATCCTTGAGTATGCTAGGCGTTCTCTAGCTGCATCTGCCTGCTTTTCTTTACGCTTCAGTTTCTCGTAGAAGCGCTTTTCTTTCGTTTTGAAGCGTAGTTTGCGTAGGTTTAACTCTGCTAGCTGATCTTCCTCTTTAGTAGTTTCCTTCTTGAACAGACTTCCTCTCTGTACAGCCATATTTCTTACTCTTCTTTCATTCACTCTCTCTGGTATCTCAAACTCTTCTGAAAATGACAAACAGGAAATTAATATTTGTCAATGATCATTTTTTAATTAAATTATTCAAATCAAAATCCACTATTTCCTACATTTTAATTGGTTATGGTTAATTTTACAATAGAACTAATGTATACTTCATGATTTTGAGCAAGATGTGTACATACAGAAAAGGTGAACACAAATACAAGAACAAATTTTTTGAAAAGGACTCAAAAACTTCCAAAAAGAATAAAAACTTAATGAAAAGACCAAAAACAAAAATGATAGACGACTTACCATCTTCATCCTCTTTCTTTTCTCCGTCATCATTTCCTTTCTCGTCATCCTCATCTTCTTCATAATCATCATCAAGTTCCTTGTAATATTCACTCTCATCATAATCCTGATACTGTTCAAGAGGATCTTCATCATCTGACTGAACATCATCAAACCTATCAAGTTCTTCTTCTTCAGCAGATCTTACAAAGTTGCTTGCATCTTGGATTGGTTTTCCACTGCGAAGTGCATTCAGCCTCTGTTTCTCGGGTGGAATGTACCTGTCTTCACCTGTGTCGAAGGGTGAGACGTGAGCAGGGAGTGATGCACCTGGGAAATAGTCCTGAACTGGGAGGAGTGTCCTTGCATTGATACTGTCATAGACCCACTGTGGCTGAACGTAGTACCTGCATTGAAAAAGAAGATGAAGAAGAATTAAAACCAAACTTTATGAAAATGACAGCTAACATGACTACAAGAATCAACAATATCACTATCATTCCCCTTTGAATATAATCTGATCTTATATTTAACCGTGCTGAAAGAAAGAAAGAAAAAACAAAACAAATCAGGTATAAGCACCAGATCTATAGACTGTCCATTTACTTCTCTTTTATATAAACATAGTGTTGCAATCATTTTGCTCCCTTGATTTCTATAACTAACTGATCTTTTCTGTTTACTGCACATCTTGAATTTTTGTAATTTTTCTTCTACTTCTATCACCTTCATTATCAACACTATTAATAATAAGTTTTTCCCCCTTGAAAATTCAAGGAACATCTGAGCTCCCAAAAACTAAAAAAAAATAATATTAGCCCACTTATGCAACATCTGAGCTCTAAGTTGATTCCTTGATGAAAAACTAATGCTGACTTATGCAGTATAAGTAAATAAAATTACCAAAATAAAATCACAGTAGGCAATGCATGTATAGATGCCCTCCAGGCATAAACAGGTAAAAAAAATGCTGTGTGTTGAAAATATGTAATATACAAAAACTTACGCAAATAATGGTTATAGTAAGTGTCATTATCGATTACCATCATCATACTTGATATATTTCAACACTTCCATGGGTTATATTATTAACATAATATGAACTCATTGGATCTAGATGCTTCACTGTTATCATGTGGCTCAAAATACGAGCATTAGGTTTATTTGAGTGGATACTCTTTACAAGTGGCTTGTAGGCTGTGCACAAACAAGTATTTGTGTGTAGTGACTAATGCCAGTTTATTCCAGTGGCAATTTGGGTGTCACGTGACACGATACTACACCTAAAAGCTGTCTCATGATCGGAGGCGAGACACATCACTAAGCTCCGGCCACTTTTGTAATGGGAATGGCCGTGGTTGACAGCTAGATATTGGTTATTTTTTGAACTGGTACACAGTATTTTGGAACATAACATCCTAGATGACTTTTGATATCTTATGTTGGGTTTTGCTGTTTTCTAGATATCCAATATAAGGACGTACATACATGAAAAGAACTGAGGTTGGAAAAATGCATCTGGCAAACTTGATAAATATTCACCACCTACTTCATTCCTGTTGCGTGAGAGGTGTCACATTTGCTATAACCTTTGGCAAAGATGGCAAAGATTCCATCCCTCCTATTTGCAATGTTATTTTGTCTTTTTTGGCATAAGCATTTTCAGCATTTTTATTTTCCAATGTCTATGTTTATCACATGATTTGCTTCATCCTGATGGTAACTGACCATTTTCCTTCCACAGACACCATATCATCTCCTTTGATATCAATATGTAACATTTTGTTATTTGTGACATTCAATTTTCTGTAATATGACCGGTGCTGCTGGTTATGGTGTGCAGAACTAGGATCCTAAGCATGGAAATAGCATCCTCCCTGGAACCAGCTCTCTTGCAATCATGGCTCATAAACATTACATTCCACACTTGTTTATCAATGGGAATAATGTAAAAGCCCCTTCCTAAACACCAAATAAATCTATTCACCCACCAAGAGCTTTGTGCACTCGTGGCAAGTCTTTCCCATCACCCTGCTAACAACGATAAGTTTGCAACACCCTGGCCCAAAACTAAATTTTCCCATGACAGCATATTTATGTCACCCACCCCTCAAGCCAAATTTGGATCATAGGGGTTAATGAAGATATTTAATAAAATAAAGCTTACAAACTGTATGATTAGAAAAGAATTGTACCCTACAATAACAAACATTTTGTTTATACATCTTCATAACAAGGTAATGCCTCACCTAGACAAGTGTTTCCTGGTGACGTTTGGTCTATCTACAATCTGATGTGTGATGATCTGATCATCCTCTTGATACGTTGAACCACAATTAAAAGTTTTATCCCAAGAGACCTGCAAAGAAAAGAGTGGCCAGTTAAAACACTGTAGATATAAAACCTTGATGTTAATCATGTCAAGGCCTTGGAATGCATAAATAATATACACACACTGATAACATCATGATCACTTAGCATTCAAGGATAATCAAAACATACAAATAAAATGCTGGCTTGCCCATGAGCCACTTTCATTTAACAAATAAACTAAATCATTTTGCATGACTTACCATACCACCACATGCTTTGATGACGAAAGTAAGAGACTCCAAGTTAGTCTCGCGTCCTAAGAAGAACTTCAGTCCTTCGAACAGCTTGCTCTGTCTTGCATCCATGTCTCTCTCCCGCTTGACTTCCAATATAGTTTCATCAGTATCGTCTTCCTGCTGTTGAAAGAGATTGAACATGCTTATGTTTTGGACTAATATCCAAAATTAAGTGTTTGCTCTGCGTCTAGGACAAGTGGTAAATACAGGATTTCCTGAAGAGTTTTTGTTCATATATCAAAGCCAAGCACATGTGTATCTTGCCTTAACCATTGATGTATGAAACTAAAAAAATTGCCAATCCTCTTGGTATGCAATACAAGAAGAAAAAATAATATATAAAAAAATTGTAAAATTCTAGAAAGCAATTTCCTTTATATATGATTTAACCCTTTTAACTCAAAGAGTTCCCCCCAAGACTAGGGGCATTCACATTTCTTTTCATAAAAACATAATTTGCAATTATAAAAGATTGTTTAATGATTTTGAACAATGATTTCACTCAAACACAAGTGCAGTAGTCTTTGTCCATATCTTTTTTATAATCATGATCCAAATCTTACACACATGCAAGTATGCATACACATACTCGTCCCTCTTAAAAAGAAAAGAAAAGAAAGAAGAGAATAAAAGTATAATCCAAGCAGTAGTTACCATCTTCAAAGTCAAAGGAGATTTTAAAAAATGATGACCAAGCACCAAAAGACAGTCTTCATATATCTTGTTTATCATGAAAACAGGTACAAGAGAAACTGAGAAAAACATGAGCAAACTGGATTAATTTTGATTCAAAATTTGAGTGATTAAAACTTTTCATGGTACATACATGTGCTAAGTAGGTCAAAAGGGTTCAGGCAGGATATACGGAATTGGAAAATTTTGATATAGCACCTGTCTCTTTCGACTTCAAATGAATGTAGCAGGTGCCACAGACAACAGAAAATATCATATATCACAGTTACTGTCTTAAATGGAGGAATGAAAACAAGAGGGGAAAAAAAAAAAAACATGAAAGAGACAATTAAAAAAAAAAAAGAATTATCATCATACTCAATCATTCCTCATTACTGCTTATCAATTACCATGATTATTGCCAAGTTAGGCTTTACCTACCATGAGATGTTCATCAATCTGTACTTCATCTTCCTGTATCTCCTTAGTCTTAACAAGGGGTCTGTTTAGCGTGCTGATCAAATCACCAATTTCTGTTGATGATTTCCCATCTCCAGCTGGAATGATATGGAAACATTGTGTCAGCCAGATATGACTGAAAATACAGTTACTTATAAAACTCAGTGACTCTAATGCTAAGAACACCCATAAGGCCATGTTATATCAAACCGTATCTATACTGATGTTATATAATGAGATAGGTTCCTAACCAGTATCAAATTAATTTTCAGTAAACTCACCTTCCTGTATAATCCTTGGGGGATATTGCAAATTCAATGACTGGTACAACCGGTAGTTAACAAATCCTAACAACACAATGTAGAACTCCAAGAAAGTCCTCATAATCTTCAAATTCACACCACGTGGTTTCTGCAAGCGGTAAGATTTATAGACCATTCATTCATCAAAAAAATAAAATCAATATTCAAAGTGTTATAACTACAAAAAGAGAATTGTTTCTGCAAAATCCAAAGCAAATTTCACAAGTGAAATATATTATGGATGATTTGCAAATAAAATAAGTCATACTAGCAAACAAAGTTGTAATTATGTATCAGAGGAAGGTACAGTACATCTTATCATCACTATCCTAGTTACTAAAACAATGACAAAAAGTACCATCTACACTACTGAAAACTATTTATAACCCAGTAATTTATCAGTAAACTTTACCAGCAAAGCAAGAGGGTGTGGTACAATCCAAGTCACTGTCTGACCCATAATGTCAGCTTGGTAGTAATAGCCTTTGACCGAGATGAAAACCTTCTTCAGACAACGAGCAGCTATCACATAATGCATGAACTCTACCGTCAGCATGTTGGACATGTGGACCAGGGCTGGAAGGACAAAAAATCTTACATGACCATTTGTGTTACCATTCAGACAAGAAAGCTTATTACTCAAGAAGAATCAGCAGAGAGAGGCTGAGACAGAAAGAGACAGACAGTGAGAGAGAGAGAGAGACAGAGACAGAGAGAGAGACAGAGACAGAGAGACGAGACAGAAATAGGAAGAAATAGTAAATGAAGAGAGAGAGAGAGAGGAGAACATAAAAAACAGGTAAAAGAAGAAAAATAAATTCTCACTTTGTTTTCTTCTCAGTGATTTGCACAACTTGGCAAAGAGGAAGCATGTTGTGAGAGGGTCATCCAGGTCACGAACTGCGTCAATGAAGGTCGGATATCGCTCCAGGATTATGTGATCCAAATTGGGGTCAATCTCAAACTGCCTCACACTCCTCCTCTTATCCCGGTCATCCTTCCTTTCAGCGTGGAGCAACCTCCTCCTTTTGATCTGTGCAGTGGAACATATACAGAGTCAGTGGGAACAATGGGCTGAAGAGATATATAAAAAAGAGCTATTCCCTTAAAAGCCATTATTCTAATCATCTATTTATCAACATTATTGCTCTCTATGCAGAGCTAAACAAACTCATGTAAAAGGCAACATGATTTTTTTTTTTTTTTATAAAATAATAATCATAAAATCAGATCACCCACCTTTCTGTCTCGGAACTTCCATATTATAGGCTCGTGCATAAGGAACCTGATGTCCTTCCTTAAATACAAGAGCTTGATTCCATGTTTCCCACGCTGTGCTTTAACTCTGTTTTTAGGCTCCTGTGGGTACACTCCTTTCAATATACAGAGGCGGCGGAAATCAGCAGGGTTCAGCTGCAATTTCTTCATAGCATACGTTCTTGTGACATACTTGTACGCCTCTCCTTTCATCCCCTGGAAAAAGGTTAATAGCTATAAATCTTGGAAAAAAGTCTTTTTATTTAGTCCATGTATCTGGACACACCACTCTCACTCTCACTCTCACTGTGTGTGTGTGTGTGTGTTACATGGCAAGAATAGCACAACACTGACCACATAACTCATTACTGAGATATCCCATGTAGTTTGTGTGTTACTACACACTTGTCAAAACGATACTTGTCTAATTATCAGTGTCTGCTGTTACACAATTATGCTTTTAAATTTGAAGTCTTTTACTAATGTTATAATAGGCCTACTTCATTTAAGTGTTTTAAGATTTATCTATCAACTTATTTAGAATTATCGTGCACTTCACACTTTGTCGCCAACAGGAGGTTTGACAGTTTGAAGCCAGTCACTCCTTGACAGGCAGCCAATGAGAAATGTTGCATTTCCAGTGTTGTGTTGATTCTGGGTGATTCTTAGAACTATACAGTGGCAATGAAGAAGATTGAGACTTTAGTAACCATCCCAGTTTAATACCTGAGCCAATCAAGTGCCCCAAATGCCGAAAAAAAAAAAAAATTAAAATCGAAGCAATCCAGATGTTGGAGAGAAGCGAAAGAAACTTTGATGTTTCCAGGTATAAAGGTATTTGGTTTATCATTCAATAGTGTGAACACAGCTCTATTGTGCCGTGCATACCGAGGCAAAGAGAATGTTTCCTGGGAGTTGTTGGTGGGCAGAATCCCTATCAACCTGGGCACGCCTAGTCACAGTAACTTAAATTGTATGATTATGGTTGGTTTACTGGTCAGTACATTTTGGGAGGTTTTGTAAAGTGTGAATTCCCGTACATTTTAATGGAAGGTGGGTTGGGCTTCCGTAGAGTTTTCTGGATTTTGCCGTGTCAGTCTGTAGAATTTCAAAGATGGTGATTATATCTATAGAGTTTCATTGGTTGATTTCAAGTGTTTTCTTGTGCTGGTTTTACTCATTTTTGTTCTCAATTTTTCTTATTATAACCCGTTTTACCTCGTAATTTCCCTAATATACTTCATACCCTCCCCTGCAATTGGGACTATCAAATCAAGATCGCTAATGGAGAAATGGTACTCGATCTCCTCAACAATTCATTTGCAAAATATACAATGCCAAGAATCAATGAAATCATTGGATTTCCAGCAGAAAAACAAATTTTTTCAACTCAGTCTTTAGGAGGGTGCGTCGCAATCAATAACAATCACTGACTTGGCGACATGGCTCCCACATGGCAGTTGTACGCTTTCTCCTGCTGTAAATACCCTTGGCTTTGTGATAGGGTCAGTCTATTTGCACATGGAAAGTTCATACAGACACACTAATTGCTAGGAAAGGTGCTAGTGTTTTAAGGGCTTATACTCAAAGATATCCCCCTTATTTCCATCAGGGGAATCAGGGCCAAAGAACACCCAATAATTTCGGGATGAATTTATTACCCCCTCGAAAATTATTTGATCACCATCTTCGTCTTAAGACAACGTTGTAACTCTGAACCTAAATATGCGATTTCGTGAAGCACCAAACACGCTTCTTCGCATCCATTCCCTAGACCTTACAGACAACAGCTTCCACCACACATTACAATCACCGCATTTCCCAATCATTACTTGCCTCACATCAATTGCACATCATCTTACCTTCTTGACCTTAACTGTCCCTCCCATGGTGGCGTTATATACCGCCTTTTGGACGGTGTTTCACAGATAATTCACTAGAAATTAAGGGACAGCGCGACCAACTGAGAGAAGTCCCAACACGTGTTTTCGTCAGCCCGGGCGGTTGTACTCCGGTGCGCGAGGGATGCCCGGTTGCCCTTTTTTTCGTCTTTTGTAAATACTATCCAAAGTTTTGGCAAAATACTAACGCTATACATATCTACATTTGCTTAATTATGGCATATTCTGTACATGTATTGAAAAAAAAATGTCGTTCCATATGTCATACATGTTTGTTGCGTATTTTAGGATCGAGGTTTGCATGTCTATATTTATCTACACACACACACACACACACACACACACACACACACACACACACACACACACACACACACACAACACACACACCACACACACACACACACACACACACACACACACACACACACACACACACACACACACACACACACACACACACACACACACACACACACACACACACACACACACACACACACACACATATGATATATATTATATATATATATATATATATATAATATATATATATATTATATATATAATACACACACACACACACACACATACACACACACACACAACACACACACACACACACACACAATATTATATATTATATATATATATATATATATATATATTATATATATATAATATACATACACACACCACAACACACACACACACACACACACACACACACACACACACACACACACACACACACACACACACACACACACACCACACACATACACACAACATATATATATTATATATATATATATATATACTATACATATATATATATATATATATAAGTATACATATATATATATATATATATATATTATATATAATATTATAGAGAGTAGAGAGATGAGAGAGAGAGAGAGAGAGAGAGAGAGAGAGAGAGAGAGAGAGAGAGAGAGAGAGAGAGAGAGAGAGAGAGAGAGAGAGAGAGAGAGAAGAGAGAGATGAGAGAACGAGAGAGGAACGAGAGAGAGAAGAGTGTGAGAAGGAGTGAGAGGCGAGAGATGTGAGAGAGTGAGAGAGTGAGAGGAGTGAGAAGAGTGAGAGAGTGAGAGAGTGAGAGAGTGAGAGAGTGAGAGAGAGAGAGAGAGAGAGAGAGAGAGAGGAGAGAGAGAGAGAGAGAGGAGAGAGAGAGAGAGAGAGAGAGAGAGAGGGAGAGAGAAGAGAGAGCGGAGAGAGGGAGAGAGGAGGAGAGAGAGAGAGGAGGGGGGAGGGGAGAGAGAAGAAGAGAGAGGGAGGGAGAGGAGAGGGGAGAGGGAGAGGAGAGGGAGAGGGAGAGGAAGAGGGAGAGAGAGAGAAGGAGAGAGAGAGATAGATAGATAGATAGATAGATAGATAGATAGATAGATAGATAGA
The DNA here is from genome assembly GCF_003789085.1 of Penaeus vannamei. Lineage (NCBI taxonomy): Eukaryota > Metazoa > Arthropoda > Malacostraca > Decapoda > Penaeidae > Penaeus > Penaeus vannamei. Next base: position 103,012 of record NW_020869637.1, on the reverse strand, counting down.
TAGAGAGAGAGGAGAGTGAGAAGAGGAGAGAGAGAGAGAGAGAGAGAGAGAGAACGAGAACGAGAGAGAGTGAGAGAGTGAGAGAGGAGAAGAGAGTGAGAGAGTGAGAGAGTGAGAGAGTGAGAGAGTGAGAGAGTGAGAGAGTGAGAGAGTGAGAGAGTGAGAGAGAGAAGAGAAGAGAGCGAGAGAGAGAGAGAGAGAGAGGAGAGGGAGAGAGAGAGAGAGACGAGAAGACGAGAGAGAGAGAGAGAGAGAGAGAGAGAGAGAAGAGAAGAGAGAGAAAGCGATGAGGGAGAGAGAGAAGGAGAGAGAGGGAGGGAGAGGGAGAGGGAGAGGAGAGGGAGAGGAGAAGGGGGAGGAGAGAGAGAGGAGAGGGAAGGGAGAGGGGAGGAGAGGATGAGAGGGAGAGGGGAGAGGGAGAGAGAAGAGAGAGAGAGAGAGAGAGAGAGAGATAGAGAGATAGATAGCATAATAGATAGATAGATAGAGAGAGAGAGAGAGAGAGAGAGAGAGAGAGAAGAGAGAGAGAGAGAGAGAGAGAGGAGAGAGAGAGAGAGAGAGAGAGAGGAGAGAGAGAGAGAGAGAAGAGAGGAGAGAGAGAGAGAGAGAGAGAGGAGAGAGAGAGAGAGAGAGAGAGAGAGAGAGAGAGAGAGAGAGAGAGAGAGAGAGAGAGAGAGAGAGAGAGATGAGAGAGAGAGAGAGAGAGAATGATTAGAAGAGGAAGCTAGAATAACATCAAAATCTTTTAAGACATGCTCAAATAGCCACATAGAAATAAACAAATTAAAATCAACAGGGAATCAAATGCTGAAGCAAAAAGAATATTATCGGCAAAAACTGAATACACTCCATCGCGTTTTTCAGGATACGCTTTAGCCAAGTGTTGCATAAAGTAGGGTAAACACAGAGGGCGAAGAAAATACGGAACTTCTTACAATTTCTATGATAAAGGCTGTCTATCTTATCATAATCACTCTGAAAGATGAACTCGTTTCCTTTTACCAGGTAGGTTACCAGTGACGGTTATTGTTACAGTGAGTATTGACAGTGCAAGACCAAAAAAAGGGGAATGGTGTAGTTCACAGGATATGCGTATTTCTGAGAGGTCCAATTTTATGAAGCAGTAAAGCTCAATAGAAGTATGGAATAAAGCCAAGGGGAGATTGAGAACGAAAAGAAGATAATATGGTCTCCAGGAACATTCAAAACAGCACAAACAGACATAGAAAATAACCACAGCAAAATGAAAGGAAGGCAGCAATCTTTTATCAGAATCGCAGATATGTGCATGAAGGCATTTATTAGGCTCTGGTTTTTACATTCCGGGAGTGGCTATGAATCCTCTACCACTTATATTTTGGCAAGATAGAGTTTATGGACCTCTGTTGCAGTATATCTTCACATAAGATGTCAGTCCAAGCTGCATCTTGTCGTAATATGCATTAAAAGACTAACACTGAAAGTAAATTTGTTTCATATTCAAAGAATAGCCTTAACAAGCTGTTCCTTAGTGAAATTCAGGAAAGTTGATTACTTTTATATTTCTTTCCTGAAGTAAATGACAGGTCATCTTTTATCCCTTCTAAATTGTAGTTACACACACACACGCACACGCACACGCACACGCACACGCACACGCACACGCACACACACACCACACACACACACACACACACACACACACACACACACACACACACACACACACACACACACACACACACACACACACACACAACACACACACACACACACACACACACACACACACACACACACACACACACACACACACACACACACACACACACACACACACACACATACATATATACATATATATCTGTGTGTGTGAGCATGAGTGTGAGTGTCTGTGTCTGTGTGTGTATGTCTGTCTGTTTGTCTGTGTGCATGTATGTATGTATTCATATTAAGTAGGCAGTGAAATTAGATGAATAATGAATATTTTTGTTTGTTTTTTTATTCTTAGGAAAGCCATATTTTTTCCATACATTTATAAGAATCTGTAGTGTATGTACTATTGTGTAAAAAAATTATTGAATTAAAATTAAAAATTAAAAAAGTTACTGAAATTGTTGGCAGTCACTAGCTTTAGAGTGATGCAAATTGTGTAAAGAGCTTATATTTACAAGTAATAACCTTACCACTCCTTTCTTCTTGCTTTTGCTTATGACATTAGCTTATTTGATTTTCAGTAATGACCAATGTTGTTTGTCGTTATTTCATAATGATGGATGTTTTTATTCTGCCAGAGGGGGGGACCTGCTGCGAGCAAGGGGACGTGACCAGCTCCTTCCATCTTGGGGGCAGAAAGAAGTTGATCCATCAGGTTCATGGCTTGAGGAGAAACAGATAGATGCTCGACTCCGTGATCGGCAGATGCTTCTAGAAGAACCCAAATTTGCAAGACGGTAATGAAGCTCTCAGTAGTATTTTATATATTTATTCATTTTCTACTTGGAAGTTGACAGAGTTTACAGAAAAAAAAAATGGCAGTAGTATTTTAGAAGATGTTAAAGTTTTGTCTCTTTGGATTTTTTGAAACACTCACTGAAAGAGTGTGTACTTTTTAAAATTATAATCGAAACTAGTTTGTTTTTATTAATCTTTTTTTAAGAAATTATTTTTCTTATGAACTTGTATGTGATGAACATGGACTATTGAAAAAATATATATCTGACTGGTCTAGCTTTTGCCAAGAAGTATGTGTCAAATGGTGTTTGAATAATACCTCAGAAAAAATCGAAGGTGTTGAAAAAAAATTGGAAAATGATGAGAGTAAATTCAGGTGACGGAAATATAAAGTTGGCTGCATTATTGAGAGGCAGTGGGTGTTTGATGGGGTTTGCAGTCAGACAAGACAATTTTCCCTTGAAGCTTCCAAAAATCGATGTCAGAAGAGGAGGAGGAGGAGGAGGAGCATCTGCGAATGCTGGCAAAGTGAGGCATGGCAAAAGCAATCTGGATTCACTCCTGCAAGCACCCCTATATATACAGAAAATTTTCTAAGCTTCAACACTGGCTGGAACATGGAACCAACAGTAGTCAATAATTGCTGGGAGCTTTAATAGGGCTTGCATTGCTCTTTGTAGGTAATTTACTCTCATTGATAATATGTTGAGGTTTTCCTCTACATCTACTGGGGCACTTGTGGGTGAAAATCGTTGTGTGTTTGACAAAAAGAAAACTTTGGACATCCTAAAACACTTCAGAAGAGAGGTGGTGAACTGGGTCCATCACTGAGATATTACTTTGGTTATTAGGTTGGAAGCTCTGGTGGTATTTTGCAACTCCCTGAGAGACACATCCATTAATTGGAGGTAATGTTATGTTAGGTTGGGGAAAAAAGAGCAAAGGTGAGGCAAAACTTGTTTTGCGGTATATGACAAACATTCTTTCTTGCGGGCACCACATGTTTGAAAGTAAGAAAATTTAAAAGAGAACAAGTTTAGGATTCCAAATGAAAGAAGAAGAAAGAAGGAAAACGGTGAAAAATCCCTCCTGTGTCTCCCATGCTTCAGCCACAGGTTTTGACTCATGGGAAAGTACGAAGTGGAAAAAGGAAGAATAATCAGAAAAGAGGAGAAAAACAGTGAGTGGTGGGGGAGCAGCGGCAGCCAGTAAGAGCTGGAATTCATTTCATATAGGTCTTATTCATGGTTATTTGTCAATAACTTCAGTGTACATAGTCAATGATGTTGGGCAATATGAAGTTGGATGCAAATTCCTACACCTTGGCCCATAAGTAAGAGTAACCAGACAATAATAACTTAGAGGATTTTTCTTATTTGTTCCATTTTCAGACTAATTTACATGTTTCAAAAGTATTTTATATTAGCTTTTTTGTATTGGGGATATTGTTTGAATAATAATTAAGGAGTGAGCATCAGCAAAATTCTGATTTTGTTAAGTATATGAGTGATGTGAAGGGTAAAGTGGCATATGAGCAGCATGAACAAAGTGAAGGTAATTTAAAAAAATATAATTATGTCATAAATGAGTAACATCAGATGTCATGATATCAATGTATTGAGTTTTTCTCTCTTGCACAACATTTGCAACATAATTGATATTATAATGCAAACTGTTTTAACCCCAAATTCACATTACTTTTTTGTGTCAATTTTTTTGGGGTCAGTGTAGTGGATAACCTTTAGCAAATTGAAAACTGTGGGTATAATTATCCCTTTTCCATCAACTTTTTATCTTTAATTTATAAGCATACAGTGTTATTCATTAATGATGATTTTTTCTTAGGTAGCCATGTTTGAATTAGGAAATGGCAGTGTCCCGTCGGAAGAAACAGAAATAAACCAATTTTGATTTGTGTCACAGAGATGCCATGGCTTGTGGAGAATGGTTAGCGGAGTCAAGGATGGTACGAATAGTGCATGAAGCTGGGGACTTTTGGCAACATATGGGAGCTGAGACAGACATTGGGAAGTGCCTGTATCCTGAAGAATCAATTTATCTGATAGAAACGGTGGGTTAATCTAGTTGTTAATTTAAATTTTACCAAATTTGATCTGTATTCAAATATTTAATGGAAGTGGTATTTGATATTTATGAATAGAATTCAAGGTGAAAAGTTTTCCATATTGTTGCCATTTTTTAATTCAGATTACTTTTACCTGAGTTGCTTTCAGTTCAGTGAAACAGTTTCAAAGTTGTTTAAGCTTAAATAAAAACTACACATTTGAAATCATATCTGAATTTTTAAAATGAATATTTCTCATTTCTATTGAGAATACTCACAACCTGTTTGGCAGATTCCATACATTTTTTTGTATTTTATAGTATTAAGCCAAGGACATTTATAGATATATTATTGACCTATGATAGGCTTTTTTTGACATCCCCCCCCACCCCACCCCCCATAAGTGCTTCTGGCTCAGGAAGGAAATTAAAAAATATAGTATCAGATATTGATTATCCAAACAAGTAAAAATGTTTTATTTATATTTGCCTGTGACATCACACACATGCAAATCCATATGGATGAACCCACAGACAGACAGATAAATAGACACACAATCAGACACACAATCAGACACACAACACACACACAAACACACACACAGCACAAACACAAACACAAACACACAAACACAACACACAAAACACACACCACCTAAAACACACAACACAGAAAAACACACCACACACACACACAAAAACACACACACGCACACAAAAACACACACACACACACAAAAACACACACACACACACAAACACACACACACACAAAAACACACACACACAAAAACACACACACAAAAACACACACACAGAAACACACACACACAAAAACACACATACACACACTTAATTTTTCAAACCAGAGGGAAGTTTTAGCCATGCGATTAATTACAACCATGACAATTGATATTTCTATCCTCTCATGCTCTTGGAACTTTGGTAGTCATAGGGACATGTGATATAGGCTCCCAGCACCGACTTATCATCGCTCATTGCAAGACCAATCTGCATAGGCATGTCACAACAGGGTACATGTCTTTATCTAGGACTCTCTCCAGTTCTCTTCACATGACCAGGATCTGACTGACTACACACCAAACATTTTGTGTACCTATATTTCTCTATATGAGGCAGTTGTTTCAGGCCAAGTTAGCGTGGACATGGGTGGTTAGGGAGGTGATCTCCAAGCTGAAGGGTGGGAAGGCAGTGGGTATTTATGGCTTCTATAATGGTCTCTAATACAGTTATCAAGAGTCTCACTATACTGATTGGCAGGTTCAGTGAAACACACTTCTTCGTTGTATCACCACTTTATTTATGATGTAAGTTAACGGCGTTAGGTGGTAGCTTGAGTGGTAATGGTGTCGGTCAGCTTCCTCGGGTCGTCGGGATGGTCGGGGGAGATAGGGTGTTCTGACCCAAAGGGTAGTGAGTGTAGGAGTGAGTGAGGCCGAGGTCAGACGAGGTTGGGTTTTATATCCCGACCCCTGGCAGCCTCATGGCAGCCTCGTGGCAGTATGCACAGGTGCATGTTTAGAAATATGCCATGAGGGTCACACATGTGGTACTAACAACACGTGTAGTGACTGCCATAGCTTTTTTGCTGAACTACAGATGGGCATTGCCATGCTGTCCTGATAATCATCTGGTAATGTGTTACCATTCCTCCGGACCTGCTGTGGAATATAGTGCACTCTCTCATCCTTTCCTGGAAGGGTAAAGGGGACTGCTGAAACTTAAGAAATCGTCAAGTCATTACACAGCTCAGCATACCAGGAAAGGTGCTTACTCTCATCCTTCTGAAGTACACCAGAGACTGCCTACTAAGGCACCAGAGATTGGAGCAATCTGGATTCAGTCCAGGTAAATCCAGTGCATCCTTGCTCTTTGAGTGACTGTAGATTACCATTTGAGTTTAGTCATGGGGAACTTGCAGTCTACATCAACATCAAAAAGCATTTTATTACTAGGTTATTCTGAATCACTCATTAAGATTGGGATACTTGAATGGTTTATCCATGTAGAACTGCAAACCCAACAGGTCGTTTGTGCAGTAGATATGGATTTTATTATAGAAAACAGTAAAATGTGTATTTAAATGTATTTATAAACATCTGGCTATACAAATAGTATAGGTGACTATAATACTTAGTAGTATGGTTTGTGGAGGGGAATGTCTAAGGAGGATTTGCTGAAGTGAAATGGCTAAATGAAAATTGGCAATATAGTATCAGAATTACTACTTCACTATCACTACATTTGATTCATAAGAAGTCAGAGGAGGAGGAGGAAAAACATTAATACTGTGGGATTGATATCGTGGGTATGGCAGAAGGAAACTTGCCATCAGTTGGAGGGAAAATCCCATCACTTGTCCACAATTGTAGCAAATGGAATTGCTTGGTTGAGAGGTGTTTTGGACCCAGGCCAAGATCCAGGAATCTGTGGATGTCCCAGGCAGACCTGTCCAATTGCTAAATGCTTACAGCAAAAGCACGCAGTTACACAGAGCTTTATGTATCTTTCTGGTATGATTTACAACTTGGTACTGTTGTACCAGAAGTCAAAAGACAGATTTTCATGGCAGAAGGAATCACAAAATCTCAACAAGAGCATCTTGAGATGCTGGTAGATGTGGAGAAAGGACCATACTGTGCATCTTCACATGCCTTTTGCAGCTGGTCTTGGCATTTATCATAAAGTACAGTTGGCAGGATTATGTACTCGACCAGCATCTGCATCGTGAAATCTGCACTGACATTTCACCTAACCCATCAGGTTGCCTATTTCAGAGAGTCCTGTATAGAGAAGGCCCATGAGGCAACTAGGAATGTCATGGCTTGGAAAAATCAATCAAGTGTGTTGTAAGAAAATTTAGATGTGAGACCCTATTTGCAGGGAATAAAGGATCCGGGTGGTTTTCTGCCTGCGCTTAACCTAAAATCTGGCCATTAGGCTTACTTAAGTGGCCACTCTGAGGGGTACGTGGCTGGTAGGCCCTCTCCCAGTATCTCTATTTGTCATTTGATATGTTGTCTGTAGAGGGTAAGAGACATATCATCATCTCTAAATTTAGTCCAAACCTCAGTGCAATTATGATAACAATAAGTAATATTTTATTACTTGTGTTTTTTTTAATTTTCCAAAATATCCAATTTCTGTAATAAAACCTGCATTGCCAGTCAGGTCAGGCAGGAAAACGATCCGGAGCATGGAAATAATATCCTCTTTGGAGCTGGCACTCTTCCAGTCATGGTTCATAAGTGGTACATTCCACACTCATTTATCTGGAAATATTGTAAAAGCCCCTTCCTTAAAGTCCACTGAGTCTAACCATCCTCCAAGATCTTTGTACACTATCACCCCAGCCTTCAGCCAAAATTTTCATGATGGCAAGTTCACATCATGCTGACCCTCAGCCAAATTTTTCCATAACAGCATGTTTGAGCCAGATTTTTTCATGACATAATGGTCGTATTTTTGTTACCACAGATGACTAAGCCCATCTCATTTGATGGTTGTCATATTTGCCTTCCCTTGCAATTTCTTTTTGTCTTTATCAAATCTGTATGCTCCAGTATGTAAAAGCACAATCAATATGCCTTATAAAGTACACATCATGCATATTTAAGATGCAACTAAGTAAATACAATTGTTTTCTTTCAGGGTGAATTAGAAGTGACTTATGGCGATATGCCACTCAGCATACAACAAGCTCAGTCTTTAATGCTCCAGGATGCCCACCAAATGGACATGTATATAGTTTATACTCACCTCACACGGAATGGTTGTAAGGTGATTCGGCATCAGCCACACCTTTTGTTTACACGTATGTATATATGTATATAAGGTTTATGTTATCAAATTAGATAACATTTTAATGTACTAGTGATTATGGATTTTCCTGTTATCATTTGTTTGTTTTGGAAATTTTTGCCATTTTGAAGGATACTGTATTTCAAAGAGATGTTGAGAAGAAAGAACTAAATGAAAGGAACTGAAATGAAACTGAATGAAAGGAAATGAAAAAAATCCCTTTATTTTCAGGATATGAGAAGGTTATTAGGTTAGACCAGCACCAAGCAACAAGAAAGACAGCAAAGTTACAGCTTAAAGCCAAAATGAACAAAGCAGAGACCAAAGATGTCAATTGTGATAGCTCAAATAAGGAAGGCATGGACGATGCTTTAGCAGAATTTTATGCCAGTCTAGATGGTGCCACTCCTTGTTCTTCAGAATCTAAAGATAATGATCAGGAAACAGAAAAATTGTCACATAATGAGAAAGCAACCTCTCAGAAAAAGCGAGAAAGAACTGACTCTTCAGAACTCAGTGAATATGAACACAAACGTATATCCTTTTTAGGTCTTTTCCCTAATGTAGTGGGTAAAAGAATAATGAATGTATCGGTAGAGTCTTCAGAATTACTGCCTGCTAATAGCAAACCTCATAAAGATTGCTATGAAATATCACTGGAGGCCTTAAATTACTATAGCAAATACGATGATTCCTCATATGAACCTGATAGATTCTACCATAGTAACAGCCGTCATAAAGAGAGAGGAAAGGGTCACACATGAAAACAATAGCACATCTGGTAGAAACAACTGTTGGCATTGGAAGGTGGCAGAGATGGTCTCACATGGAAGGGCCTGGGCGAGTGCTCTGGAGAGGCCACACAGTCCCTCTCATAAAACCTGGAATGGCTGCTAGTACACGTAAGACTAAATTGTTAGCAAGTTGAGTTATGCCTGCTTTTAACTTATGTTAATAAGCGTAGTATGAGGGTCCATGAAATAGAAAGTGTAGTTTAGTAAGAGTGAGCTCAATAATATACCCATAAAAATGGTTATGTCTCAGATTTTTTATATTTTTATACATTATGTGTAGTAATAATGCACATTTTTAAGACTTAAGTCACTGAGGGACTGGGAATGCATGCTTGTTTTTCACATAACATTCTTTCCCATGGAAGCCAGGCACATAAGTAACCACAGTAGATTTGTTTACATGAAAAAGGATTTACAAAAGCTCAGTCACCTAGGAATCAATTACTAGGACTATTTGACCTTACCTGATTTCCCCATTCCTTGAATTTTTTTTATATTATTAATATCATTACAATTATTAATATGTATTATCATTGTTATAATGTCACTAATAATTGGAATAACAATAGAATAGAAATAAAGACTTTTTTTTCACAAGTCAAGAAAAAGGGTAAATAGTGCAATCAGGTAGGACTAGGAATTGACTCTTAGAGGACTAAGCTTTTCTAGAGCTATCCGTGTGCAAAGAAAGTGAATAATCTAAAATCACATTGATGGCAAGGAACATAAGTACATACCCTCCCACCATCAATGGGTTAAAAATTAGGAAGGTGAAGATTTGACTGTTCTTTCATTCAGGGTAACAGTTGTCATGCGTATGGCCTCGTTTTTTAAAATTTTGTTTGTGTTATTGTCTAGCACATTTATTTGTTTCAACCAATAATCATTGTTCATCTTACAACTTCCCAGAAATGTATATTTTAATAATTCCAGGTTGTTTCCAGCCAAATGTTGGTTACATATAAACAACATTAATTAGTAAATGTGTGAAATTATTGATTCTTGGCTTCTCTCTTATTCTAGAATCAGTCCTTGCAGCTTGCAGTTTGGGGGATGAAACCAGTGATGTCAGTGACAGAGAGTGGAAGATTCCCAAAGAACTTCAACTAAGTTTCCATTTTGATGTCTACCTCCCAAATGTGCCATACAGGAAGTCCCAGCCATCGCAGCCAAGCAAAAGGATCACTGTCTTGAGGTTTTTATCATCTATATTTTATCCAAAATCATGAAAGTGTAAGGAAAAAGTATAAGTTTAGGAAATGTGTTGAGAATGGGAGGAAAAAATTATATAAGAATTTTTTAACTTGGCTTAGAAATCAGTTTTTTATGTATGAATGCCTTGCTTGGAATGGTGAAGGTCATAGAGATTTCATAGGATTTTCAAAATGATTTTTGATTTGATCTGCAACCAAATAGAATGTCAGGTCTCTGAAACCCCATGGAAATTCTACCCTTCATGATGGCAAATGTGTATGAGTCATGACTGGTGATTGAGCGGACAGTTTAGCTGTACACAGCAAACACCCCGCTGGAAAGGCTAGGAGGTTGCAATAGTCACCAGAATGACTGCTACACAGAAAATTCAGGCTCTGTCTGTGTATGGTTAAGAGGCAATCTGGCCTCTAGTTATGATGATCAAATGAAACAGTTTTGAATAGCTAAAACAGGCTGGACTATGTATGCAGGGGTTGGCAAAGCTTGCCTTCACAGATCACACGAAACTGAAGAGAGAGAGAGTAAAAAGTTGAGAAATGGAATGATTTACTAAGTGAGTATATGAAACAAGTGTTGGATAAATAAGGATGTGTTGGTGTGTAGGTGTGTAAGAGGTAGAAGATATTTGATATTAAGGAGAGAAGTGGGTGGTTGATTAACTTTTTTTTCCTTCTTCCTCAGAGATGGTCAAAACCCAACACCAGGACAGATACTAGACATAACGACAAGATTTCACGATGATGTTCCAGTTGTCTCTGCTGTTGTTGTCTGTGGGGAAGTTCGACTGTACACTTTATCTCCTGTAAATATCCCACAGCCAAGTGTGTCAGCTTAAGTCATATTTTGTCTTACTTTTATTGTTTTTCTTTTATTTTGACTTTTTTAATGTGTGAAAATTTGTTTCACAGTGATATATTTCAAATACAAAGTACAAACTTATTTTTGCAGACTTTAAAAATAAATGAATTGATATATCTAATATGTGTATCTTATTTACCCTAAATATAAGATTAAAATTCATCTTTCATTAATTCATTATATGGATCATATATATAAATGTCTATACATACACATACACACGTACATACTTATGTATACATTTGGAACGGAATACCTGTATATTGTTATTCAATTATTCTTAAATGACATTTTTAAGGTCTATTAAGAAAAAATATATATATATTGCATATGAAAATGTTTTACATTGTGCTTTTGTTGCAACACATCCATGAAATTCATTTACTGCCTTTTGAGAATTTACATACTGACTTCTAAATCTAGATATCAAAATGCATCACTTTTTCAGGTTAACATACCAATTTACACATATTTTCAGATGCATATGAAGCAGAGACAGGAACATGGTTTTACATTGTTTTTTATTGTGATACCCCATGAAACCTATGGGTTGTCTGTTGACACTGACACTGACACCAACACCACAATAGACAAACCAAGCTGAGATTGCCTATGTGTTGAAATTACTCATTCATAAACATAGTATATTCTTTTCATTCATTACTACTGCACCAGACAAAGGAAATTGAGTGACCTCTCATTATTTTTTTTGTCTTCTCTTGTTTTTAAGTTGTAATATCAACATTAGTTTTATTTATGCAAAGATATATATATTCATACATTATTTATTCACTCTTTTATCACTGAGTGCTGCTGAAATGGTGAAGGAAATTAAAATGAAATGAACATTTGACAGATTAATCAACAATTTCCAGATTTTTCAATGGAATAATTTTATATATTAATATATATATATATATATATATATATATATATATATATATATATATATATATATAATATAATATATATATTATAATATATATATATTATAATATTATATATATATATATATATATTATATATATATATATATAATATATATATATATATATATTATATATATATATATATTATATATATATATAATATATATATATATATATATATATATATATATATATATAGTATATATATATATAATATAAATTATATATATATATATATATATATATATATATAATATGTGTGTGTGTGTGTGTGTGTGTGTTGTGTGTGTGTGTGTGTGTGTGTGTGTGTGTGTGTGTGTGTGTGTGTGTGTGTGTGTGTGTGTGTGTGTGTGTGTGTGTATTGTTTGTATGATTGTATGTATGTGTGTGTGTGTGTATTTGTTTGTATGATTGTATGTATGTGTGTATGTATGTATATGTATGTTTGTATGTTGTATGTATGTTGTTTGTTTATTTTATGTATGTATATAGATGTATGTATTTATTTATGTATGTATGCATTTCTCATCTTGCATAATTTGCAATTATTTTTTTCTTTGATAATGAGTTGAAAGGTTGCATTAAATAGGGTTACAAGAAAACTTAAAAGGAAACCATTAATAAATCATAAATAATTTTTATTACTGCAGGATATTTGCAGTTCTGTACATGCGAAAAAAAAAAAAACACACAAACAGAGATCTTTGAAGCATGGATGAAAAATCACAAAGTCACATTGTCTGTTCACTGGTTCTTTTGTGCAGGAGCATTCTTTCACTGAATAATTTAAATGCTTACTATAAGAATTTTGTGTCCAGTTGTCAGTTTTGTTGACCATGTAAATCATACTATATGTCATTTTCTTTTTTTTTTTTTAGATTATAAAAGATTGTAATTTACATATGAAAATGATTGAGATTATCATAAGAATTTTCAATATATTTCAAGGGACAGACTGTAAATGAAGGCAAAGTGGTGGTGATCAGACAACTCGCTTCACAATGAAGGAACCTTATTACTGATGATTTGTCAAAATACTTGACTGCTAGATTTAGAGTAAAAATCCTAGCCACAATATGTACGAACATATCTATTGATGTAAATGAAATTTTTCAAAATAAATTATGCTTTGTTGGCCTTTATTCATATCTTCAGTTTTAAAAACTTTGTCAATCAACAAAAAACAATCCAGATAACAAATATACAATAAAATCAGGCAATCTGATTATTAAAAATCATTTCAACATTTATATATAGTGCAAAAACTCTGCAACAAGTACATATTCAGTACAAAATACATTCTCTTACATCTATAATAAATTAAACTATGCTGTCAACAATAACAATAACACAGCAGTCAAGAAATATGCCCACCTAACAGGATCATAATAATTCAAATGGCATTGTGATGTTAATCAGAGGGGTTTGCTGACAGCAGTGCCTTCTTACTCACTAGCTAAAATCAAAATAAATATATGATACCTTACAATATCAGCCAGATAAGACCTTTTTAGCTCTGCTTGTCACTCATTAGATTGCAAAATAGTAGATTTTACTAAATTCACATAAGGTATTGATACCATCTTCTGTCTTTATTTTCTAATGGACAAATATTAATTCTAAACATGAGATATTTGAAGGACTGGCTTTGAGAGAGTTGCCAAGGACCTCTAGAGCTACAAGAATTTAAGAGACAAACTGGAAAAAAGGACACTGAGATTTAGAATATATTATTCCTTGTGTAGAAAAGGACAGGCAAAGTTGGTTAAGAATAACCTATGCTATGAAATGGTTATTTCTCTATGTTGTCCATGACTTCACTAATTTAGGCATATTAAGTAACAGTAAAATTTATATAGCTATAGTCACTGTAACACCACAAAAATAGTCTTTAGTTGGTAATGAAGTTGCATTACTTACTTAGATGATGCTGGCTGCTGTTCGTAATTAAAGATGTACAATTGTTTTTTCCCATCTTCGAGTGATCTTAATCATTTTGTTAATTTAGTGACAGACTATTTCTATTTTCTGATAGATTTTCAGTTTCTTTTAAAATAATTGAAACTAATATCTTTTAAACATTGCCTACTGGAGATCTAATATGTTATTATTTTTGGATATTTAATACTTAAAATCAAAGTTATTAGCAATTTTCTGGTTGTAATTGACTTAAGAGGGCCAAGAAGCTTTTTTATCTTTCAATCTCAGTTCAGTATTATGTACAGTTGAGTAATTCTGATAAAAATCAGTAACAAAATATAAGAATAAAAATAAAAATAGTATATGTCAAATTTGTGATGGAATAATCTAAGACGACTAAGCAAGATGTAACAAGAGACCAATGATTACCACTTGTGCTGCAAATACCTAAATTTAAGCTTCTTAGGAAAAGCATTATACCATTTTCTTGTAACAAAATGCATATCCATAGAAATGCATTTAAAAGTGCATAATGACCTCTACTTATATGCAATTTCATTAAAAAAAAAACAGAATACTAAATGATTTGATAAATCAAATAAGTATGATGCAAGAACCATTAAAACAATCATAATTTTGGCCAAACTTTTACGTGGCAAACTTATGGGACATTTTTCAAGGCTTGACGTTTTTAAATGTATACATCTCTAAACTGCATGAATTGGTATTTTTGGCCCATTTTTTAGGGAGATGGTACCCTTTAGAATATACAATACATGTTGTTGCAATTACTATATACAACTAGCTTTGTTCTATTTAGATTGTAAATGACATAAAAAATTAGTGTATATCCACTCCATGTGGAATGTGTTGTATGAACTCATTTCTTATTTTTCGACTGCAACTATAAAATCAAGTTTGAAAATAGGCATTAAATTTGTCCCTGTCACATCCATCACTTAATATGGCCAGCAATAAACTCAAGCTGTCAGCCAAATATCTGCTTCTTCTATATGGCATTTTCTCAGCTACAAAACTATACACTGCTTTTCAAATATTTCATGTAATCTACTCTGATGAACTACTACTACTTGTCTTCATAACTACCTGATACATCCTAGATGTACAAAAATCAAAAGATGACAAAGATTGAAAATAATGTAAATGAAAAGGAAGATTTATTTGCTCTAAAGTAACCACAAAAGTACTTCATATTTATACATTTGAATCCTCTACATCTCATAATTAACTATCAAAACATTATTGACAATCATTTATTTCATTAAGCTGTTGATTCAAATATTAGCTGAGGAAGATCCACTGTCTTATTTTCAAGAAAAACAATGAAATGTTTCACCTTCAGCATTGTCTAGAATTTCAAATTTACAATTGACAAAATTAACAGAAAAACATAAATTACAAAAGCACTGAAAACTCTTGCCTTTGCAAATGTCATACCTGTCTAGATTATTTGTGCATTATCTCCATCTAGTGCTATATAAATTAATAAGTTTATTCATAGAATATAATTCAAACATAATATACATCAATCTATTTTTCTACCATTACTAAAAATATATGGCAAATGAAGATATACTTTTTAACAAAACACAATAACAGAACATGCAAAATAATAACAATTTGACACACTGATGTGACTTTTAAGAGATTTCATTGGGCAAAAGAAATAACAAGGGAGTAAGGATACCAATTAAATTAAAAGAGAAAGGATAATGAGCATGAATGTACAGAAAAAGGATACTGAGAAAGATCAAAAGAAAGATAAATAAATTAATGGTTTCAATGGAAGACAGAGAGGGCAAGAACTACACAAACTTGAGCCTGAAATATTTCACATGTTTCAAGGATTTTTACATACTATGACTTTTTCATAATAAATAACAGTGACTAAAGTAATCTGACTAACTAAGAGGATGGATAAGGAACTTAATTTGGGGAACAATACCTACAAATCTTAATTGCGATAAATTTGTTAATGCACATTTTACGCTTTTCACGAATGTGGTGCACTACAGAAAGTACTGATGATAAGGAGATCTCTAGAGAAATTCATTGACAGACATGATCATTTGGATATAATGTTGCATAAATGATAAAATGTAGGTTCTGCAACTGTGTTTCCAGCAAGTTCACTCTCCTTCAAAAATAACCAAATTCTGTATCAAGAATTGTGATATTTCAAAAACTTACCTCAGACCTCTTTTAATCAAGTATATATAAAATCAATACTGCTTATATATCACCATGATAAATACAAGCATGAATGTCCAATTGCAAGTCATGCACAAGAACCATCAACTTCTTGCATACACAGTTTTCTTTGCTTTCAAAGTCTGTGTTTAAGTCAAGCTTGGTTGTTGGACATCCTGTCTCATTTCTTCTTTCACACAAGCCTTGAAGCCTTCCCAGCCTTCCCGTATCTGTTGTTGCTGCAGAAAAAAGGAAGAATACAGTAATATCAATGTAAAACAGTAAATAATACTTTGAAAACTATGAACTGATTCCATACTTTTGAGCAGTGGAGTCTTCTCTGTAAAAGAGAAACTCCTTAATCTGAAATAGGGTTCATAGTACCCAAGGTGGGGATAAAAAACAGATTTTCAAGGCTTTTTGCTTACAATTTTCCAAGGACTTTTTCCTCAAGTCTAATGTTATGTCATAATGCAATTGAAATAACAGATCATATAAACATAAACAAGGTCAGGATTTTTTATTCAATTAAAAAATACACAAGCCACAATATTCCCATTCTCATGATCTTGCAAGTTCTAAGTCCACATTCATTGATTCTTCAACACCTGACCAAATCTAAAGACTTTTAAAGATTTTATTAAAAATAACCTCAAATTCAAATATATTTGCAGACTTTCAAGATGAAAAAATTAAAAGACATTCAAGGAAATTCAAGACCACTATGACCCAGTGAAAGTCACGGTATGATAGATACACATACTCTTTAGGACTCGAAAAACCTTTTACTAAGAGTAATGAATAAGTTTTTTTGTAACTGTTCTTGTACTTATAACCTACCCCTTAATAAAACGGCAATACAGGTAAAATGCTAGATATAGAAAAAGAAACATATCTTTCTTGAAAAACAAAGACATGACACGATGGAATAGTGTAAAGCTTGTATGTAATAATGCATATGCACTATAATTTAAAACTACTTGAATAAATAAGATAATGTTGATGTATAAAAACAAAATAAAGTCTGGCTTCTTTTCCCTAGATTTTGCAATACAAGTTATGGTGCTGAAGGGCACTAGGTACTGAGTGACCACATAGACCCTCCAGAATTCTTACCTTCACACTACAGCCTTCATTTCGCTCTTGACACACTGCTTGAAGGCATCCCAGCCCTCACTCCTGGATGTATGCTGCGGGGAATATTCAGGAAATGCACACTTCGCTATCAGTAAATCATTAACCAAACTCCGAAAAAAAAAAAAGAAATCCTGGCCATGCAATACTGCAAGGGTTAGCATGATTTTGAAAACTCATTAGTCTTTTGAATTTACTATGATTAATCATAAAGTATCTTCACTGGCAATTGTACACAGTGATGCATACCTGCACACACACACACACACACACACACACACACACACACACACACACACACACACACACACACACACACACACACACATGCAAACACACACATACACATACACACACACACACACACACACACCACACACCACACACACACACACACACACGCTCACATGCAAACACAACATACATATACACAGACACAGACACAGACACAGACACAGATACAGACACACAGACACACACATACTCACATGCAAACACACACATACATATACACAGATACAGACACACAGATACACAGACACACAGACACACACACACAACACACACACACACACACACACACACACACACACACACACACACAACACAACAAAAAAAAAAACAGAAATATACACAGGCTTACTTAAGCACACATACACACTTTGTGGGATTTTTAAAAAGTGATTTCTTTATTGCAATTATTCAAGATTTCCCTGAAGATATTACATGGGGATCAAACTCTTCACATAATGAAAAACTTTATGTGTATATGTGTGTGTGTGTGTGCATATGTGTATGTATGTGCATGTGTGTGTGTGTAAGTGTGAGTGTGAGTGTGTGTGTAAGTGTGTGTGTGTCTGTGTGTAATTATGTGTGTGTAAGCATATGTGTGTGCATAAGTACATGTGTGTGTATGTATATGTGTGTAAGTATATGCATGTGTAAGTCTATGCGTGTACATATATGTATGTGTGTGTACATTTATGTATGTATGTGTATATATGTATGTGTGTAAGTATATTGCAGTGTGTGTGTGTGTGTGTGTGTGTGTGTGTGTGTGTGTGTGTGTGTGTGTGTGTGTGTGTGTGTGTGTGTGTGTGTGTGTGTGTGTGTGTGCATGTGCATGCTCATGTTTTGTGTGTGTTGGAAATTTAGTTCTTGAATACTATCAAAAAGACCAAATTAGAGAAGTAGGATGATGATAAAAAGAAGAAAGAACAAAGTAGAAGAGAGAGAGAGAGAGAGAGTAGAAAGAAAGAAAAGAGAGAGAGAGAAGAGAGAGAAGAGAGAGAAGAGAGAGAGAGAGAGAGAGAGAGAGAGAGAGAGAGAGAGAGAGAGAGAGAGAGAGAGAGAGAGAGAGAGAGAGAGAGAGAGAGAGAGAGAGAGAGAGAGAGAGAGAGAGAGAGAGAGAGAGAGAGAGAGATATTAATTCAAAATCTGGTCCTGACAAGAGTTCTAAGCAATACCAAGTTCAAACACACCCTACTTTTTATAATAGGTGTTACTGATATAACACACAAGTTACCAATTTTGTGTACCTTAAAGCCACGATGAAGCCTGTCACGCATAATTGCAATAAATTCCTTGTAACTCAACTGGCCGTCTCCATCATCATCAAAGATCTTGAACACGGTGTCTACAATGTGCGGACTGAGCTCTGTTCCGGTGCAGATTTTCACAGCTCGATGAAACTCCTCTGAAGTGAGTCAAATAATGGCATGAATGAGGGAGAGTGGGTATAACTAGAATAAATCCATAGTATTCTGGACCACATGGTTTATGAGCGGCACAGACAGCAAACATGAACACATCATGTGATGTGGTTCTCCTAAACATCCCCTTTCATGGCTTAGAGATAAAAAGAGAGAGGGAGAGAGGGAGTGACAAAAGGTGAGAAGGAGAGAGGAAAAGACAGAGGGAGGTAAAGAGGGATAGAAGATTATCAATATGGCAATCACACTAAGTCTGCCTCTAAAGAAGAAGAAAATCTTGACGTAAGAAGTCATTTAAATATCAAACATCTATTTCACTCCCCAAATATAATATGAACAAAAATAAGAAGGATGCTTATGGATAACAAAAACTCAAACCTCAAATATTGCTTCCTCACCTTGTGAAATGGGCTGGTCAGCAAGTGTGTACATCCTCATGGCAATAGCAAAGTCATCTAGAGTATTGAGGAACTGGCAGAAAGACTTGAACTCGGTGAATGTGATACCTCGACCCTCTGGGATGCGATCAAGCAATCTCTCCAGGTACATCTCGTACCTTGGGGAAGAACAGTGTTGAGTTTGAGGGATTTCTTTTTCAGTTCATTTACGTTCAATAAGCATGTTTACACACAGAGATACAAGGTGTTTTCTCTAACCATCAATGGCTCCTGGATTGTCTATTAGAAAATACAGAAAGAAAAAATCTACATTCATAATGTCTAAATAACATATGTCCAAATTCTAACCACTTCATATGACACAAAGACAAATAAAAATTCTAAATATAATCATATGCAACTTGAATATGATATTCAGGTCCCAAAATTGACCACACATCAACCCTTTTCCCTCATCTCCATCATGAATATAATCTTACTGAGATCAATGAACAATTCAGCCCTTGGCAACTTGGCAGACTTTCAGATGATAGCTATTTTTTTCTAAGTGAAGTGGCAGTACTGTGGAAAAAGCATAATGGAAAAAGGCTACATGTATATTCAAAGGTATCATACCTTTTTGAAAGTGAAAAGATAGAAGGATAATGGTAAGGATGATGCAACTACATAGTGATAGTGGCTCTTGTTGCATTTTGAACACTATCAGAAGAAAAGAGAGTAAAAAGCAACAGAAATATATAACCATGATATATACAAGAATGTCTTTGTCTATGTTTAGGCCCTTCACATCAAAAGAACCACTCGCACCATTTCTCCCAAAATTCACTCTATGTTGGATATCAAAATTTCAATATCGGTAGTTACATGAAAATAGATATGAGTGTACCTTTTCTTACAGGATATTGGTAGCAAATCAGGTGGATGAATTAATCCTATCCCTCACATCAGTGGGTAAAAAGCAAAAACTGTACTTACACGTTTCTACAGTTGCAAACCACCATTTTGTGACTAAAAAATAAAACAGCAATGTCAATTGCATACCCTAGATTGAACTAGTATTATCCCGAGACCCAATTTAACCCATCGCCGACGGGTAAAAATCTTGGCAAGTTGACGTATGCACTGGCTTGGCGCGCACTGGCAGTTTCCCCTGTTGCGCCCGGCTTGATCGGTAGTTTGCAGTCAACATATAGCACCTAAAAGCTTTTATTTTGCTAAAATTTATAAAAATATTAAAATTTTGAAGATTTACCTTCATTATAGGTGCCATTGCCTAAAATCTTTACCACATAAATGAAGCCGCTATTATCGGAGAAAAACAACCTCCATCCGACGAGCCAGTAGCACGGGAATGGGCATGACATGATGCCCCTGGCGTTCGGTCCAAAACATGTACGTACGTGCCACCCGGCGGCAATGGGTTAATGTTCTAACAACATAGCTAAGAAGTTGCACAATGTTGGCTAAACCTTAACTGAATGCATTTCTGAACATTTTTATTTTGGTGCGAGCATTCCTTCAACGCTGAGGGGCTTGCATGTATTTTTATTTGTGCATATGCATTTATATTCATGTATATGTTTATGCTTGGGTTTATGCGTGTATGCCTATACACAATTTTGTATTAGTGTAAGTACTTTATGTATGTATGCAAAGATGGATTGGGGATGTTCAGCTAGGGTATTTGGGGTAAGCCCCTCCCCCTGAGAAAGTGTAAGGGTTTTGACCATTATTTCCTTATACGTTGTGTGTGTGTGTGTGTGTGTGTGTGTGTGTGTGTGTGTGTGTGTGTGTGTGTGTGTGTGTGTGTGTGTGTGTGTGTGTGTGTGTGTGTGTGTGTGTGTGTGTGTGTGTGTGTGTGTGTGTGTGTGTGTGTGTGTGTGTGTGTGTGTGTGTGTGTGTGTGTGTGTTTGTGTGTGTGTGATTTAGTGAATGAGTGTGGAGACAAGAGTGAAACAGTGTGTGAGAAAGTGCTTGAATAAATGAGTGAAGGTATGAGAGAGTGTTATTTGCCTTTGCATGAGTGTTGAGTGAGTGTATGTTAGATTTTACAGGAACAGCACTTTACTTATGCTGGAAAAAGTGAAGTGTGAGGCATAGGAAACTATACAAGGAGAACAATGGAAGAGATCCAACATCAATTAAGAGATAACAAATATATGTGTTTTGGATACCCAAAATGAGCACATTGTTTTCTATTTGAGTTTTTATACTATAAGTAAGTAACATACAGTAAAATGTAAAATGAATGCTAAATAGACACATGATGGCAATAAAAATGCTGTCCGAGCAGAGTAGAGCCACCAGTGTATACTGATCAATATAAGAACTTAGAACAGTGTAAACAGATAAAAACCTTGTTTCTGTCATCTAATATAAACATATCAGGCCATCTCTCATACTGTAAAGTACCAAAAGCTTAAGAGAGCATTATCTACAGCACAGCTCAGTTTACTACATAACCTGTCCAAAACATCTATCCAAAATTTAATCAAACAGCCAATTCCATTTCATTATCGTTGCTACAGGTATTTATCATTTGGAATTTAACTATGACATCAGCTTATTTCCTTTTATTGGGGGGATAATTTTATGCAGTCCAGAAAAAAAACTCAATCTACAGTTATCCCACTCAACAGGAGTAAAACAGCATTTAGGGCAAGAGTGTACCTTGCCGAAACCCTAACTTGCCAGGTTCTTTTATGTGGTAAAATCATTACACTATACAGCAATATATCAGTTCTACAGTGCCTAAAATTGTGTCATAATTCTGGAAAAATGCATATGATATCTGCTTATATATTAACTCTCATTACTTTTTTTTCAGAATTCTGTTGCAAAATAAATTTACCAAAACACAATAACTTTGGCCAAATACCTTTTCAATAATCATTCATCAAAATCATATATGCCATACAATAATACTAAAACTAAAAATGTACATTGGGTTACTAGTCTTTGTATAGGATTATTTAGAGATATAATTATCCTAATTATTATGCTAATGATTTACATATCACCTTTCCAGAAGTATGACTATGACATTTACAAAGCTAAAAAAGATCCAGTATAATTTACTAGGGAGTTTCTTGATATACACAGTATATAATCAATACCCATACAGTGCTTATGTGAAGTGATATCACAAACAAACTCATGTTGCGTCTGCAGTCACCTGTACATCCGCTTTGCAGGCCTGAGTGGTAATGAAGGTGTTATTCAATATAATATCAATGAATAAAAACACAAGATATTTGACATTATAGCACAATTTTTACCTGGCATTTCACACAAAAGATCATATGCTTGTCTCCTGTATGAGACATCCAGAAGTAACATCTTGGTGAGTTTGAATAATACACAAAACACTGATCAGGTTATTTTTCTTCCATGAAAGACATATTTTAGGTCATTAAGTTTTTGAGAATAAAGTTATACTAAAGAGTCAGGACATTATAGAAAAAAAGAAAGGAAAATACCAAAAAATAAATAATTCCCCAACAATCACGTTGTTTAAGATGAATATTTGCAAAAATATTCCTGAAAAGGTCAATAAATGAATATATAAATCACAACAATAGATGTAATCATATTGTTCTTGGTAAAACATTACTTCTTAGAGTGTACACTGCAAGTATACACTGTGTCCTCTGTAGTATCTACCAAAAGACAAAGTTCACTAGTAAACACACATGACCCTTCTATTATATATGTATTTGCAACTCATAACTAAATTGCAACAATTATTTCTTCTGCTTGTTGTTAACAAGTTTTATTTGTATACAAAAAGACATACTAAAACATATGCTTTAAAGATTAACAGTGTAGTACTATTTTTAAATTACAGCCTGTAAAATAGAAATATAAATTCAGCATAAAAGGACCTTTTTGTAAATACTGGACTTAAAACACATATATGAAATGATGGATACAATTACACATAAAGGTTCTTTCACTTCTTACAAAGTTGGAAGATGTTAATAATGAAATATCCTGAAGATGTATCTGTCCTTACTAGAAAACACTCTCTTCTCTATTAGTAAGGTTACAATTACACATAAAGGTTCTTTCACTTCTTACAAAGTTGGAAGATGTTAATAATGAAATATCCTGAAGAATTTTTAATTAGCTGATAACAAAATTGCAATTGATATTTAAATAAATAGGTTTTGCTGTACTGGGTTTCCCTTTCGGTTGTGTTCCCAGCTATCAAAAGTATCTGAGAAACATCTCTTAACCAATCCAAATATTTATCCATATGGTCCTACCCTCTTATTCTATTTCATTTTCTGAATGTTTAGGAGAACTGAAATTTTCTCTGTTATCATCCAAATCAAAGTTATTTTGTCAACTGAAAGGAAATAAGCAGGATCTGAAAACCTAATAAATCTCTTCCTCTACATAAAACACTGTCATATGTAGAGATTAACATTTGACTGATCTATGTAAAGAGAAATCTTTGCATTTCAAAATCCATCTGAGCCTTGAAGTTCAGCAAATATGAACTACATAATATCAAACAATACACTGAAAACTTTAGATCTTCAAAACAATCTTCTATACTACAATTCTCACTTGCTTGACTTTCTGTATGACTCACAATACATACTTGGGTAGTAGTTAACTGAAGGCTTCCTCTAAGATGGAATCCTCCAAAATTTGTCTGTCTATCATTCACTCTGCCTCTTCTTACATCTAGCATATCCTCACAAGTACTCACTCTTCCACAACCCTCCCTCCCCTACATTTCCCTCCAAAGATGAAAAAGTGAAAAATAGGAGGTAAAAATTCTTCACTGTGACAACAGCAGTTGCCCTCTGTGGTTATAGCTAGACTCCCTGTGGTTATATTCTTCTTCCCACACTGCCACAATAATATGAGAAGTTGAATGAGTTGGTTGATGCAGGACAGGTTCCTGCTACCTGCCAGGTGCAGAGATATACAACCACTCTTGAATTTCTCTGATTGTTTGATTTCAGATGGGCTCAGCAAAGTGGATAGTGGACCTCTTATAAAGCACTTTCAGGATATAGCCTGTGCAAGGTCTTTGTCAAAGTGATGGAGGGTTGATAGTTACTTTTAAAGCATTAGTCTCATACACAACCTCAGCTATAATTCCATCTGTTTTTGTACCAGTTCTCTGGCATTGTAAACAGATGGTTATCTTAGTAGGACTTTGTGTATTTACCTTCTCTGTTCCACAAGATGGTAAGTGTAATAGATAAGATATATGGGGTGCACAGTGGAAAATGTAGCTTGGCTTGTAGCGCCTGATTTTATGAGTGCAACTCACTATCTCTGCTGTCACAGGCACATTTCTTGAGTCGGTGCCACTATTTTTTCCTCATGTATTTGTGTAAGTATATGTATGTATGTATGTAGATATGTATATATATACATATGCATATATATATATATATATATATATATATATATATATATATATATATATATATATATATATATATATACATATATATAACACACACACACATATATTCATACAAATGTACACACATTTGCTTAGCCACTGGTTACTAAAGTTTTTTGTTTGTTTCAAGGTCTTTTCCAACAGCAGGCAAAGGTATTCCCTACTATTCGGAGTGACTTCTTAGGAGTTGGTCCTTTGTTTCTTTTTAGGGGATGATGATTCAGGGCAAATGATTACTCTGGAAGTTATTTAGCTCTTCGAGGTGTGAGATTACTAGATAATTCCTCAATATATTAAGTGCAGGACACTGGTGTTTCCTTTATTCCCCTCTGTTCTTTTCCATTTGATATTTCAAGCTTTTGTAGAAGCTCTCAAGGGCACAGAATGAGAAATTTGATGGATGGAAATTTCTATTTCTGTCAGTCGAGGTTTGACACAAGCACATGCTCTCCTTTTATATTCTTCTAGTAACACAGGCAACAAAAAATTATAAATGTAGATTCTATATAAATATCATGCAATTTTGGTAGTAACTGCAAGGACACTTACTGGTCGGACTGTAGGTAAGTGTAACGTAACAAAATCTTGGCAAAGTCTAGTTCTGTGATGGCAGGCAGGCCCTTTGAAAATTCATTGAACTCAATCTCTAGGACTTCTGTCTGTAGGTTTTCCATAAACCTGAAATGAAGACAATAAAATCCATATTAGACAATAAAGATGCTATTCTTTTCATCAGATATATTGTGTTAAACAAAGTTCATGATTAGTACTTGTATACACCCAACAAATAATGAAATAAAAAAGAGTGTGCTTGAGGCTGCAGGTCAAAAGTTTTCATTTTGAGAAATTAACAAATTACCACATGTACCTAATGCCATGATGCATCATTACTAAAAAGCAAACTGATTAACAATATCACAGACCAAGAAGAGTAACACATACTATGATGAATGGCTGGTAAAACACTATGCACAAATAAGTTTAGTAGATGATATAACAACAGCTAAAAAGTCCTCTTGGTCTTATCATGCATGAAGAGTGCTTTTTCTGTAATGAACTCACCACTACAGATACGGAACAAGCTACAATACCTTATGGACCAACATTCACTATTTCTACTTCCAAAAATGACCATATTCATGCATCACAAATTCTATAGTATGTGTATGTGAGTAGTAAAGGAAAAGAGAATATGTATAAGTGTTAATAACAATAAAAAATTTATAATATATGAAACAAAAGACCAGACAAGAGTAGACATCGTCAGCATGCAACACAGCAAGCCACAAAATCATTCACAACCACACAACACAACCACACGCCACACAAACACTATACTTACAAATTCTACAGACGTTAAAGGTCATCGACCTATCCCATCATATCATTCACCGATCAGCCCATCGCTAGCAAAGAGATCCGGCGCTACACAGACGAGACATCACTTCTCCACGCTACATACTATACACACACACCACAAACATAACCACAGAGGACGTCACACTAGCCTACAGACGATACACACGCATGCTCTCGCACAACGCAACCTGTAACTACTCATCTTCTCTGCTTGCATTCACATTGATTATCGAGTGATTATTGCAGTATCGTGTTATAGATCTACATTTTATTATTTTAAACACTTGATTACTATTGGTACTCTCTTACTCTACGCGCATTCTATCTCACTATCGCTCATGCAAGTCCTATATATCTATCTCGTCAAATATACAAATTAGATTCACGATATCGAGAAGTGATCTTACAAGTCGAGTATTCTCTAAAAAATGTGTGAAGATGATGACATGATAATGATGACTGTATGTTGCAAAACTATCGAAGGTAGAGGAGGAGGAGTGGAGACAAGGGTATCATAAAAGGAAGAAAGGGAGAAAGTGCAGAGAAGAGAGAGAGGGGAAGGGCAGGGAGGGAGGGAAGCGAGGGAGGAGGAGGAGAGAGCGAGAGGGAGGAGAGGGAGAGGCAGCACAGAGAGGAGGAAGGAGGAGGAGAGAGAGAGAGGAGGAAAGAAGGAGGGGGCAGGAAGGAGGGCGGAGGAAGGAGAAGAGAAGGGGAGGAGGAAGAGGGTATGGAAGAGTCAGGAAGCAAGGAAAGAGGAGGAGGCAGGAGAGAGAAAGGGAGGAAAGAGAGGGAGAAGAGGAGAAGGGGTAGTGTAGGAGAGGAAAGAGAACGAAGAGAGAAGAGAAGCAGAGAGGGGTGTTGGAAAGGGAAAGGAGGAGGGAGGAAGGAGAAGGGTGAAGAAGGAGAAAGGGAGGCAAGTAGTATGAGAGAGGGAGGAGAGAGAAAGGGGTGGAATGGTTAGGAAGGAGGAAACGGAGAGAGTTAAAGGAAAGGGAGAAGAGGGAGAAGGAGTTAAGAGAAGAAGGGAAAGGGGAGAGGAGGAAGGGGAAAGGGACGTTGTGAGAGAAGGGGAAGAGAGGAGGGAGGAAAGATGAGAGGAGGGGAGAGAGAAAAGAGGGGTTTAAAGGGAGAGGAGGGAGAGGGAAGAAGAGGAGAGGAGTGGGAGCAAGAGAGGGAATGATAGGTATCATAAAGTAAGAAGATAAAATGGAGTGGAGATTGAGGATGTCATCAGATAGGGGTATAGTGGCGGTTTGAGGTCGTGAGGAGGGAGAGTTGAACGCCCGAAAGAAAGAAGGGAGGGTTCGTTGTAGCGGAGGGGTCCACATTAGAACTTAAAGTGGGATAAGAGAGAGCAGTCAGAGAGGAGAGAGGGAAAAGGTAGAGAAGGGAAGCGGAGGGGAAGTCGGATGAAGAGCTGAAAATGGGAGTGAAAGAGAGTGACAGAGAGGGAAAGGGGGCAAGAAAGAGGAAGGAAATGAGAAGGGACAAATTTAGAGCTTAAAGTGGGAGTGGGAGAGAGTAGCAGAGAGGGAAAAGGAAAGGGAATAATAGAGGAGGGCAGAAAGAGTGAATAGCATAAAAGCAAAGGGAAAATAGTGGAAGGAAATGAGAAGGGACATATTAGAGCTTAAAGTGGGAGTGAGAAAGAATGGCAAAGAAAAAAGTTCGAGAGGGAAGTGAGAAGGGTAAGATGGAGAGGCCAAAGTAGGAGAAAGAGTGAAAGGCATAAAAGGAAAGGGAAAAGTAGTGAAGGGAAGAGAGAAGGGTCAGAAGGAGAGAGCTTAAATTAGGAGAAAGAAAGAGTGCCAGAGAGGATAGGGAAAACGTTGGAGAGGGAAGTGGGAAAGGTCAGATAAAAGGGAAAGTTAGAGAGAGAGTAAAAAAAGGGAAAAGGAAAAGTGGAGAAGGGAATAGGGAGAAGTCAGATTAAAGTGGAATTGAGAGTAAATGAGAAGGAAACGCAAAAAATAGAAGGATAGGGAAAGGGTGGTGGTCTACTAAAGCTCTTTAACCAAAATGAATTAATAATTAATGGATTCGCAGTCAAATGAATTCCCAGAAATAGTAAGCGTGAATAGAAACCAACTTACTCCCATATATACTACTTCGGCAGTCATCGTATTAAGATAAAGTTCAATTAGATAAAAAAAATGCAAAGAAATAGCTTATTTTGTCAAATTTGTATTTTTTTGGGGGGGGGGGGTTATCATTTGTGTCCTTATTCTTTATTAGTAGTATTACATTTTTATTGCTATTGTCACTATTAGTAGTAGTAGTAATGGTAGTAGTAAATAGTGGCAGTAGCAGTAGAAATAGTAGTAGTGGTAATAATCATCATTAGTGGTTAATGATATAACAGTAGTAATAGTAGTAGTAGTGGTGATGGTAGTACTAGTAGTAATAGTAGTGTAGTTGTAGTTGTAATAGTAAGTAGTAGTATCATTATTATTATCATTAACAATACCATTATTCATTATTATCAATATAATCATTACATATCATTATTATTATTATTATCCATTCATTCTTTTGTAATCAATATCCATTACGACTGAATATCAGTATCAGTATTATCGTTATCATTATTGTTATATCAGCTGCATTAACATCACTCTTATTTTCATTATGATCATGAACATCATCAGCAGTAGTAGCACTATTACTACAATTAGACAACATCCTACATCACCCACTCCTTCCTTAATTCCTACTACCCCCACCCCCCTCTATTTCCCCCAAACCCCCCATCCCCCTTTCCTCCATCTTTTCCCTACTTCCCTCAAATCCCCCTCCCCCCTCCCCTCGTCTTCCCTTTCTCCATCTCCCCCCCTCCCCGCCTCTACCCCTTGCTTCTTCCCTTCCTCCACCTCCCCTACCCTCCACCCCCATCCCAACCACCCCCACCCCCATCCACCCAATCACAACGACCCGGATGCCAAACTGCACATCTTGCAAAGACTCGCCCGCCTGCAACAGTTATTGAAATGTTGCAAGTTTCCATTTCTTCCTTTTTTTCCTTTTTTCCCTCCTCGATGCAACTTGAAATTCACTGAGTCAAGGAAAAGGAGGCAAGTGCAGCAAGCGCATATTGTCCATCTGAAGACAAAATGGAGATTCGTTGGTGGGAATTTGTGTTTTGTGTGGTGTGGTTAAGGGGGGGGGGGGGTGAATGAGGAGGGTATGGTGGGGAATGAGAGGTATGGTGGAGAATGGGGGGGAGTATGGTGGGAATGAGAGGGTGTGGTGGTGAATGGGTATGGTGGGAAGGTATGGTGGCGGAATGGGTATGGTGCGGAAATGAGGAGGGTATATTGGCGAATGGGGTATGGGGGCGAATGAGGTGGTATGATGGAGAACTGAGGAAGCAGGGCTGAGAATGGGGGGGGGGGGTTAAGGTAGACAGGGAGAATGTAACGAGTAGATCTAAGAGTAGACGTGAGTAGATCTCAAAGGGGAAGGGGTTATGGGAGTATGGTAATGAGGGAAGGGAGTATAGGAGTATGGTAATGGTGATGGGTGAAAAAGTATGGTGCTCTTTGCGTTTTTGGAAATAGTGGTGATGACTGATGGTGTAGTCCTTGGGTGGTGGTGGTGATGAGCTGGTGACGGTGAGCTGTGAATTTCTGTAGGTGAGAATAGTGATGAAAAAATCCCCGGCGGACTTGGCGTGGTGATGATGGCTTCGGCGAGGAGGTGGATATGGTGGTGGTGGCGTTGGTGGTGATGATAATGATGATTGCAGACACGCTGGTTTTGCAGATGTGGTGAAGACGATGGTCGGGTGAGAATTGGTGTTCTTATATTGAATCCAATATTTGCAAGGAATGGCGGTAGGAAGGGGGGAGGAGAGAGGAGGGAAGGAGAGGCAGGAAGGGGCAGGAAGATCGAGGGGAAAGAGAGGAGAGGGAAAAGGAAGGAGAGGAGGAGGGGAAGGGGAAGGGAGGGAGGAAGGAGGAGAGAGGAGGAAAGGGAAAAGGAAGGAGAGGAAGAGGGGAATGGGAAGGGATGGAGGAAGGAGGAGAGGGGAGGAAAGAAAAAGGGAAGGAGAGGAAGGGAAGAAGGAAGGAAAGGAAGGGAGGAAGGTGAGAAGGGGAGAAGAGTAGAAAGGAAGGAGAGGAAGGAAGGGGCAGGAAGATCGAGGGGAAAGAAGAGGAAAGGTAAAAGGATGGAGAGGAGGAGGGGAAGGGAAGGTGAGGAAGGAGAGAAGAGGAGGAAGAAAGGAGAGGAGGAGAGAGGGAAAAGAGAGGAAAAGAAAGGGAGTAAGGGGAGAAGAGAGGAGGAGGGAAGGAGGGGAAGGAAGGGGCAGGAAGATCGAAGGGAAGGAGAGGAAAAAGGAAAAGGAAGGACACGGAGGAGGAGAAAGGAGAAAGGAGGAAGAGAGAAGGGGAGAAGGGAGGAGAAGGAAGGAAAGGGAGAAGGGAGGAAAGGAAGGAGGGGAGGGGAGGAAGGGGAAAAAGAAAGGAAAAACAAGAGGGGAAGGAGAGGAAGGAAAGGGCAAGAACATCGAGAAGAATCAGAGGAAAAGGGAAAAAGAAGGAAAGGAAGGAGGGAAAGGGGGAAAAAGAAAGGAATGGAGAAAGGAGAGAAGGGAGAAGAGGAAGGAGAAGAAGGGGGAGGGGGACGTAGGGAAGGTGCGGAAGCTCAAAGAGGAGATGAAAGGAGAGTTGGAATGGGAATGAGTGGAAGGAAGAAGAAGAAGGAGAGAGAGGAAGGGGGAGGAGAGGGAAAGTAGGTTGTGGGAAAGGAGAAGAAGAGGGAGAAATAAAGAAAGAAATTGGAGGAGGGGAAAAGGGAGACAAGGAAGAAGAGATGTAGGGGGGAGGTGGAGGAGAGAGAGAGAGAAGGAAGAAGTTGGAGGGGAGGGGGAGGGGGAAGATAGGGGGGGAGGCGGAGAAGGAGTAAGACGTTAAGGGCAAAAGGGATGAAAGGGGGAAGAGGGAGAAAGAGAAAGAATACACAATAGAACGATAAAAAAAAAAAAAAATATCAAAATCAAATAATTATAGAATAAAGAAGTGGGATTAGTGGGGGAGAGAGGGGGAATGGGGAGAGGGGAGGGGGTGGGGGGAGAAGTGCGAAAGATTTTGCACCAAGACGGAGAGGTTTGAAGGGGATGGGGTTAGCGTGGTTGGGGTGGGGGGGAGGGGAATAGGAGGGCGGTGTGAAGGACGGGGGGAGGGGGGGCGGGTAGGGGTAGGGGGGGTGGAGGAGGAGGAGGAGTAGGATGGGTAAGGGTTGAGGTAGAGGGGGGGTAGGGGGGACGTGTCAGAGGGGTCAGGACGGGGGTGTCGGATGGGAGGGAGGGGAGGGGGAGGAGGAGGAGGAAGGATAGGATGGGTAAAGGGAGAGGTAACGGGGGGGGGGAGACGTGTCAGAGGGGTCAGGAGTGGGAGGGTGGGAGGTGTGGAGGGAGGGGTAGGGGGTGGGAGGGGGGGGGGGGGGCGGAGGGGGCGGAAGTGAGTGGGACGGGGTGGGGGGGGGGGGGAGTAATAAGGGAGGAGTGGCAGGTGTCCATGCAATGGCTTAATGTATCAAATGGACCATCCATGGAAAATCGCAAGTCCATAAGGGGGGTGTCTAGAGGATCTTCCCTTCGAGGAAGAGGGGCTCTTTCCAAAATGGTTTGCAACTCACGGCCAAATATGTATACGTGTAAGAAAAGGGTTGGAGGGCAAGTGTTACAGGGTTTGGCCTGTCATATGGCATGGCCTGAACAGTGGCATTTCCATGGTACTTCTGTGACTGGTAGTTCACAGGGTATGACTGACTGTCCCTGCTTGGAGGTTCTGACTGTGACATAGCCTTGGCCCATCTCAAGCTGCTTGGATGAATAAAAGAATCCCATATGAATTTTTTGAGACCAGGACATAAACCTCTGTATTATGACACTATCTTTTGAATTGAAATAATTTCACCTTCCAGAGAACTAAAGATTATATTATAATGAAAGAGACTTGATACTTTCACAAGAACATAAAATTATGTGTACAAGTCTACTTGTATTAGTGTCCAAGTATTTCTGAAGATACTAGTGAACATGTGTCCTAAGCTTATTCCTTGCTTTACTCCTTATAAAGTAGTACAAGTCAAGAATAATAAGGCACTGCAAATTCTTATGCGCTATCATTTTGACAGATCAATATTAGCAAAAAAATATAATTCACCTGTAAATTTCACAATATTGGCACAACTCTATGGGAATACCCCTCCAGCTTTTACTAAGGTCTCCCTTTACCCCTTTCTTATATTTCTAACCTTTCAGTCCACCACTTTGACGAGATAGGCCCTATAGGCAAATACCTCATAATTATCAAATGAACTCTAAATCAAATTCTCCCTTCTGACAGCTCTCATTTTCACAGTATTTACCTTGCAATGGTTTGCCATCTACAAGAATTGATAAATGTCACTGGGAAAATTGCCTATTCAGTTTTGGGTTTCATACACGAAAACATTCATATTCAATTTTCAAAATAAGCACTCATTATGTCTATGATACATAAGTGATTTAATACTTCTATGTCTGTGCAGTGGCTAACAGGTCAGCTAGACCACCTTGGTAAATGGCAAGCCCAAAGGGTAGCTTGAAGGATGGCCTCTGCCCAGGATGGGATGACTCATGGAAAAGTGTATAGACAACAGGATCAGGTTGTAGGTCATACATGAAGGGGTGTGGCCTATTGTATGACCTGGGTCAAACAGCAGTGAGTTCATGGTAGTTAATCCACGACTAGTGAGCTCGCAGTAGGCAGGGTATGATCAGGTGTTCCTGTTACTTGGAGGGCATGATCTTGATGGAATTTTGGCCTATCTCAGCATGAAAAGGAATTGAAAAAGGAAGAGAAAGAAGAAGAGAGAAGGAATAGGAGGAGGAGGTTCATGCAGGAAGGATAATGTGTAGTCAATATGAATAAGAAAAATAATGATGATGTTGCTATAAAGTGATATGAGAGGAAAATCCATGACTTAAAGGGTATATTTTCTGTTTCATTACCAGACATCTGAGTACCCTATATATAATTCTTTTTATAAAAGAGGAGGATAAAAAAATCTGAGCTCTTCATCTAGTGCCACAATTACCTTACCTAAATAGACTAAATATGATTTGTTACAAATACCTACATCAAGAACTAAGAAAGCACATCAAATTCAATATTTCTTATTCTACAGCACATTACATACCTCCTTCTGTTTGTTTAACTGCTCCCTCCAAAGCTCGGTTTAGTCGGTCTCTGCGAGCCGTACTAAAGATCTTCTCAAGCTGTAAAATCAGTGATATATATTACTTTCATTTATATAAAAAAAACATTACTGAGCTAATATATATTTATGTTTTAATTCATATTTATCTTTGCCACAAAATATCTTCACATCAAGCACTTCTAAATACAAATCTATAAAATATAAATTCTCATTTTATCAACAAGCTGATCAGCAATCTTTATACTCATAAATGAAAGCCCAAAGAAATAGCATATGTCTGAAGCGCAAGTCACACCACATGAGGTTGCGAAAGTCCCATCATGTGTTTTGAAATCAAACAGCCTGCAACACTCCATTGTCTAAAGTAGCAAACTATGTTATGACCATAAAAGGAATGATCACTGAAACTGTAACATTAGGGAAAAGAACAAGTTATGTGAGTATCACAGTACATGAAGAACAATGCAGTCTATATCTGGCAACTAAAAACACATGTTTATTAATGATATTAGACTAGTTCAAACTATTTATATCTATGAAAGAGAAGTCAGTGCATAGAAATATACAGTAGCATCTCTGCTACAGGGGCAAAAAATCCTTTTCTTCGTCTTTTTACACACATTTTATCAATCAATATTCAGTGTATTACACAAAGGTCATCATTATTGTAGGTCTAATAGATCAAACACATTTTCCAAAAATGCCAGTAAATACAATCATACAGGGTATAGATCCCTTTACATTCTTTGTTGGTCATCTAGAGAGGAAGAAATCTAGGAGAAATATAAGCAAACCCACAACCCAGAGGTCACAAATGCAGCTGGCCTGAGAGAACAACCCAAGAGCTTTGGCAGATCTAGACATGCCTGGAAACTCCTGCAAAATTAAGCTATGACAAGGACTAGACCCTGTCCAACACCCATTTCTACAGATATGAAAAAACAACTCACAACACCAAAGCTCCTGTGAAAAGCTTGAAGACATGAAAATTGGCAGGATCTACCCAGAAATATTTGTCACCTTGGAAAACAAAACATATAGTGGCTGGCCATGGCCATGACAGATATCAACATCAAAAGCAAGTATCCACTTATCTGAAGACATAGAAAAAATATAGTTATAATCACATCCAGTGTAGACTGACCCTTTCTATCTTCTTGAAAGAATCACATGAATCTTACCTAGACCAAAAAGAGATACTTCAAAACAAGTTCTTGCTTGACATTCTACATAGACATAAGCTATGAGAAAAGTAGGAATCAGAGCAATCTTCACAGGCCTGTCAGCAGCCTAGGATACAGTCTGGTGAAACAGACTTATTACACTAAGCTGATCAGAACAATAAAATTTATTCAGATATGGCATTTGATATTATGAAGAACATGACTGGGACAAGATATTTTCCAAGGATATTTTAGTAAAGATGCTGCAATCTTAGGAAAACAGTTACCTACTGACTGGCCCTAACTCATTTCAATGTTTTGACCAATGACACACCTGGAACAGTTCTGAAATTTGGAAATGCAGACATTCTGGACATGGTGGATACATGGAACAAACTAAACAACATAAAAACAACCAACCCTTGATAGCAGAATTCTACTCAAAATATCTTTAAGTAACATTGAACCAGACCCTTGCCTGCATGACAAATATTCAAAACAAAGAACTAAATCTGAGAATGAGGAACAATGACACAAGAAAACCTGCCAAAACAACTTGGAAAACATTTACATCAAACTTTAGCACAATATTGTGCCTCAGTATAGTATTAACGAGTCCACAGCTAAAAACAAGAAAAATCCAAACAAAGTGAACAAATAACTGGAGCAGAACAACCTAAATGAGCTCAATCACTTCCCTTATAACGGAAGAAAATAAAAGAAGAAATAAGCAACTCAAAAGATATGCATTTCTGATAGATGATACCTAAATACCCAATGCAGTTTATGTTTGGTCCCAGCTCCCTCCAGAATGAATTCTTGGAAACTTTGCAACAGTTTGGCTACATGAATGGCAAAAGAAAGTTCCATGGGCCAGAGGCCTGATTCAAAACCTATCAAAACCTGTGCTAAGATTTTACACTACAACCAGAAAACAATGGACCCTGTCAGAAAGACAATTGTCATGCCATGGTAGAGCAGCAATGAACATGTATTGCTGTAGGGACCATATGATTCCCCTCTCTGTCCTGCATACCAAGAAGCAGCTCAGGACACAGACCATTTGCTGTTGTACTGCCCAATAGCAAGACTATGTGAAGGCCTGACAGACTATCAGCAAAGTCAGATAGACCTTCACATTACCAGCAAATGAACATGCTGTGGAAAAATAGCCACATTTCACCCTACACAGCATTTCAAAGATGGCAATTTAAACAAAAAGGTCAACCTGTCCATCTATCTCAATACAATGTAATTCATAATGGAGATGTGGAAAAATCCTGTATAATATGTACATTTCAATACCAGGGACAAGGAAAGCCAACCTTAGACCAAGGTATATCCCTTTGATCCCCCAAGGGATAATAACCATACAATAGATTAATATCACCTGTTGAATAAAAAATGGTTTCACTCAGGGCAAAGCTCTTATTCTATATTGCCTAAAAGGTACATACAGTTAAGACAATAAACATGGTCAGGTCAGTTCTTAAATATGCTGGAAAAAAATACTACCACATACGAAGAATAAGAAAATCAGTAAGAATATCTATAAGAGTTAAATAACTGAGAAAATATGAGGACAAGCCAATAACTGAGATTAAAAAATCATAATACAGAGGACACAGGTAAAAATCATGACACAACTGACTATTATAGTCATATATACATGTATGTCTATAGACACAACACAATAATCAGGGACCCAGACATAAATAAAAACATGAATAGATAATGTACAAACTTTTGCCCTTGTCTTCTTCACAATATCATTCTAGCATTACATAAGTACTTACATAATCAGCATAATCAATGTGAGTCACTATGTTAGAGCCTAAGGAAAAATTATAATATCAAAACATTCGAGTCAGTAGACAATAATGTATTTAATACACATGACAAACTGCTATATTTGCAAATAACCACACACATCACTGCTTATAAAGATATTCAACATGTTAATCACACGGAACTACATGAGCTGGTCAGAGTAATATACAACATTAGACAATGAATCAGCTAACAATGTCAGTATTCATTCTGACATTGAAGGAAATGGTACACAGCCTTGCCATAAGCCAGAAGGGAAGAGCCTGCCTCAAAAACAAGATAAAAAAGAACAAAAATAATAAAAAAAAAAATAAAAATCTTATTTTGGAATCTACTTTCCTTGATTTGCTTAATCTTTCCAACTGTATTGTTCATTTTTTTCCATCTACATAGCTTTTATTCATTTAATATTTTCTCTGATGCAGTTCATCAGAAGCAAAACAAATTTCCAATGAACTTTGGTTCTTTTATAACTTGTTATGGGGAACATCATGTGACTATCCTTAAAAAATGATAATAATCACATACAAACTTTCGTTATTATGAAATGCAGAATGCAAAATCAGTTAGAATTCCAATAAACATTTCATTTCATGGAGTTACAAAAATCCTACATCTTTTCCCTGACTTTAAGATATGGGTAAAACAAGTCATTCATGTGTACTAGAACTGCTGAGATTTAATTAATAAAGTTTAAAATATTTCTGTATTGTTTATAAATATCACCATCCAAATTTCATACATATATGGCATTTTTCTCTGTAAATCCTAAACTTCCTGTTTGTTGTATTTGGATATAGAATAAAATAAATGGAAAAAAGAGAAAAAAAAGTGATGCCTAAGCACAGAAAATTCACCTATGAACAATTTACAAGATGTTCCCCTTTAAAGGATATCAACAATATCCTTAAGAATACAGGCAAAAGAAAAGTCTACAAATCTTTAGAGAAAGAAAAAAAAAAAGAAAAAAAGAAAAGAAAAAAGAAAAACAAAGAAAAAGAAGAAAACAGGGAGTGTAAGCACCACCCCTGAGGCAGCCTTCCAGCTCAAGCAACAATACTGGCTGCGAGAGGCAAGAAAGAGAGACCTGCATGGCACTACCAACCAGCGAAGAGCACATGGAACACTCCCAAGAAAAGAGTGCATGGAGGCGAGGCACCGGTGAGACACAGCGTTAAAAAAAAAAAAAAAGTGCAAACTATATTTACCCCACACGAACGCTGTTGGCTGACCTCCCCACGAGCTGCTCACTTACAACCTGTTTTGTGGCGGCAATCTTCTCATCCTGATTTGCATTCGGCTTCCCATGGATCGTGTCAGCAATCCACGTGTTATAGGCTCGATAAACACCAGCAGTTATCATCTCCATTAACTGTTTTCGTGAGATACTTTGATGAAATTTGCCGGTATGAGTGTATCAAGGGGCACAAAATATATGAATATATGTATCTATATCTATCTATCTATCTATCTATCTATCTATCTATCTATATATGTACACACAACACACACGTGCAACAAACACACACACAC
>NW_020869637.1:40000-60000 GCF_003789085.1 Penaeus vannamei | reverse complement strand
TTATTAATTTTGATTCCTTTGTTTTTAGTTTGATTCTTATGTTTTTTATTACAATTTATGTGGAAATGCACAGTTTTTAATTTTGTCAATTTGAAACAGATAAATGGCAAAATGTCAAAAGCAAAATTTGACAGCAGTAATACCCATGAGAGCATGATTAATAAAGTACTTAGGATATTACAATAACAAAATTATCATAATAATATAATAAATGATAATAATAATAATAATAAATATAAATTATTAGTGTAATAATAATAACACAACAATAATACATAATAATATATAATAATGATGATAATAATAATAATAACAATAATAATAATAATAATAATAATAATAATAATAATAATAATAACAACAATAATAAAACAATAATAATGATAATGATAACATTGATAAATAATAATAATATAACATAATCAATAACAACAATAATAATAATAAACACACCAAAATCATCATAATGACAATAAAAATGCACTTAAAAGAACAGAAAACATTAAAAAAAAAAAAAAAAAAAAAACAAAACAAACAAGAAGAAGAAAAAAAAGAACACTCCTAGTCTCAGCTCACGTCTGGGTTCGGAGTCGGTGACAGACTCGATGAAGTCCTGGGGCGTCATGTACAGCTGTCCCTGGTACTCGACGGAGGAGAACTTGATGAAGCGGCGCTCGCGGTGGTTCAGCTTCAGCCCGCGGAGGGTCTGCTCGTCTGTCTGCAGGGGGAGGGAGAGAGAGAGAGGGAGGGAGGGGTGAGAAAACGGTGGTGAGGCGGTGGGTTGGGTGATGGTGTGTTGGGGGTGGGGGGGTGGTGGTGGTGGTGTGGTGGTGTGGTGGGTGGTGGTGGTGGTGGTGGTGGTGTGGTGGTAGGGTGGTGGTGTGAAGGTGAAGGTGAAGGTGAAGGTGAAGTGAAGGTGAAAGTGAAGGTGGTGGTGATGGTGGTGGTGTCGGTAGTGTAGGTGGTGGTGGCGATGGGGTGATGGTGGGGTTGGTGTGGGGGGGGGGGGTATGATGGTGGGTGTGGTGGTGATGTGGTGGTGGTGATGATGATGGTGGTGGTGGTGGTGATGGTGCAGGTGAGTTAGGTGATGGTGGTGGGTGGTGGTGGTGGTGTGTAGGTGGTGATGTTGGTGGTGATGATGGTGGTGGTGGTGAGGCAGGTGGTTGGGTGATGGTGGTGGTGTGGTGTTGGGGGTGGTGTGATGATGGTGGTAGGTGTTGGTGGTGGTGGTGGTGGTGGTGTGGTGGTGATGATGATGTGGTGATGATGTAGGTGGTGATGATGGTAATGTCGGTGACGATGATGTTGATGAAAATTATGATGACGCTAGTGGTGATGACGACATTCGTATTAATATTGATGTCTGGCGGTAGCGATATAGTGAAGTTGTTGATGATGACTTTGGCGATAATGATGAAAATAATGATGATGATGGCTTCGGTGATGATGATGGTGATGATATGTCTATACCGAAACATGACGCAGAATACCTGATTCATGAATATTAAGAGCACCTAATATCGGCCATGGAATAAGAGCACAACTGATGATGATGAAAGTATTAATAATGACAGCAATAATCATAATAACAATAATAATAACAACCAATAACAACAACAACAACAACAACAACAACAAACAACAGCAGTAATAAAAATAATAATAATAATAATAATAATAATAATACTTAATAGTAACAACAACAATAGCAATAACAGTAGCATCATGCAATACCAAACAGACAACAAAGTCAATACACGAACAGTGCTGGCTATTCACCACTCTGATTCCGAGAAAAAGACCTCGTGACTAATTGCCTTCCTATTATACATATACACAGTTACGAACGCAGTAAAAAAGGAGAGAAGAGGAGGAGGAGAGGAGGAGGAGGAGGAGGAGGAGGAGGAGAGGAGGAGGAGGAGGAGGAGGAGGAGGAGAGGAGGAGGAGGAGGAGGAGGAGAGGAGGAGGAGGAGGAGGAAGGAGAAGAAGGAGAAGAAGAAGAAGAAGAAGAAGAAGAAGAAGAAAGGAAGAAGAAGAAGAAGGAAGAAGGAAGGAGAAGAAGGAGAAGGGGGGGGGAGGAGGAGGAGAAGCCAACACATAAACAAATAAAAAAAACGGG
Organism: Penaeus vannamei; assembly: GCF_003789085.1. NCBI lineage: Eukaryota > Metazoa > Arthropoda > Malacostraca > Decapoda > Penaeidae > Penaeus > Penaeus vannamei. Next base: position 57,877 of record NW_020869637.1, on the reverse strand, counting down.
ATAAATAAGTAAAACAAAACAAAAGACAAAAAACAAAGCAAAACCCGAAATGCCCGAATCCAGCAACTACGAACGCAAAAAAACAAACCCGACACCCGAAAATTATTCCGCAACGAACGCCAGACCAAAACCAGATCCGAAATCAGACCACGAAACCAAGGCGCCAAAAAAATAGAACGAAAACCGAACTTATCATAATACGAAGTGTATATATAGAGGCAAGGTCACGTGCCTTCGCCGGAAAGAGCGTCATTATCCTTGTCATTATCCTTATTACAACACTGACAAGAGGTGATCGCGGTGTAGGATGACTCTCATAACTCACCGGGCTTAACTACCTGTCCCGCCCACCTGAGGTTCTGTTGTCACCTGTGCGTTCCGTTCCTTTTCATCTGTTCGTTGCGTTCCTCCCCACCTATGCGTTCCGTTCCTCTGAGCATTCCATTCCTCCCTACCTGTGCCTTCCGTTAATCCCCACCTGTGCGTTCCGTTCCTTTCCACCTGTTCGTTTCGTTCATCCCCACCTGTGTCCCGCTCCTATCCACCTATACGTTCCGTTCCTCCCCATCTCCATTCCTCCCCACCTGTGTCCGTTTCCTTTTCGTTCACCTTGCGTTCCGTTCCTTTCTACCTGTGCGTCCCTTCTCATCTAAGCGTTCCATTCCTCCCCACCTGTGTTCCGTCCCTCCCAACATGTGCGTGTGCGTTCCGTTCGAACACTTGTGCGCTCCGTTCCTCCCGACCTGTTCCGTCGTGCGTTTCGTTCCTCCCCACCTTCGCGTTCCGTTCCTTTCCACCTGTGCGTTTCTTCTCACCTAAACGTCCCAGCTTCCCACTTGCGCGTTCCATTCCTCCCCACCTGTGTTCCATTCCTCCTTACCTGTGCGTTACGTTCCTCCCAACCACTGTGTTCCATTCCTATCCACCTGTGCGTTTCGTTCCTTTTCACCTGTGCGTCCCTTCTCACCTGAGCGTTCCGGCTTCACACTTGTGCGTTCCATTCCTCCCCAGTTGTGTTCCGTTCCTCCCGACGTGTGCGTTCCGTTCCTCTTAACATGTACTTTCCGTGATAATAGGTAATAAAGGAGGGAAGAATTAACGAGGAATGGATAATTACTAATAAAAACAAAAATAACAATAATAATAATAATAATAATAATAATAATAATAATAATAATAATAATAATAACAAAAATAATAATAACGAGAAAAGAAGGGCAAGGGGAAGGGAGATCCAGAATCACGAAAATAAACAAAACGTTAAAACACACACAAAAAAAAAAATACCCACGCGCGCTACCAAAACAAACTAAAAAACAGAAAAAAACAACAACAAAAAAAACAACCGCCTAACCAACGTCCAGCCACTAGACCTTCCCCCCCTCCCCCCCCTCCCCTACTCCCTCCCTCCCTCCCTCCCCCCGCAATCACGAAGGTCGACGGAGTTTAATTGGGGAAGCGAACATCTCACCTGCCGGGCGCCGTGATGGAAAGGGGAGGGGGGGAGGGAGAGGGGATGGGGGGGAGGAGTGGGTGGGATGGGGGGAGAGGAGGGAGGAGAGGATGGAGGGAAAGGGGGATTGGGGAGGAGGGATGGAGGAGGGGATAGGGGGGAGGGAGAGGGGGATGGGGGGAGGAAGGGAGGAGGGGGGGAGTGGGGGAAGGAGGGAAAGGGGATGGATGGGGAGGGGAGGAAAGGGGATGGGGAGGAGAGGAGGAGGAAGAGAGGAGGAGGGAGGGAAAGGGAGGCGTAGGTTGGGGAGAGGTGTATTATGAATGGTAGGGGGAGATGGGGCGGAAAGACGGAAAGAATAGGAATAAGAGGGAGGAAAGGGCGGAGGTGGGGAGAGAGATGAAAAGGAATGGGAAATGATGGTGTGGCGGGTAAGGGTAAAGAGAAAGAGGAAGGCAGATCGAGGAGAAGGGAAAGGGGGAGGGAGAAAGAAAAGGAAAAGGGATACGAAAAAAATAAGAGGAAAGAAAAAAGAAATACAAGAATAAGGGTTAAGAGAAGCGCGAACGGGAAGAAACGAATACGAATAAAAAAAAAAAAAAAAAAAAAAAAAGAGGATGGAGAGGGGAGAAGGGGTCAAAGTGTCGTGTCTTTCGGCCATAAAGCGAGGCATGTCCCGAGGCAGATCGACGCGGCGACAAAGTGTACCGCTTAGATTGGATTCGGGACCAAGTATATCTCCCTCGCGGCTAAAAATAACACTTCAATGGAGGTCTATTTTTGTCCGCTCCGATACTCTTCTAGGAAATAAAAGAGAGAGAGAATACCTTCGCCTGGAGATAGTGACAGATTAGATGTCCGCTTCTTCGCATTTTTGTGTTTCTCTCTCTCTCTCTCTCTCTCTCTCTCTCTCTCGTCTCTCTGGTCTCTCTGTCTGTCTGTCTCTCGTCTGTCTCTCTGTCTCTGTCTGGCACTCCTCTCCTCTATTTCAAGCTTCGTATTCACATTTTCTCATCTGATTTCCTATCTCTGCCTTATTCTTTTATTCTCTGACTGCCTGTCTGTCCCTCTTTCTCCTCTCCTTTCCTTCCAGCCCTTTCTTTCTCCCCCCACCACCCCTACCCCTCCGCCCACACTCATTTCCCTCTCTTCCTCTTCTTCCACCTCTCTCCTCTTCCCTCTCTATCTGCGAGCAAAGTAATGAGAATGTCACCTTGCCTTTCCTATCCTTCCACGACACATTACTTCCTCGTCGTGATCGTTCACCGGAGACTTCGAGTATATGCCTCCAAGGGTGATCCGTCGGGAGGCTGTTCCTTGACCCCTCTCCAAGGTCACTGCTCCTTGACCCCTCTCCAAGGTCACTGCTCCTTGACCCCTCTCCAAGGTCACAGCGCCAATGCAATACATCCGAGCTCGTTGAGGTTCTCTGCTCCACCTGCCATTCACCTTCCGTACTCGTAGTTCCTCTGCAACTACGATTTGAGTTCGTTTCGCGGCAGGCACCTTGACCGCATTACTTTGTCTGTCTGTTTGTTTGTTTGTTTGTTTCTTGTCTGACTCTTTTTCCTCCTTTCCCGTGTCTGTCTGTCTGTTTGTTTGTTTGTCTGAATCTCTCTTCCTCCTTTCCCGCTTCTGTTTCTCCCCATTTCTTTTTTTCCTTTTTTGTTGCTCCCTTTTCTTTTCCTCCCGCTCTCCCTGCTTTTCTCTTTCACTCCACACTCCTTTAATCCTTTAATCTTCTCTCTCCCTTACACTTATTTTTATTCACCTCCTTCCTTCTTTCCCCTTCGACTCTCAACCCCATCAACCAAGACCCCTCCCTTTACATCCTCCCAGCACCCGTCAGCCAGGGCCCCCTCCCCTCCACATCGTCCCCTCCCCCACTAAGGACCCCCTCCCCTCAGCCACCCCTTCCCCAACACCTCCCCGCCTAGCTTTTCGCACTGGCCATCACGTATGCATGAGCAAGGCCCCGACAAGGCCATACAAGGCCACCTCTTCTCCTCACGTCTCATTACCCCCTCTCGCTAGAACCACCTGCCCCGCGCTGCCCCACCTGTGGTTGGGGGGGCTCTCTCGCTCGCTCTCTCTCTCTCTCTCTCTCTCTCTCTCTCTCTCTCTCTCTCTCTCTCTCTCTCTCTCTCTCTCTCTCTCTCTCTCTCTCTCTCTCTCTCTCTCTCTTATATATAATATATATATATATGTATATATATATATATATATATATATATATATACATATATATATATATACATACATATAATATATAATACATATATATATACATATATACATACATATTATATACATACATATATATACATACATATATATACATACATACATATATACATACATATATATATACATATATATATATATATATTATATATATTATATATATATACATACATATATATTATATACATATATATACATACATATATATATATATACATACATATATATACATACATATATATATACATACATATATATACATACATATATATACATAATATATATATATACATATATATATATATATATATATATCATACATATATATATACATACATATATATAATACATATATATATATAAATATATATATATTATATATACATACATATATATATATATGTGTGTGTGTGTGTGTTGTGTGTGTGTGTGTGTGTGTGTGTGTGTGTGTGTGTGTGTGTGTGTGTGTGTGTGTGTGTGTGTGTGTGTGTTGTGTGTGTGTGTGTGTGTGTGTGTGTGTGTATGTGTAGTGTTTCGTGTGAAATGTTGTGTGTGGGGGGGGCGTGCGTGCGAAGTGTGTGTGTCCATGTGTATGCAAGCGCGTGCGCGTTCATATACGCGCGTGCGTGCGTGTGTCTATGTGACCATGAAGCGTTTACTCCAATGAGCGCGCGCGTGTGCATACAAGAACGTCTGTGTGCAGAGCGCCCCCGTGCCCCCCCCTCCCCGCCCATCCCCAGCAGCCCCTCGAGCTTCCGCCGCAGCCTCTGCCTCCGCTGGCTCGTGCGCTGCCTGCGTCAGCAACGAAAGCATTTACTTCTGGCTGCACCGTCATGCCACGAGCACAGCTGGTGCTGCTCCGCCTTCGCCTTCTGACACTGGGGTAGCATGTAGCTGGAATCTGCTTGAACAGGAGGGGAGGGAGGGGGGAACTGAGCGAAAGGAGGTATGGGGGGGGGGAAGGAGGCGAAGAGGGAAAGAGGGAGAGGGAGAGGGAGGAGGGAGGAGGAAGAGGGAGGAGGGAGAGGAAGGAAGGAAAGAAGAAGAAGAAGAAGGAGAGGAGGAAGAAAAGAGAAGAGAAGACGGAGAGGAATAGGAATAAAAAACCGCCAAAGAAAGCTAATATAAGAACAAAAATAAAAACATAAACTTATGAATTTTGGATTTCGGAAACGAACGTAATTCCCCGGCGGGACTTCGGGCACCACCTTATCATCAAGCAATTACATACGAATACTGACACTTAGTGTGATAAATAAAGACTACAAACACGACTACAATGCGCAGTTGAATCAAAATAAATTACATCAGTCTATTTGTACTCCGTTTACAATCAAATATCAAATATCTCTACACATCACAACATACACACACGCAACAAATCAACACACACACACACACACACACACACACACACACAACACACACACACACACACAACACACACACACACACAACACACACACACACACACACACACACACAACACACACACACACACACACACACAACTATCATGGTTATCTCTTATGACTGACGCTCGACCTTCTATAAAGAGGGCTTTTCGAACTTCGGATGAGGGACTGTCGACCTGTATTTGTTTACCTACGCCATTGCTCCTGTTATCTTATACCGACAGAATATATTTTTTAAAAGAATTATTTCTTTTGGCATCTAGTTGTATTTTTGACTGTTTTAATTTCTCTGAAGGCCTACTCGTTTCTTCGATTACTTTATTCTTTTTCGACCTGTTCCTCATTCCTAAAACATCCTTCCCTCCCTCCTATGCCCCGTCCCTCATTCCCTCACTCTACTCCACACTCCTTTCCTTCACCATTCCCTCTTATTATCCTTCTTTTTCTTCACTCTATCCCTCTTACCTTCCTCCTCTCTCCCTCACTCCCTTACTTATCTCCCTCCCTCTGTCATACTACTCTCGGCACACTGACCCCCTCCCCTGACCTCGGTCCAAAATCACTTAGCAGCACGCGAGGTCAAGACCCCAGCGTCATGTGAATTCGGGTCGAGCCTAGTGACATCATCAACGCCCTCTCGAGAATGCTGACCTCAGGACAGACGACCCTCCCTCCACTCCCCTCACTCCCTTCCCCTCCCCTCACCCTCACTTCCCACCACTCCCCTCCCTCCACTCCCCTCACTCCCTCTCACTCCCTCCACCTCCTCCACTTCCCTCCCTCACTCTCCTCTCCTCCACCCGATCTCCGCTGACCCCCCACTTCCTTCACTGCTGACACGAGGGCGGAGGTCAGCAAACCGTTCTGGCGTAAGCAATGAACTGCTTACAGGCAGAAATTGGCAGTCGTTAGTTGCAAAATGTTTCCTCGGGGGGAAATTATCGGATGGTTTTCTCTTTTTCGTATTAAATAGGATACCCTGATACTTCGATGTGTATTACGTATGTTATACGCATTTAGTACTTATGGAGGGTACACAAGGGAGCTTTGGACTTGACTTGACAACTCCTTCTTTTGGGAGGAAAAATACTTCCTTTTGTCTATTTTGTCTATGAAACTCTATATACACCAATACTGTAGATTATTGTAAGCTGCAATATGACATTTTCAGAGCCCTTTTAATCTTAAAAATCCTGCGACACGCACCTGGATGCTAGCCTTGATACTGTAGCCTATAAATAACTGATTTCTATAATTTCAACAAGTTGCACAGATTCCCTCGTCCATACATACACATCTATTAACATAAACTCAACATATATAAAAGAACATCTACCTTTTCTGACAGACTGATCTGATCGTAGCTTAGACTGTTTTTCTCGCAATCCTCTCTGTCAATCCTCTCTGTCTCTGTCTAGCAATTTCTGTCCTATATACAAAAACATACTAAGCAACATGTAGAGAGAAAGCCAGAATCATTCTCTCTGTTTTATCTTTCTCACCCAATCCCACCTCCTTCTCTCCCTCCTCTCTCTCCTCTCTCTCTCTCTCTCTCTCTCTCTCTCTCTCTCTCTCTCTCTCCTCTCTCTCTCTCTCTCTCTCTCTCTCACTCTCCTTTCTTCCTCCTCCTTCTAAATACAAACGCGAGCAACAAGAAAGCCAATTCTCCCTCCTCTCTTTTGCTCTCTTTCCGCCTCAATCCCCTCTTTCCACCTCCGTTCCCCCTCCATCCCCCCTACTCTCTCTCCCTCTTTCACCTTCCTCTCCTCCTCTCAACTCTCCCTCCCACCCTCCTCTCCCTACTCTCTATCCCTCCCTCCTGCTAGATACTCTCCCACTCCTTTCCCACTCTCTAATCCCTTCCTCCCTTGCTCTATCCTCTCCTCCCCCCCTCTCTAATCCCTCTCCTTATCTCTCCACCCTCTCCCTACTCTCTATCCTCCACTCTCTCCCCCTCCTCTCCCTACTCTCTAATCCCTTCCTCCTTCTCTATATTCTCCCACCTCCTCTCCCTCTCTAATCCCTTCCTCCTTCTCTACTCTCCCACCTCCTCTCCCTCTCTAATCCCATCCTCCTCTCTACATCTCTCCCACCTCCTCTCCCCTACTCTCTATCCCTTCCTCCTTCTCTAATCTCTCCACTCCTCTCCTTACTCTCTAATCCCTTCCTCCTTCTCTATATCTCTCCCACCTCCTCTCCCTACTCCTAATCCCTCCTCCTCTCTATCTCTCCCACCTCCTCTCCCTACTCTCTAATCCCTTCCTCCTTCCTATATCCTCTCCTCTCCCCTACTCTCTATCCCTCCCTCCTTCTATATCTCTCCCACCTCCTCTCCCTACTCTCTAATCCCTCCCTCCTTCTCTATACCTCTTCCCACCTCCTCTCCCTACTCTCTAATCCCTTCCTCCTTCTCTATATCTCTCCCACCTCCTCTCCCTACTCTCTAATCCCTTCCTCCTTCTCTATATCTCTCCCACCTCCTCTCCCTACTCTCTAATCCCTTCCCTCCTTCTCTATATCTCTCCCACCTCCTCTCCCTACTCTCTATCCCTCCCCTTCTCTATATCTCTCCCACCTCCTCTCCTACTCTCTAATCCCTCCCTCCTTCTCTATATCTCTCCCACCTCCTCTCCTACTCTCTATCCCTCCCTCCTTCTCTATATTCTCTCCTCTCCACCTCCCCTCCTCCTCTACTCTCCTCTCCCTACTCTCTATCCCTCCTCTCCCTACTCTCTATCCCTTCCTCCTTCTCTATACCTCTCCCTACTCTCTATCCCTTCCTCCTTCTCTATATCTCTCCCACCTCCTCTCCCTACTCTCTAATCCTCCCCTCCTTCTCTATATCTCTCCCACCTCCTCTCCCTACTCTCTAATCCCTTCCTCCTTCTCTATATCTCTCCCACCTCCTCTCCCTACTCTCTATCCCTCCTTCCCTCCTCCTCATCTCCTCCCCTCACCCACCATTTCCCTCCCCAAAACGCAGACTAATGGATGGGACTGCCATGGCCGCCGCGGATGAGCATGTTGGATCATCGACGAGGCAGCTGCAATCCATCAGCGGCTCCTGTCTTCAATCATGGACGGCAATCATACGCTAAAGTTTACACGTGGAGAGACTTCGTGTTTTGTGTGTGTGTGCGTGTGTACTGGACGCGTGGATGGTTTACACGACTGTTTACACGACTGTTGACTGTCTGTCGCCCGCCCGCCGTGTGCCTGCTCTTCGATTTGGTGGGCGGGTTGCTTCCTCGGGTGGTGTTGGTTTCTAAATTGGTTTTCTTACTGTGTCGTTATCATTGATTCCCTGATTATCATCGTCATCACTACGACTTACTGTCCCGTTTTAATGTATTCGGGTATTTCTGACGAAGATTTACTCGAAATCGGTTAAATACACGGTGAAGATATTCATTTTCATTCGAACTTTTTCTACATCATCGTAGTTATAATTCCACTCGGCATATGAGCGAGACACACACACACACACACACACACACACACACACACACACACACACACACACACACACACACACACACACACACACACACACACACACACACACACACACACACAAAAAAAAAAAAAAAAAAAAAAAAAATCTAGATCATTCGGCGCCACCATGCAAAGACATGACCCCATCAGCAATTTTTTCGTTTTATGGATTTCCGGGCGTCGAAAGGGCAAGCTGACCGAATGATTACCCGCAATCCTATCGCTATGGGCTAATTAAAGGATTGTGCCCCGTCAGACGCCTCCAGTTGATGGGTAGACTGGCCGCTGCAAGTCCGCCTCTCGTAAGTTGTCGTTTCATCAGCGTTCGCGTAACTTATTGTCGAGTTTTAAAAAGGAAAGTGACACTGGTATCAGAATGTAGTTGACAGTTTCAAGAGGAAAGTGACACTGGTATCAGAACGTAACTGAGAGTTTTAAGGGGAAAGTGACACTAGTATTTGACAGTTTCTGGTATCAGAAGTTTTTTAAGAGGAAAGTGAAGCTAGCACCATAACGTAGTTGAGAGTTTTAAGAGAGAAGTGAAAACTTTTATGATATTGTAGTTAGTGAGAACTAAATATATTTCCATAGACTTTTTTCCAGTTCAGAACGTAGGGATTTTCTTACAGAATATATGCGCTGTGATTCTGAACGTAAAATATTTCGAAGTAATGCAATGATAGTTTTCTCGTGGTCTTAACTTCAAAAAGAAAGAAAAGCATATTTTTCCTAAGTACTTTACACCAAAGTTATTTTTCTCTCTATTTCAATATTCGTCGTTTCTTCTACTTCACTGGTTATTTCCACATATCATTTTCTTTCTCGATCTTGTTATGCTTTCACATTCTCTATAATTTCAATGAACTGCTACAACGAATAACAATACGAACTGAGAAACGTTTCTTGAAAAACGCTGCAAGGAAACACACAAAAAAGAAGGAGTGAGAGGGAGAGGGTTAAGGGGTAGATAGATCAAGGAAGAAAGAGAGGGAAGTATATAGAAATATAGAGGGAGAAAGAAAGAAAGAGAGGAAGATATACATATATATAGAGGGAGCAAGAAAGAGAAGGAAATATATAGATAGATAGAGAGAGAAATAAAGAGAGGGAGAAATATAGAGAAGAAGATACATAGATAAATAGAGGGAGAAAGAAAAAGAGGGAAATATAGACAGATAGAGGGAGAAAGAAAGAGAGGGAGATATATAGATGCAAGGAGAAAGAAGGAGAGGGAGATATAGATACATAGAGGGAGAAAGAAAGAGAATGAGATACATAGATAGATAGAGGGAGAAAGAGCGGGAAATAGAGACAGAAAGAGGGAGAAAGAAAGAGAGGGAGATATATAGATAGTGCACTATTTACATACTGCATGCAAAACTGCTGATAATCTATCATCTACCCCCCCCCCCATCATAAAACAGCATTAACGAGAAAACAGTTTAAAATACAGGATAGCATGAAGTCCTAATTTTGACTCGAGGAACCTTTAGACAAGAAAGAAAATGACAGACACGACCCCTATTCCCTTCCCCCGTGCACGCTCCTGACATGTTTTTATTACCTTTTAATGCTGCAATACACAATCTATCTATCTATCTATCTCTCTCTCTCTCTCTCTCTCTCTCTCTCTCTCTCTCTCTCTCTCTCTCTCTCTCTCTCTCTCTCTCTCATATATAATATATATATATATATATATATATATATATATATTATTTGTACACCCACATCCACACAGCATATACCTTCATGCACATTACGATGACATCAAACCAATAAATAAAAATAAACAATTTTAAATACAGAATTCTGATAACAGGATTTTTTAAAGATAATTTAGAAGGACAGTAAGACGCACATTAACCTGCGATTTCATGCGTCCAACGTGTGATATTGCAGTGACTTGTGCATCGCGTTCCAAAGATATTCTACATTTGTCTTTTCTTGGGAGATTTTATTCTACATTTGTCTTTTCTTGGAGATCTACTTCTATTAAATGCAATAAGACTGTTACACTGCGGCATTTTTTTCGGGGTGGGTGGGTGGGGGGTGGGGTGGGTGGGGTGGGGTGGGGTGGGGTGGGGTGGGTGGGGTGGGGGGGGAAGGGGCGTCAAAGAAGCCTATCCCGCCCCCCTCTCCCTTCTCCAGAGTGCGTCGATTCCAAATGGTTTCTTCTGCATACATTATCCTCTCGCAATTTGAATAAAACTTTGGCATATCTAATCGTCACTTATCTCGCGCGTGTCTGTGTATGCCCGCTCTAGTTGGGCATGATCTGGGGCGGCCTAGGGACCAAGGTCGGCCAAGGACGGGGAGGGAGGTGAGGGGGTGGAGGGGGGGGGCGCCAGGGGGACCTTAAAAGGACTCTGGTTCAGGGTTCCTTCCCGACCACGCCCCTTACTCCTTCCTCCCTTCGGTTCCCCTTGCATTTACAGTATTTGAGAGTTGTTTTTTTTATCCCTCCTCTTCCCTTGATTATCTCGCTATCCATTTTACCCTTTTTCTCTTTCTCCCGACTTCTCCCTCTCTTTCCTTTCCCTTCTCCTTCCCTTCCCTCCATTCTTGTCTCTATTCTTCTCCTCGCTTCCTCCCTTTTCTATCCCCTCCACCTTCTCCCTGCTTCCTGCCTTTCCCACCCCACTCCATCTTCTCCCTCCCTACTCTCTCCCTTTCCCACTAGTCCCCACCTTTTCTCCGCTCCTGCCTTTTCCACGCCTCCCCTCTCCTCCCTTCCCCACCCCTCTCCATCTCTCCACCTTCATCCCGCTCTCTGCCTTTCCCTCCCCCTTCCCACCCCTATATATATTTCCACGCATCCCCTCTTCATCCTTCCCCATCCCCCTCCACCTCCCCGATCCCTGCCTTTCCCACCCTCCTTCGCCACCCCCTTCCACCTCCCCGCTCCTGCCTTACCCACCCTCCTTCCCACCCCCTTCCACCTCCCCGCTCCCTGCATTTTCCCACCCTCCTTCCCCACCCCTCTCCATCTCCTCTCCTCTCCCTGCCTTTCCCACCCCATCCCACCCCTCTCCATCTCCTCCCCGCTCCCTGCCTTTCCCCCCTTCCCCACCCCTCCCACCTCCCCGCTCCCTGCCCTTCCCTCCCTCCCCGGTCTCCCCCCTCCCCGTCCTCTCCGCCCCTACTTCCTTACACGCAGAGGGCCCCTGAGGAGGCGCTGATGTTATAATCAAGAGGGACACGTTAGCGGACGGCGGGGGTCGGCGGTATAGGCCTGATGTCCCGCCGCGTCCTCCTCCTCTCTCCTCCTCTCCCTCTTCGCTTCCGTCTTTCCATCCCATCCCCCCTTCCTTCTATTTCATCTTATTCCCTTATCCTTAGGTCTTCCCTTCGGTTCTGCCTCGTTATTCTCTTCAGTTTTACATTTTTTTTCCATTTGCTCTTCTCTATCATCTTTATTCCCTTTCTCCCGCCTCCTCCATCTTCCTTCCTCCTCTTTCCTCCCTTTTGTGCGACCAAGGAGGGAGGAAGTGTTAGAATAAGACGAGGAAAATAAGATGGATGATGATGACAACGACGCAGAAGAGGACGACGTAGAACCCGAAGAAGAAGAAGAAAAAAAACAATAGACGTAGAAAAAGACGAAGGAGGGAGAGATGGAACGAGAAAAAAAGGATTTTCTGTTCGAGGGAAAGAAGTTAGCCAACTCACGCATCGGCCACGACTTCGGCTTCGGGTGTGACGTGTTGCTATTAGGATGGGACGCCGTTGTTGAATTTTTGCAGAGAGCTGTTTGCAATGCGAGGGGCTTGACCAATACAGGAATTGCACACGCGTAGATTTTATCTATTATGAAGACAGATATACATGCCATTTTCTTCTTCGGAAGAGGCGGGGGGTGAAAGGGGGAGATTGAGAGGGTGAGGGAGAGGGGGGGGAGGTGAAGGGAAGGAGGGATATAGACAGACAGATAGACAGATGGATAGAGAGATAGATAGATAGATAGATAGAGAGAGAGAGAGAGAGAGAGAGAGAGAGAGAGAGAGAGAGAGAGAGAGAGAGAGAGAGAGAGAGAGAGAGAGAGAGAGAGAGAGAGGAGAGAGAGGAGAGAGAGGAGAGAGAAGAGAGAAGAGAGAGAGAGATAGAAAAAGGGAGGAGAGGAGAGAGAGGGAAAGAGAAAGTGAGAGAGAAAGAGAGTGAGAAAGTGAGAGAGAAAGAGAGTGAGAGAGAAGAGAGAGTGAGAGAGAGAGAGTGAGAGTGAAAGAGAGTGAGAAAGTGAGAGAGAGAAAGAGAGTGAGAGTGACAGAGAGACAGAGAGTGACAGAGAGAGAGAGAGAGAGAGAGAGAGAGAGAAGAGAGAGAGAGAGAGAGAGAGAGAGAGAGAGAGAGAGAGAGAGAGAGAGAGAGAGAGAGAGAGAGAGAGAGAGAGAGAGAGAGAGAGAGAGAGAGAAGAAGAAGAATAGATGCAAGAAAAAGAAGAAAGAAAGTAAATAAGAGAGAATGAGACAGGAGAGAGAAAAAGAAGAAAGAAAGCAAATAACAGAGAATGAGAGAAGGAAGACAGAAAGAGAGGAATGAAACTTTCTTCCTAAGGTTGCTCGCATCCTTGCTAGTTGTTTTTTTAATCATAATCACCGACTTGCTTAAGCTGATAAGCAAATTTATCTTATCATTTCATAAACAATCTCATTAATTGAATCATTCCTTCCTGTCATGTTGTGTTCTTATCAAAATTATGATTTTACTGTACATATACTTATTTTACTGTTTACACTGTTACCTGCTATATATATTATATCTATGTTCTGAAGATGTTTTTTCTATACTGCATATTTTTTTATGCTCATATTTTATTACTCTTTTATCTATCTATCTATCTATCTATCTATCTATCTATCTATCTATCTATCTATCTATCTATCTATCTATCTATCTATCTATCTATCTATCTATCTATCTATCTATCTATCTATGGCTGAGGCTGAAATAAAGAATATGATTTTTATCATTATCATTATCATTATGATTGGTGCACCAAACTCTACATACGAGAATATATATTAGATTATCTGAATTTAATGATTTCTCTTCATGCATCCGGCAATATTGAAAGTTTTTATTTCTCTAGCATCAAGTAGAAAACAAGGATAAATAGAAAAAATAGGTGAAGACAATACATATTGGAAAAAAATTGAAGGAGAACAACAATATGAAAAGAAAAGGTATTACCTTTCTAATCAACTATCTAATCAAACAAATATGCTTCTACCACATGCAGACAAAACTTAGTTCCTCCCACTGCAAAGGACCTAAATCTGCCAGATCGAGAATAACAGAGACAAGAACAGTTAGATCCCAGATTACTCTTTACTGTAATAGTAAATTTTACATCTCGGTACAAGACAAATAGTTTCACATATTCAAGCTTTGAATGTAAAACATGTCATAAACTTCCTCCAGTTATCAAAACCTAGTTGGTAATCAATTTTATGCATCCAGGGATGTTATTTCAACTTTTTCTTAGAGAGGGTGGGGGGCAAGGTTGGCAAGTGAAGTGAGCACCATCATTTCGTGGGAGCTATGAGCCCCCTAGAGAAATAAAAAAAAAAAAAATTCTAGGAGCATTTTTATGTATGACCCACACCTATAAAAGCATAATTTAGGCAAAAACTTCATGGAAATGTGGCCCTTGGGCAGGGCAAGCCAGACCTTGAGGGAGGGGTGGGTAATCAGATATCTGGGAGAGGATTGCCATCCCATAGCCTTCCCCCCCCCTCCCAAATGACGCTCCTGTCATCTATGGTATTACAAACATATTAGAACAGAAATGTGACTCTCTGCTATAATTACACATGTGAAGATGAATATAAAAATCCTGTCATGATGTAGTAAAAGCACTTTCTGATCCCAACGTCAATTTCACCTTGTATCCTCACAGAGATTTTTGTAATGTAACTTAAGTAAAAGGTGATATCCTACTCTGATAAGAGCTCAAAGCCACAATATCATGACAACCAATATTTCTTCCCTAACATATAGATTTATTTTTCAAGTGTAAGAACTTGGTCATATTTTACCTGAAAACTTGGGTCTTTAAAGCTGATAAGATCTAATAAAATTATATTCATATATGATAACTAATATAGGCCTATACATTAACAAATGTTGTAATATAGTATAAAAATACTCTAGAAAGTCATGAACCAACAAAACAATGATGCTGAAACCTGAAATATAAGGATTAAAAATAATCTATTGAGAATTTTTAAAAATCTAGTCTATGTAATTGAACAAAATCATTTTGGCCATGATAATGCATAAGTGATCCCAATGGCATACATTTTCACATTTATCATAATCAATCTAATAGATGCTTCTCGAATTCCTGAACGGGTCAAGCTGTGAAAAGTAGGAAAAGACTTTCTGGAAACTGGCTCCCTCTCCTCAATAAAAAAGAAAAGAAAAAAATACATGTATGGTATCCAAAAGTGATAAGTAACATGACTTTGCTATAAATAAATTGCATATCTATGCATTACTAATTAAATTATTGATTTGATATGTATTGTATATATTCTCAATTATCTGCAATTCTTATAGCTTTACTGACTACAGCATCACATATCATGAACATTGTCTCAAAATGACTTCCATTTAATTTTCAAGTGGTTCATGAAGATTCAGTAAAGAAATAGCCATATTTGGCTCGTACTATATTTGTCTGTATGATTGGTACAGCTATTACAGAAATTTGAAACATTTCTTACATTTCTCTTAATTACTATTAAGTCTCCTTTACTCTTTGTTTGTAGAAGGCATTAAATCATACAATGGCTATGGTGGAACACGTCTAGTGCAAATGGGGGAAACCGTCAATAAGTGGCAATAAACCTGTATTACTGGACCACAAGTCATTTTTACTACTACGGTTAATGTGTTAATATTTTCTATTCCCCCCCCCCAAAAAAAAAGAAAAACTAGTTCAGACTCCCAAACACTTTCACACATTGCATGGGGAAGATATTGACCAAATGATACATCCTGAAAATCTTGTAGTTTTACTGGTACGTACACTTGTAATTGTAGCAAGCATACATTGGTGAAATTTGGAGAAAGCCTAGTTATTGATTTTCTTTAATTTGTTTGATTTTCACATACTTTCTGTTACAACATGTAAATAATGGTATTATCAAACATTATGAATATTATGTATTAGTGATAGCGTTTCCAAAAAATCTGCCTTCCCCACATCTTGATGCTCTTGGAGAAAGGCAACAAACAACCACCATATATATTCTAGCCTATAGTTTCATAAGAAATAGCTTGGACTAGTTTCTTACTTGATAAACAATTGCAAGGGAAGCTCAAACCTTGGAACATCTTGAAGGAAGGAGAGAGAAACGTAGAGAGAAAAACTAAGGTAATGCAATAATCTGTAAATGACAGCCATACAAAAATGAGGTAATACTTTAAGGACTGCAGAATATATAAAATACTATGAAATGCAAGAGCTTAAAAAGAGCCATATTAAGCCTACTTTAGAGTGAGGCATCACCAAACAAACACATATAGTGCACACAACTTAGGTTAATGATTGCCTAGTTAACATATAATAACCAACAATCAATTTATTTCAAATGAGATTTAGTTGGTGGTATGATATATATATATATATATATATATATATATATATATATATATATATATATATATATATATATATATATATATATATATATATACTATACTATCCCTTGTTGTGATTAATTAGTCATGTCTTTTCCCAATTTAGTTTATACTTTGTTGTCCTAATTCTAATATAAAATGAACACACGAAGTACATTTGGAAAGCAGAAGACTATACACAATAAAATATTTGCCACTCTCTTACCAGAATTACAAAACTAGAGGATAGATGCCACAAGGGTAAAGAACCATACTTTAGTTCAAGAAATATGAATTCTACATACTTGTACAAGACATACATCTGACAATAAAATAATCATTACTTCAAAATCTTAAAATTCAAAACTACGTCTACATATATAATCCACGAGTTTCCTCTACATCCTCTGCACCTTTACCTGCTATGAGAACTAAAATGCAAAGAATAATTTATATTGTTGTGTTCATCTACCTTTACTTGATTGAAGCTTATAAATCATGAGCATCTCTATTATGAAATTAGCTGCTAGTGTTTCTTTATAAATCTGCTCCCATAACTGATGTCATCAGATAGGACAATGCCAACAAACTTTACCAAACAATATCACTGCTAATAATTTACATAAATAATACATGATGATAAGCAACAAACATGAATGCAGCATAGAGCATAAATATGAATATACATTACAAATACAGGAATAAGAACTATCAATCTATCAACAAATTTAATTATAAGCAACTACAGAATCTTCAAATAATTATAAGCAACTATATAATCTTAAAACAAACCGTAAATAATAAATGAACACACGAAGAAATACAAACACAACTGATACATGATAGCAAAACAAAACCAAGTCAAATATTCTAAATTATTCCACTTACCACACGTCGGGTCGGCCGAGCTGCTTCGACCATTGCATTCTTCTCAACCCATTTCCAACCAAAGTAAAGTGACGTTGCGACCGCTGTGCCATACAGATAAAACCTTGGACTCTTCGGGTTGTATGTCTTATAAGCAATTGTCCTTAAACCCCTCGTAGAATGGGAATATCTACTGAAAAGTGTGGAGTTTTGACAGAATCGTCGGAGATGAGCCGCCATCTTTGTTTTGAATCGATCAGCTGTTGTTTTCGTCGCTTATGATAACAACACTGGCTAGTTGGGATAACATAAAGTTACTATTGATTTTGACGTACTTTTTTTTAGATATTTTTATCATTAGTTTCCAAATTCTATGTATGTCTATTTTCTCCTTAGTTGATATTTTTGGTATAATTCACGTATATTTTTATTCGATAATGTATTGCGTGAGCTTTTGACCCGGTAAGCATTTTATTATACATGTTATTATACTTCTTCAAAACATATTCTTATAAATGCATGGTTATTCATACTTTTCTAAATGAAATGTCCGTTCATGTGCGGTTTATATTTAGACTTCTTTACTGCCACCTTCAAGAGATGCCAAAGAGGATCCAAAAATAGAAAAAGGTTGTTTCACTATGCGTTTGGGTGTCCTTATTTTTCAAAACTTTTTCTTTCGTGTAAGGTTATCAAACTACACAAAACCAACAAGAGTTTGTATTATCTTGTAATCTTCTACCATAATTTTATCATTACTGAAATGATCAATATGCTATT
>NW_020869637.1:5000-22500 GCF_003789085.1 Penaeus vannamei | reverse complement strand
CTTGTATCTCTCTCTCTTTTTGTCCATTTCTCATGCCCTTTACCTTTTTCTCTTTCTTCCTTTCTCTCTATTAAACAGTCTCGAGTCTTCTTTCTACTTTTAACTGTCAAGCTCTCTGCTTCTGTCTCTCTCTCTCCGTCTGTCTCTGTCTCTGTCTGTCTGTCTGTCTGTCTCTCTCTCTCTCTCTCTCTCTGTTCTCCCCCCCCCCTCTCTCTTCTCTCTCTCCTCCCTCTCTCTCTCTCTCTCTCCTCTCTTTCTCTCTTCTCTCTCTCTCTCTCTCTCTCTCTCTCTCTCTCTCTCTCTCTCTCTCTCTCTCATACTTCTCTTGTGTTCCTATCTCTCAAATTTTATTGGCTATAAGGTGTACAGGATTCATATATTAGGAGAGTCGTACTATCACTCCTTATTACGGTTTTTTACGAAAATGTCACTTAGATGTTCAAAATGACTTACGTATGAAAGATAAAAGCCTAATCGACGAACTTGGGAGTTGTACAGAGTAATATATATATATATATATATATATATATATATATATATATATATATATATATATATATATATATATATATATATATATATGTGTGTGTGTGTGTGTGTGTGTGTGTGTGTGTGTGTGTGTGTGTGTGTGTGTGTGTGTGTGTGTGTGTGTGTGTGTGTGTGTGTGTGTGTGTGTGTGTGTGTGTGTGTGGTGTGTGTGTGTGTGAAAAATAACTGTCAGTTAGGACCCCTAGATTGTTTATGACGCTCGTTGTCAGATTCTAGTTTTACCGTCAGCAAAACTAGTCTATGTATGTTGGATGCCTGACTTCGTGTTATTACCATGGCCTTGGAATTCTGGTCTTTGCCGTTTGTTGCAGTGTGTGTGTGCTGTCAGTTAGGACCCCTAGATTGTTTATGACGCTCGTTGTCAGATTCTAGTTTTCCGTCAGCAAAACTAGTCTATGTATGTTGGATGCCTGACTTCGTGTTATTACCATGGCCTTGGAATTCTGGGTCTTTGCCGTTTGTTGCTCCGTGCAGGATGAGTTGCAGAATATCACAAAAGTAAACATTCCACAGCAAAGGCGCGAAGACTCTGCCTTGAAGCAAAGTTGATTCAACAGGAAGTTCGCTTGATATGTTGACATTTACAACTTGTTCTCTCTCTCTCTCTCTCTCTTTCTCTTTGTATCTATCTATCTCTCTACTTCTGAATCTCTTTTTATCTCTCTATCTCTGTCTCTCAGTTTCTGTCTGTTTCTCTCTCTCTCTTTCTTTCCTCATTCACTCTCATCTTTCTCTTTCGTTCTCTCCCATTGTGTATATACCGTTTCAGCGCTCACATAGGTTTATGATATGCCGCACAAACAGTTACACGAAACGTTGGAAAACATGCGGTCCCTTGACGCGGATTAAAGGCGAGAGGTGAGTGACTGACGGTGACAGCAGTGTTTATATTTTCACGGGCGAAGTTTTGCGGAATCCGAACCTCATTTAGATCCTCCTCTGTGTCATCCTTCCCACAGGTTTACGTTGGGATTATTCTGCGTATTTTGGTTTTATAGGATAAATGGTTTATTTCCTGTTTCTATATTCTCGTGTTCTCATTTCTGTGTCTTGATGTATTTTTTCTTAGTTGTATGTAAGAACGATATGTTGTTGAATGGTTATTCAGTTGTACGTTAGTCAATCTTTCTGTTGGATTATTTTTACACTTCAAAGTATATTTGCAATTCATAAATACAGCCAGTCACACAAGAACGCATATACTTACACACGCGCGCGCGCGCGCTATTAAATCAGTATGTCTCCTGAACTGCGTCGATATTGCTTTACCTGTTTTATTCCTTTTTTATTTGCCCATAAAATAATGATCTAACTGAGACAGTAAAATTTGGCGTTAAATACCCCTAGGTTTTTAAGAGTTATACTTAACTTTCTTTTTAATCCGGAGACTAAAAACAACGGAGAGAGCGAGATTTTTATTGATTGATCATCCATACTGAATGGGATTCGTGACGATCGGAATCAAAATCGATTTCCCTCTCTCCGATGCAGAGTAAAAGATTTTTTCTGATAACGGATTCAAAGCTTACCTTTTTCCAAAAGGTCTGAACTGCACGTTGAAAAGACGAGAGTTGACAAAGATATTTTTTTTCTTTTTCTCACTTTATGTGTGTCTGTCTATCCATCTCTGTCAGGCTGCCTGTCTTTTAGACTGTCTCTGTCTCTTTGTCTGTCTGTCTTTCTTTCTCTCTCTCTCTCTCTCTCTCTCTCTCTCTCTCTCTCTCTCTCTCTCTCTCTCTCTCTCTCTCTCTCTCTCTCTCTCTCTCTCTCTCTCTCTCTCTCTCTCTCTCTCTCTCTCTCGCTCTCTCGCTCTATCTCTCTTTATATGTCTGTCTCTCTCTACCTAATACGACAGAGCTCTTAAAATAAGGAATTATTTAAACAGAATGGCATTTCGGTCTGCCAGATCTGCTGATATCCCAGAAATTAAGTGTAGAAGGAACTGTCATGCATTCAGAAGAAAAAAAATGAAATTAGTGTATCAATCAAGATTAGAATGTTTCTTTCTTTCTTTTATTTTTACTTTTATTTAAGTAAACATCCAACAGATCATGCGATGTGCGTGGAAAGAGAACCAGTTACCAGAACGCAATCTTACTGAGAAAAGCCAACGCATCTCTTTCTTCATTTCTTTAAACATAGCCAGAGACATGGGAAATCTTTCAATATACATTTCCCCTTTTCCTCGAATAATAAAAAAACGGCTGTATTCCAAGAAAACATTATTGATTCGTGGTCTACATCTATTTCGTTTCGCTGTTTGTGTTTTTCGTGCTTTTTGGTTGTTAAGTCAGTAATAAATACGCGTTGCTGATCTAAATATTCGTTCATGTCTTTGATCTGCCATTATCATTATAGTAACGGTGCAGACGATTGCCAGATAAAGAATTCAATAGAATTTCAGGTTTTGGCTGTTCAGTATTCATATCTGCATCACTTTTTTTTACCTATCCGTCGATATATATTTGTAATATATATATATATATATATATATATATATATATATATATATATATATACATATATACATATATATACATATATATACATATATATATATATATAATATATATATATATAATATATATATATATAATACATAGTAAATGGGATTTGTGTATGTTTGTATTTATGTATATATCATTAATTATCATACACACATACACATACACAACATATAGACACACACACACACACATACACACACACACACACACACACCACACACACACACACACACACACACACACACACACACACACACACACACACACACACACACACACACACACACACACACACACACACACACACACACACACACACACACACACACACACAGTGTGTATGCAAGTGTGTGTGTAAGTGTGTGTATAAGTGTGTGTGTAAGTGTGTGTGTAAAGTGTGTAGTGTGTGTGTAATGTGTGTGTGGTGTGTGTGTGTGTGTGTGTGTGTGTAAGCTGTGTGTGTGTGTGTGTGTGTGTGTATGTGTGTGTGTGTGTGTGTGTGTGTGTGTGTGTGTGTGTCTGTGTGTGTGTTAATTGAATAATATACATAAATACAAACATGCATACATACATATATATATATATATATATATATATTTATATATATATATATATATATATATATATATTATATATATATATATATATATTATATATATATTTATAAACTTTATATATACACATGTATATGTATTTGTATATGTTTTTACGCATATTTTTATTATAATTGTGCTTGGGTTTCGTCCGTTCCGTTTGCAGGTTACATATTGCAATTGAAGAACTTGAAGTCAGTTCATTTTAATGTAGAATAGGGTATATTTAACACTATGATATTAAAAACTGGCACACACACATAAAACAACACACACACGCACGCACCACGCACGCACCGCACGCACGCACACGCACACACACCACACACACACACACACACACACACACACACACACACACACACACACACCACACACACACACACACATGCATACATAATACATACATGTGTGTGTGTTTGTGTTTATGTATATGCATCCTATCTGATCTATCTATCTATCTATCTATCTATTCTATCTATCTATATACATACTATATGATATATATATAATGTATATAGTAATAGATTAATTAGTTATAAATATTATAAATAATAAGTTAAATATATATATATTATAATAATATATATACATGTAGTATATATATATATATATAACTTATTATATTATAATTTATGTATTAATATAATATATTACTATAATATCTCTTATATAGTATATACTATATATATGGTCTATATTATAACATTATAATACTATATACATTACTATTTAGTATATATACATACATATGGTGTACTATACCTATATATGTGTAATATATACATGTATACACACACACACCACACCCACTACCACACACACAACACCCACACACCAACACCACCAACACACCAAAAAAAAACACCCATAAAATAGATATAAAACAATAAAATAATAAAATAATTCTTATATAAAAATTCTATAGTAATAAAAAATAAAGAAAAATATGATGCTGTATGTGTCTGCTTGTCGTGTTGTGGTTTGTGTGGGTTGTGATGTGCGTGTGTTGTGCTGTGTTAGTGTGTGCTCGGATGGTGTGTGTGTTGGTGTGTTTGTGTAGCTTTAAACGGTGTACCATTGATGTGTATATGTATAAACTGCAGATGCACTGTATAATATATCTTATTACACAATATTGTATATATAGTTATATACTATATGATATATATAACAATGTTTTGAATTATGAACTATACTTATACATAGGTACGTGTTACACACACAGCACCACACTACACAACAGGCCACACCACTACACACCGCGACACCACACACACCACCACACACACACACACACACCACACACAACACACACACCACACACACCACCACCACCTGTACTACCTATATGAACAATATACATATGTACCTATAATATAACTTAATAATATATCACTCATACAACGCACATATTGTATTATTAATACTGCTACTTATATGTGCGTACATTACCAATTCTACTCTATCTTACATTACTATTACTCATACTATTCTATTATATACTATATACTTCATCATATATACCTATATAGTTATACTATATAATATACATCACTCCATATCGTACATACAGTTACATACCATTTACATTACCATCTACATACATACACACTACATACAATACATACCTATCACATACATACAAATAATACATACCATGCATGCATGCATTGCATGCATGCATACTACCATCACACCATTACAACATCTACACGCACACACGCCAACACACGCCCGTCCGCACAACACACCCCACACACCACACACACACCCAACACACACCACCCACACACACACACACACACAACATAGACATAAAAATTCTACACATACACAAAAAGACACACACACAAAAAAAAAAAAAATATACATATATACTACAATAAAAAATACTATAAATAAACAAATCTATCAATACAATTATTATCATACCTATACTATATGTAAATAAAAGATACAAAAATCCGAAAATAAAAATATGACAAAATAAATAAATATGTATATATATATGCTACTACTACTTCATGTATTATGTATGTATGTATATATATGTATATACTATATATGTATGTATAATATATATTTTTATATATATATATATAAATATATAAATAAAAAATAATAAAATAAAATGAATAATATAATATGATAATAAATAATATGCACTGCATAAAAAATACAAAATAAAACAAAACATAAACAATGACTTCTATGATATACTATATATATAATACTTATCCTATCTACTATATATATTCTATATGCTGTGGTGTGGTTGTGTGTGTGTGATTGTGTGTGTAGTTTGTAGTTGTGCGTTGTGTGCTGTGTGTGTGTGTGTGTGTACTGGCATATATATAATAACTTACTATATCAATATATTAAATATTGTGTTTATGTATGTTATATGCCATATATATAATTGTATCTGTACAATATATTACATACTGTATATACGTTGATAATTATTTCTATATTACATACTCATATGTATAATGCTACATAAAACATGAATGTCTTTTGGCCATACATATCATGCTACATGCATACAATAATACATACATACATCCATAGCACTACATCCCACAACATTAACTGCCATGCATTTCATACATTCATCACATACATACCATTACATCCATACATTTAATAATCTACATATTTGCACACTACATATGCACAATACATGCATAAATAACGAACCACTATAGCAATTACTATTCATAATATATATAAGAATAATATATATATACTCAAAACACATAAACAAACTTACTATTATCCTGTGACTAGAAATAATAAACCATTGTGTGGTGCTCGATTCCGTGTGAAAAAAAAAAAACAAAAAATAAGACAAAAAAAAAAAAAAAAAAAAAACATCAAAACCAAATGTGTGTGTCGTGTGTGTGCATGTAGTGTGTGCTGGTGTGTGATAGCTAGTTGCGTTGCAAATCTAAAATAAACAAACTCCATACAACTATAATACAAAATGAAGTGGATGATAATGCGTGCGTGTGGTGTGTGAGTGATGTGTGTGTAGATACACAACTGTGTGTGTTTGTCGTGCAAAAAATTGTGTGTTATAATTAGATGTGCATGACAAAATTAAAAATCAAATAATCTAAAATATAACACTAATATAAATATATAAATAAATAAATAATCAAATATAGCAATAAATATACAAAATATAAAATAAATATATAAATACTAATAAATAAATAGTATATATATTATATACATATAGAATATATGTTTCAATATATCTATATATGTATATTCATATCTATATCACTCACTTATACTATACATACTATTGTGTCTCCTCCTAATACATCTTATAAATGTCGTATATTTATGTATCTATGTTATGTATATCTATCTACTATTTCTATTATTATATTATATCACGATTATATATATATTGCATCCATTATATATAGTATAATAATATATATATTTATATATACCTATTATATATATAATATATGCTATATGTGTATATATATGGTGGTATGTATGTGTATATATATACTGTATGTTATATATTATATTCATTTATATAGATCATGCCGTTTGCTATATACCATAGAAGATACCACACACCACACACAGCTACAACACACACACACACACACACACACACACACACACCAATTCATATATATATATATAGTATACTTATATATAATATAAGATATAAATATAATTATATATATAATACTTATATATATATAATTATATATTATCTTATGTGTGTGTGTTGTCGTTTGTGTGCTTATCCTACCGTCACTTGTGTCGTGTGTGTGTGTCTGTTGTGTGTTGTGTGTGTTGTGTTGCTGTGTGTTGTTGACCTGTGCAAGTGTCTTGAGTGTGTGCCACTTGTGTGTCGCCGTAGTGCGGTACGTTGTGTTGTGTGTGTGCTAAGTGTGTGTGTTCTGTGTATTATGTATATATTACTTACTTCTATATTATATATGCGCATTCACTCTATATTCTTCTATTATCCATTAATTACTATATATATATGCCATTATTATATACTATATCATAATATTCTTTATCATATATACTATATTCTCTCTATTTCACCTTTCATATACTTATAATATATGTCTCTCGTGTTGTTGTGTGTGTTGATGTGTGTGCTTGTGTACGGCTGTGTGTGTGAGTGTGTATGTATGCTTGATTAATATAACTATATACTATATTATATAATATATACTCATATATATACTATATAATGTCTATAATTATATATACTATATACAATATTGATAATATATGATACTCTCTATAATAATATACATATTATATACTGCTTACTTCATGTATATGTATATGTATATGTAAACATGTAAAAACAATATATATATACACTAACCTATATAATATAATATATAATATACTATATTCAAATACCTATTTACTATATCTATATAAATATGGTATATGAAACATTATAAATATATACAGACAAAATATATATAACGATATACTGATCGATATATATCATACTCTATTATCACTTTCATTCCTTACTATCTCATATATCTAAGTTACATCTGTAATAACTAATACACAACAATCTATAAAATTTATCACTTAAAATACATTCTACCTATACTTATGATATATATAAAAAAAAAAAACAACAACAATATAAATAATCTATCATAATAATTTTTTTTTTTTTGTTTGGGGGCGGGAGAACATAAATGTCCATCTTTTTTGTCTCAGAAGATTTAATTGCCATATGAATTATATTTTGAAAATGAAGAAGTTCTTTTAGTACATCATCACATAAATCAGGGTTTAGAGACAGTATGCTGTCTAATAGTACCCGTTTGCACCATATATACAAAGAGGAAGTGTAAGCAATGGTTTATTTTATATGTCGATAAAAAGAAAGGAAATGAAAAAATAAACACACATATGTAATTTTAGTTATGGGTGTTATATGAAAATAGATCCAATCCTTTTACTATGCAAGATATTTACAGTCATGTCTGTCTACGAGTAAAATTTGATTGTACTTCAGAGGATATTATATATGATGTTACTAAATATGGCGCGAGATTCCAATCTAAGACTGGAAGAGTGTACAGAAAGTGTTCCGCAAGTGGATACTTGGATATGGAATGCGAAATATTTGACAGCTGGGAGCAGAATAATATGCAAGAATATATAGCCGATGACGAAAGTAACACGGGCGGCAAGGGAATTTCTCAAACGCAAAGAGACGACAAGGTAAGTTTGTGACTAAAGATGGAAGGGAGGAGAGAGGGAGGTGCGAGGCCGCCCGTGAGAGCAGCGACAAGAAAGTCCGAGAATAGGAATTGAGCTGAGACAGCGCGACTTCACTACAGCTAGGAATCCCCCCTAAGAGTGAAGAAAATACCCCGATGCCATGCAGAGGGAAAGAGACGAGCGTCGAGGAGCCGTCCGCTGGGGAGTCTCCTTGGCGGCAGAAAGGTCTAGCACAGCCCGTGATGGCGGGAGAGCCAGACAGACAAGCTGGAAAGAAGAAGGGGGCAAAACTGGCGTGGGAATTGCTAGCGACGTGCGAATCAGGTCAACAGGGGTCGGAAACAGCAAGTGGCAGTCAACTGGGAGTAAAAACAGCGCCAGCAAAGGGCTAGATTGTCACAGATGGTGGCCAGGAGATCGACAGCGAACAGATGGTGACAGCGGTGTTTATCGAGAACAGGTGGCAAGGTTACCTGACGTGAAGGGCCACCTGCTGGTGCCATAACGAGTCTCGCGGCTTCTACACACGCCTTCTCTTCGCCTTTCCTTCGGTTGTGAGGCTGGCCGATCAAAGCGATGTCACCGTAATTGCGTATTTGCGACGATTTGAGCAGAGAACGCAAGGGCTCGAGGGTAGGCCCAGATATTCATTCACAAGGGGAGTGTGTGGGGGGGAGGGGGCCGCGGGGCCACCGTTTGACATGCAGACCACGTGCTTTCTGGATGCCATCTACCCTGTCAGAATATGTATAGACACATTTCCATTACTCTCTTTTTCCAGCTGGGAAGGCCCTCCGCTGCCGTTCTGGCGACGTTTTGCAGTATGCCCTCTTCCGTTGCAGGTGGTGGTGGCGGTAGTAGACAGTTTTTGAGCCTCGTCGTGGCCAGAAGTGGGCGTTGTGAGGAGGGGCGGATCGCAGAGAGGCCACGCCCCGCGCACTTCGAGAGCGCGGATTGGCCGGCGCGGGCGAGGCAGCGGGGCCGGCCGGGTCGGCGATGGGCCGCCAGCCAGTTGTTGGTCTCCAGCTGGCGCGTCAACACGGGACCGTGAACACGAGGATGATGATGTTGTCAGTGGTGTGGAGTGAGGTAGATAGTGTAGTGATCAGTGGTCAGGTGTAGAGCCATGTGGCGGCTCCTGTGTGCGCCACCGAGCCTTGGGTCCGAGTAGGCGGGCCGCACCAGTACGCTGGACATGTGCCCTGGGTGGTGGGTGGGTCGCGGCTGCCTCCTCGGAGTCCTTCTGCTGCTGCTGCTGCTCCTGGCGGGCGGCGCGCCAGCCCCCGCCGCCCCCAGCACCACGCCCGGGGCTTCAGGGGCGCCGCCGTTCCGCTCCAAAGTGCCGCCGCAGCACCAGCAGCATTCCGCCGGCGGGGCCCCCTGGGTCCCCCGGGCGCGCCGCCCCCCTTCGACCTCCGCCGAACCCGAGAGAGTGACCCCCGCGGTGCCAGAGCCGCCGCCGCCGCCGTTCCCCGGCACCCAGGTCCTGCCCCCGCTCGAGCCCAGCCCGACGGCACCGCCCGGGGTGACCGCCTCGGACGAGAGTCTCATGGTTCGGAATACCCGCAGCACAGCCTCCAATAATACCAAGAATTTTAGACAACACCACAAGTACCGACAGCAGCTGTACAACGATAACGCTCGGTGCGTCCTCAAACTGTGCACGAACGGCACCGTCCAGGCCACCAGCAACCTCTCCGACCCTCACAGTGAGTACACTCGCATGCCTTCGCTGTCTTAATCCTCACAGTAGCCTGTAGTCGTCGACGTTGAGTTTTGGCCTTCCAGGACAGCTGCCCTCGTGCTTGCACCGGCGTCCCCATGCAACTGCAGGAGGAAATTGCTATAAGTCGCCTTCAAGAAGACATGGAAACATCGACTTATGGTCTAGTTATCCTTGGAGGACATTTTGAAATTATCATTCTTGTGCAGTGTTAAAAACGCGATATAAATATTAAAAGTTCTCGGAATTCTATTATCTCTATATTTTTTTCTCTTCGGCTAAATACCAGTTTGAAGAGATAAAAAAATTATAGATCATGGGGTCGTAATTAATATTACCCTTGAGGTGTTGCGATGATAACAAAATTAATGATACCTACCATTTCCTTTTCGTAAAGAATCTTCATTTTCATTAGACTAGATATTAATTTTGTTTACACTTTTTACTTCTTGTTACTACCAAGTGAACGAAATCGAAATAACTCTCCCCAAAAGAGTGAAGTGATATCGGGAATATGCTAATCCATGGTCAGCTCTGCCACGGTCGGTGATGAAGCAATCCAGAGAAAGCAACCTTGTTCAGCATTCATATAACATCTGGTGTCTGCGAGCGCTGACATGACACTCGCGAAAGAACGCGTCGCCCCACATATACGTCTCTTGACACATGTATAATGGCCGGGGCACGTGTCGGCGCTTTCGGTCTTGTGGCCACTGGCCGAAGGAGTCGGAGGCTGCTGGGCACGAGAGCTCGCAGGAAGGGATCTCACGCTGAGGTCGAGCTGACACGCGCGGCTGAACGCTCGCATGGGGCTCTCTCTCTCTCTCTCTCTCTCTTGCTATCTATCTCTCTGTTTTTTCCTCTCTCCCTTTCTCCCTCTATACCTTTCCATCTCTGTCTCTTTCTCTTTCCTTTATCCTCTCTCCCGCTCTCTTCTCCTTTCCTTTCTCTCTCCACTCCTCTCCTATTCTGTCTATCTTAGCTGTCTGTTTACATATTCATTATCTATCTATTTCATATCTATCTATCTACCTCTATCTCTACCCCTCTCT
Source organism: Penaeus vannamei (assembly GCF_003789085.1). Classification (NCBI taxonomy): domain Eukaryota; kingdom Metazoa; phylum Arthropoda; class Malacostraca; order Decapoda; family Penaeidae; genus Penaeus; species Penaeus vannamei. The sequence continues at coordinate 10,826 of NW_020869637.1, read as the reverse complement.
CATTTTCACCGACCTTCCCCCTCTCTTTCATTTTGTACCACCCACCCTATCTCTCTATCTCTCTCTTTCGCATTCTCTCCCTCCCTCCTTCCCGCCTCTATCTCTTTCTCTCTCCCCTGCTCGCTAGATTGCTCACTTATTCTCTCCTGCGTTTATATGTGTAGGTGTGGTATGTACGTGCGTGCGTGTTATATGTATACATAAAGGATATAATAACGAGTCGAGAATCTCGTGCAGATTTACATGCGTGAAATCGAGAGCGACATTTTGTCTCAGGAATGCCCTCGGTTCCTTATTTCATCTTCCTAAAATTTAGAACAAGTCGCGGTTGATGTTGCCAAATGATGTGCACTAATCGACAGGGACTGACGATCCAGCTTCGTAGAATGTGAACTTGCTGCAAATAATATATAGCATGCGCGTATGCATGCATGCACGTTCATGTACATACGCGCACACACACCACCCACCCACCCACACGCACGTGCACACACACACACACACGCACGCACGCACGCACGCACACACCACAACGCACACGCACACACCACACACACACACACACACACACACACACACACACACACACACACACACACACACACACACACACACACACACACACACAAACATATACGCAATCACGCGCGCGCACTCCCTGTCTATTTATCTAGGTGGCTGTCTACTTACCTATCTACAAATACACACAACATCCGTATGATTTTGTATATTTATTTTTTGACAATACATATCACATATTTTCGTTCTTTCCATATTCTATATTCTTATTTTCTCCATTTCTGTTTATCGTCCTCGTCCTTTGTATTTTCTTTCTTCTGTGACATAAGTAATTGAAAATACGTACGCATGGGGTCTACAAATCAGTGAAAAATTGAGTAGGTAAATAAGATAGTGATGTTCATTATCTTAGCAAAAAAAATGTGAACGATCTTCTATTAATGGTGATCATGATTTCTGTTATGGGGATGGTGACAGTATTATGATGATCATAACAATCGTCATCTGTTTTATTGGTATTGTAAGAAAAGAATGACATGGAAGTTATTGCAGAGTTGTGGCTATTACGGAAACACGGAAAGTTTAAGTGTTGGTGATAATGGAAAAAAACAAATTATAAATATTGTTGGTGCTGTTATAATGATAGGAATCATGATGATAAATATGATATGAATGGCGCTGGTGATGATAGTGTGTTAAAATGATGATATATCAGTTCTTATCAGTGTTATTGCTGATGTTTCATCGTATTTGTGGGATTTATTATTTATCACGTTCACTCTCATTATTTCGTCTTATATCTCTTTTATTTTTCACTCAATATTTGCATGTTGCGGCTTCTCTCTCCTCACTTCTTTTTTCCCTGTGTTTCTCCTCTTTTTTATTCCCTTTTCTATTGAATGTATTAGTTGGTGTTTCAGTCGTTATCAGCATCACTCAATTCTCGCCTCCCCCTCTCTCTCTCTCTCTCTCTCTCTCTCTCTCTCTCTCTCTCTCTCTCTCTCTCTCTCTCTCTCTCTCTCTCTCTCTCTCTCTCTCTCTCTCTCTCTCTCTCTCTCTCTCTCTCTCTCTCTCTCTTTCATTATCTACATAACTATCATCTTAATTTTTTCCTTTTTTATCCCGTTATTTGCTTCTATTGGAATGGCAACAATTTTCACAACACTAAGGATCATGATGATGATGATAATAATGATAATTGACGATAACAGCGTTGTGTGAAAGGTGAGAGAGATTATGATAAAGTAAAAAGAATGATATAGCAAAGATAATGATATTGTCACGTATTATAATGGCGATAGTGATAGTAGCAGTAATAATGACATCCTCTGTAATGGTAAAATATAACGTAAACATAGTGGGGATGTTGCACTGACTTGCGATGATTATGATAAGATGATGAAATATGTATAAAAATATAAGTGAGAAAGATTTTGATAGAAATGGTAGTTGTAACATTAAAGTTAACTGGTAGTAACGAAAGTTAACAATTTGGTAGTAACGGAAATTGCGATAATACAGTTGATAATATTGATAACCGAAATTGTGATCGTAATAATGATTCCAATGACAAGGATAGTTAAAAGTGATAATGCTAACGATAGTAATTATTGCAAAAAAAAGATAGCATAAACAAACGCAATAACATTAAAAGTAATGAATATATTAACAAGAATAATAACCGATAATAACAACCACAGTAACCACGAACGGCAATTGACAGTGGCAGCAACAGCAGCCCAGCTGGAGGCGACCCGCAGTCACAAAGACCACGCCTCGACTCTTTTACGGTCATCAGTACCAACAAACACCGCCGAAGGACTTTAACCTCCGCGGTGCCAAAAGGCCAAAAGGAAGGACTTTCACTGTCATGTCTGCAGCAGCGCCCGCGAGAAGAGTAGTGCACTGGGGGAGCGAATGTGAACTTTGGGAAGTAGGTTAAGCGAGGTTGTCTGCGGAGCCACAGGTGTAACGGCGGTGCGGCGGCGCGTTGGCCCAGGGGCGCGGCGGCAGAAGCGCCCTTGGTCTGGCGCTTTGCTTCGGCTGGTCGGGGTGGGTGTGTTTTGCTTTGTTCTCTCGTTGTTTTGGTACGTGGGTGGGAGGAGGGTGCTTTGTTATTAAGGGAGGGTTTTTCCTTGGGGGAAGGAAGGAAAGGTAGATTATGTAGATATCATCAGATTGTCAGTTTTATTGTTACTTTTGTTATTATCGTCTGTGATATAGCCTCCATCTCCGTCATTATTAATATCATCAGTATCATCCTTATCGATTTTTTTTTATCATTATCTCTATCACTCATCAAGGTATTGTGAATTTTGGTGTGGTTTAGACGATACCAGTTTAAAAGTAGGCTTGGCGACTAATCCATTCTCCTTCTCTTCTTCTGTCTGTCTGTCTGTCTTCTCTCTCTCTTCTTCTCTCTCTCTCTCTCCTCTCCTCTCTCTCTCTCTCTCTCTCTCTCTCTCTTCTCTCTCTCTCTCTCTCTCTCTCTCTCTCTCTCTCTCTCTCTCTCTCTCCTCTCTCCTCTCCTTCTCTCTCTCCTCCCTACTTCCTCTCCCTCCCCTCCTCCCCCTCCCCTCCCTCCCCCCCTCCCTCCCCTCCCCCTCCCTCCCTCCCCCCCTCTCCTCCCCCCCCTCCCCCTCCCCTTCTCCTTCTCCTCTCCCTTCTCCTCCCCTCTCCTTCTTTCACTCCCTCTTTGCTCTCGGGCCATTAGCGCCGATTAGATGATATCAAACGAGAGTGAGTGACGCTCATTTTCACCGTGGATTGATAACCTCAGATTATTATGACAAGGGTGAGGAGAGGGGCTTGTCGGCGGGTGGAAAAAGTGCCTTGTAAGAGCGATCGTCTTTTCTTAATTTATCTATTCGTGTATGTAGTTTTTTGTTGTCATTATTATTATTATTATTATTATTATTATTATTATTATTGTTATCATAATCATCATAATCATTATCCATTAATCATCATCATCATCATTATCATCATCATCATCATCATCATCATCATCATCATCATCATCATCATCATCATCATCATCTCATCATCATCATCATCATCATCATATCATGATTATCATCTATTTATCTATTTTATCTAGTTATAAAATAATGGCTATCACTGATCTACGTACATGTGTTCATATTCGTCTGTCGTTTTCTGTCAACGCGGAAGTGCTGTGGTCAATTCAGGTCGAGGACGTTTACTCTCCTGAAACTGATACTCATTCACAAAGACGAAGGTACCAATGCCTCATTCCACGAAGGGTGCGATACACAAGTACCATACCTCATTCAATAGAATACGGAAAGTACCCTCATTCACATAGAAAGTACCAATACCTATCACATAGACTACCCTCACACATAGATACCTTCATTCACATAGAAAGTACCCTCAATTCACACCTCATTCACATCGAAAGTACCATACCTCATTCACACATAGACGAAGTAACATTCACATAGAATCCGGACGAAGGAAGGTACCAATACCTCATTCACATAGAAAGTACTACATTCACATAGACGAAGATACCATTCACATAGACGAAGGTACCAATGCCTCATTCACATAGACGAAGGTACCAATACCTCATTCACATAGAAAGTACCAATACCTCATTCACATTACCTAGTACCAATACCTCATTCACATAGAAGGTACCAATACCTCATTCACATAGACGAAGGTACCAATACCTCATTCACATAGACGAAGTAATGCCTCATTCACATACCATTCATTCACATAGACGAAGGTACAATGCCTCATTCACATCGACAATGATTCACGAGAAGGTACAATACCTCATTGTACTCATTGATATAGGAAAGGTACCAATACCTCATTCACATGACGAAGATACAATACCACATAGCGAATACCAATACCTCATTCACATAGACGAAGGTACCAATGCCTCATTCACATGGACGAAGATACCAATACCTCATTCACATGACGAAGGTACCAATACCTATTCACATTACCAATACCTCATTCACATAGAAAGTACCAATACCTCATTCACATAGAAAGTACCAATACCTCATTCACATAGAAAGTACCAATACCTCATTCACATAGACGAAAGGTACCAATACCTCATTCACATAGACGAAGGTACCAATGCCTCATTCACATAGAAAGTACCAATACCTCATTCACATAGACGAAGTACCAATACCTCATTCACATAGCCGAAGGTACCAATACCTCATTCACATAGACGAAGGTACCAATACCTCATTCACATAGAAAGTACCAATACCTCATTCACATAGACGAAGGTACCAATACCTCATTCACATATGAGAAGGTACCGGTACTTACATTCATGCAGAAGGGTGTAAGAATACCTCAACCGCACAGGGTAGGGTACCAATATCTCATACAGAGGGGTTCCAATAGCTATTTTGCACAGAGGATACCAATACCTTATCCGCACAGAGAAAGGTACCAATACTTCATTCGCGAAGAGGAGAGTACCAGTATTCGCACAGATGGCACCGATACCACACCCGAACAGAAGCGGATACCAAACAGCTCTTTCGCACTGGATCGGATACCAATCCCTCACTCGAAGGAGGAAAGTTCCCGACACCACATCCACCCGAGGAAGGTACCACTACCCCATTCGCCCTGGGGCCAAAAAAGATACCACTACCCCATTCGCCCAGGGTAGGTACCAATACCCCATTCGCCCTGGGCCCAAGAAAGGTACCACTACCCCATTCGCCCTGGCCAAAAGGTACCACTACCCCATTCGCCCTGGAAAGGTACCACTACCCCATTCGCCCTCGAAAGGTACCACTACCCTTTTCGCCCTCGAAAGGTACCACTACCCCATTCGCCCAAGAAAGGTACCAATACCCCATTCGCCCAGGGTAGGTACCAATACCCTATTCGCCCTGGGCCCAAGAAAGGTACCACTACCCCATTCGCCCTGGAAAGGTACCACTACCCCATTCGCCCTCGAAAGGTATCACTACCCATTCGCCCTCGAAAGGTACCACTACCCCCATTCGCCCTAAATACCAATACCCATTCGCCCTGGCCAGAAAGGTACCACTACCCCATTCGCCCTGGAAAGGTACCACTACCCCATTCGCCCTCGAAAGGTATCACTACCCATTCGCCCAAGAAAGGTACCACTACCCCATTCGCCCTCGAAAGGTACACTACCCATTCGAAAGTACCACACCCCATTCGCCCTCGAAAGGTACCAATACCCCATTCGCCCTGGAAGGTACCACTACCCCATTCGCCCTAAAGTATCTACCCATTCGCCCTCGAAAGGTACCA
>NW_020869636.1:238565-243565 GCF_003789085.1 Penaeus vannamei | reverse complement strand
AAAAAAATTATCGTCATTGTTATTGTTTCTGTTATAACTACAAAAGTTTCCTCGGAGGAGGCCATAAACACCCAGTTCCCTGGCAGCATTTGGAAAGAAAATACTGTATACAAACGAGAGAAAAAGGGAAAACCGACGTATTCACCATTCGGGATTCTGACGATAGTTTTATTTTGTTATCTCTTTTGATATGGATTTTTTGCTTGTTATCATTCCTTCATTCCTTAGCTGAAAGGACCAAGATTGGTTATATTAGTGAGTGACACAACTGTCCCGTGAACACCCATCTATTCCTGTGTTATTTACGAGTCTTACTCCCATTGTGCATCAGTTTACTATTGTAGATAAAGGTAATATGTGTGTAACGAACGCAATCTTATAATAAGAGCAGAGGTCTGCCTCTGTTCAGTGAGTGATGCTGGATACACTAGTTACAGGTAAAATGTGCGGAGATACAGAAAACGTGTATGTTAAGAGAAAACTAATTCTATTTTAGGGCTAACTCGTTTAAACGTAGTCTCCATGTCACCGGGCGCTTGCTTCTTTGAATAAAGGTTCCCGAGACAAGCTGGATTTATTGATTTGTCTTGAAGCTTGGGTGCAGGAATGAATTACAAATAATTTTGAGGTTATTTTAAATTCGCTTTTTTCAACCAGTCGCCAGTAACGATTATCGGAATTCACGCCATTTCGTAGTTCACGAAATCTGTACCAAAACTATTGCCTACCTGTTGTGCCCCAGAGGTAACAGAGTCACGTTATTTTGCTTGTGATAGTTATTGTTTTATTGTTATTTATGAGTGGCAGTTTTAACATTAGTTGTTTGTTACAAATTTCATTAATAAGTGATACGTTTATGTTATAATTATTACTTCATCGTCTTCGGTATTGTCCAACGATTGAACCCGATAGCAGAGCAATTTATTTCTAAAGTTGTTTCCGCGTTTCCCATTCCTCTCGTCACTTTCTCCTCCTACTACTTTTTTCTCTTCGTGCATTCCTTCTCCAGTCCCGCAACCCCGTCACTTTCTCTCCCAAATACCTTGTTTCTCTCCAGTCCCCCCCTTTGCCTTTCTCGCGCCGGCACTTCAGCTGCATTGAGACGTATTTCCCTAGTCTTCTTGTTATTTGTTTTATATGTATTTGCTGTTTTTTTTTTTTCTTTTCTTTTCTTTGCTCGCTCTGTTTGATAATGGTTTGTTACCTCTCATGTCTTCTGCTTGTCGCTTCGTTTCTTTTGCTTCTTTAATTTATTGTTGTTATTATTATTATTATTATTATTATTATTATTATTATTATTATTATTATTATTATTATCCTTAATGTTATTATAATTAATTTTATTATATTTTTTCAATTTTCTCTTTTCTCATAACCTCAACATATCCTTTTGCTACTTTTCCAACCTATTTTTTCACGGGTTCTTTGGCCTGTTTTTCGCATCTTCTTCGGTCAGTGTTGTGTCTGTTTCTAGGCCCTGGCGGTTTACTAATGGCCAATTTACCGATTTTTTTTATATAGTTGTCTCTTTCTTAATTCGACCTGTGATCGCGCGCCAACGACAGCTGGGATGTGTTTAGTGTGGGGGTGAAGAGGGGGAGGAAGGAGGGGCAAGAGGTAGGAGGAGAGGGAGAGGGGGAGGGAGGGTTGAGGTATGATGGGGAGTAGGAGGAGGAGGAGGGGGTGACGGTGTGACGTAATGGTGGCGTGATGTGGCTGGACGATCCCACGCCGGCGATACTCCCGCTACGGGAATGAGGGGGGCGAAGTGAGGGGTGTATGGACTGCGCTTGGTGGGGATGGGGGTGGGGATTGAAGGTTAGGGAAAGACAGAGGATAGGGAAGAATATTGTGGGAGGGATGGTGAGGGGGGGGGCGTGTTAGGGGGCGAGTGTTGAGTGGATTAGGGTTGTAGAAGGAGGGGGGGGGGGGTTGGGGAGTGGAGTTTAGGTGGAGGGAGGGCGAGGAGTGGAAGCAAGGAAACAAAGAAAGGGTAAGGGAAGGAAAAGGAATGAGGGGGATAATAAGGGGTTGTGCGAGTGCTAAGATAGGGTGGACGGGGAGGGGAAGAGGAGACCTGTTTTCACGGTTGTTCGTTATTATGCTCCATTTCGTCTATCGTTTTCTTCACGTTGCTCCGTCCCCTTTCTTCCGTGAATGTCGCGGCCCCTTCTCTTTCGACTTATCTGTTTATTGGCTGACGAATGGAAAGAAAGAAAGGAAAGAAAGACACAGGGTTCGTTGTCTTTTTAGTGTCTATTCAAACCGCCCCTAGACAGGCATCCATCTCTCAGGGTTTGATTGCAGTATCCTGTGTCTGCCCTTGTTGTCAGGGTCGTTGCCGTCGAAAGGCATGGTGGGAAGGAAGGGTGGAGAGTAGTGGTAATGATAATGATAATGATGATAACGATGATAACGATGGTAATGGTGATAACAGTGATGATAATATTGATGGTAAGGGTTATGGTAGTGATGGTAAGGATAAGGGTAAAGATACAGTTAAGGGTAAGAGTACGGGTGAGGGTAGGGACGTTGACTCTGACAGTACCGAGTAAGGAGGCACGGCCGCCATCTTGCTAGTGCCACCTTGATTGCTCGCTTGCTTGCCACGAGATCAGGGTTAGGTGATAGGGGCAGGGCTGGGGCTGGGGCGTGGGCGTGGGCGGCTCTTCCGCACAACATCGACTTGCCAGGATGCGTTTGAGGAGCGCTAGTGGTGGTAATTGACCTCCCTGCCGTAAAGGTTACCGTATCACGTGATCACCCTTAGATTGGACGCCAAGTTTCTAGCCGCGTCGTCTCTGTGTTCAGCCCCTCCTGTGTCACCCTCCGAGATGTTTGAAGGTTTATTGTTATGGTAATGATAGCGATGATTAGCAGTGTTATGATGATTGTTGGGTATTATTGTTGTTGTTTTTGCTACTGCTGCTGTCATCATTATTTGCGCAGAGTCGGGAGTAGGAGATGGAAAATGATGTTTAGACAAGCAACTCGCTCTCTCCCTCGTCTGCCCTTGCTTCGGCACCGCGCACAGGCACCGTCAGTCTGTCCCTCGGCCGTCTCGTCTTGCCTCCTTATGCTGTGTCTTCATGAGTCCCCGAGCCTCTGCCTCCGGGGGTCAGCTACAAGAAGGATCTCAAGAGTTCAGGGCAGCTTCGTTGACCTCCTCGTGACCCCTCTGTGGCCCTCTTGACCCTAATGCCGCATTCGACACGTGGAGTCGCTTCATTGTGGGGTTTATTTCTTCATTTCTTTATCTCCGTTCGATGTTGTTGTGGTTTATGTATTCCTCGGGTGTCCGCTTCCGGTTCCTTCGTCGTTGTTTTGTTTTTTTGTTTATGATAATGATAATGATGATTATAATAATAATGATAATTATTATTTGGTATTTTTATTATTATTACAGTTGTCATCATCATCATCATCATTATTATCATCGTTATTATAATTTTGCAGTAAGTCAGTTGTTATTCCTTTCGTGCGCTTTTTCTGCCTAGTCGCCCGAAGCGCACCCTTTCCCCCTTTGAAAACTCATGCTAAACGCTCCCTTTTGCCCCTCTACCGCTCGAGAGGCCAATTTTGCCGCTGTGACAAATGAGGCGTTCCTTTTCCCCTTGACACGTTCACTGCTCGAGACATCCCTCGTGACGCGCGACACGCCTCCTTTTCCACGTTGGCGAATGAGACGACCCTCTTACCCTCACAATACGAAACGCGATCCTTTTCCCCTTGACACATGACACACCCCCTTTGCCTAGTTGTTATAAGATAAGCCCCCCTTTCGCCATGGCGCATAGCACACTCTTTCCTCCATGGTCCAAGATACACAGCCACGACACACGACACGCTCCCTTGACAAATGACACTCCCCTGTTTCCCTTGATACGTGGTACACCCCTTTACCTTTTGACCCAGGGCACGCCCTCCCCCTTTTTCTCCCTTGAAAGTGAGACGCCACTTTTTCCCCTTGACCGCTCGAGATGCTCCCTTTTCCCCTTTCGTTTCGCCTTGACACACGTGACCGCCCGTTTCGCCTTGACACACGTGACCGCCCGTTTCGCCTTGACACACGTGACGCCGCCTTTTCCCAGTCCATAGCAGCTCGAGACACTCGCTCCTCCTTTCTCATAGTCGCCTTGACCTGCCCAATTACCTCGGCATCCATGGTGAGACACTCCCACCCGCGGGGCTTTAAGCGCACTCGACCATGCTCCTTTATCCTCGCCGAAACAAAATCCTTCTCCTTTTGGGCTGATTATCCCCCCTCATCCCTCCTCCCCTGATCGTAGCCCCCTTTGCCCCCCTCTCCCCTCCTCTCCCCACGGTCTGGCAACCCCCCCCCCACTCTCCCCTCCACCCCAGGACACTTGCCGCCACGTAGAATGTAGGTCACCGCGGAATGAAACAGACTGCATAAGTGTAGATAAGTGGCGGGGTAAGGGAGGGGGGGGGGTCGAGAAAGGGGAGGAAGGTGGGGAAGGAGGAGAGGGGAGGCATTATGATGCGAGCCACATCGCATAGCAGGGTAGGGTAGCGTGCGATAGACGAAGACCTCTATTGGGGTATCTGTTATATAGTATGGACTATTTACCATCTGGCTAAACGTCGTGTACTAAAGGGTTGTTTGTTGTGGTTGTTGAATAAGGGTGGGGATGGGGGAGTTAAGGGGAGGGGAAGTAGTATTAAGGGGCGGGGGGAAGAAAAAGGTTGAGATTTAGGATTCGGGATTTGATTTCGAGATTTTTTTTTTGTCATATACTCGTTATAAAGTAGGCAGAGAGAATGTTATTTGGTTCTGAAATTACTTTGCTATGTACAGCACAATGCTCCAGACGGAGTTCATTTGTGCTTTGACGTGTTTTTGTTACTTGGAGTTTTGTAGTGATCTTTAATCTGTTGATGAAGTATTTGTATAAATATTTAGATATAGTGGGATAGAGTTTTAGCTTCGAAGTTGTCATTGTAAGTCTCTTATAAACGATATTCCGAAATATGAAATG
>NW_020869636.1:228565-231065 GCF_003789085.1 Penaeus vannamei | reverse complement strand
GAGGTTATTTGTAGCTAGAGAAGGGAGGATTCGGGAGAAGGGAGGCGTAAGAAGGGATGTTGCTAGTTAGGAGAGAAGGGGAAAGGGAGATCTGTTTCATTTGGATGGGCGTGAGAAGGGTGAGGGGCTGGGAAGTAGGGGAGGAAAAGCGAAGGGGATGGGGTGGGGGAAAGGGGAGTTAGGAAGAGGGAAGGGAGAAGGAGGAGGAAGGAATGATAGGCACACACACACACACATAAAAAGAGAGAGAGAGAGAGAGAGAGAGAGAGAGAGAGAGAGAGAGAGAGAGAGAGAGAGAGAGAGAGAGAGAGAGAGAGAGAGAGAGAGAGAGAGAGAGAGAGAGAGAGACATGAAAGATGACAAGAAGAGAGGAGTAGATGTGACATGGAAATTAGGACTGAAGTGAAAGGATGCAAAGAAGAAAAGACATATATAAAGATAGCGAAAAAATAGCATTCAGAAGCTAAAGAAAGAGGCGTAAATGAATAAGACAAGAAAAAGATACAAAGAAAATAATAAAAAAAAAAATTCACAGAGGGAGAGGCAGACTGCGAGACGCTGGAAATGGGAGCCAGTAGACAGCGTGGCGCCTTGTGTGAGCCCCGACCCCGGCATAGCGACGCTCGGTGTTTAGTTTATCGTTGTGTATTTTTTATTTGTGAGGGGCTGGGGGGAAGGAATAGGTGGATAGGGTACAGGGGCTGGGGTCTAGGTGCTAGGGGCTGGATTTGTTGCGGTCTAAGGGGCGGTAATGACGAAGGTGTGGTAACGGTAAAGACTTTCAGGTTTTATCATGGAGGTTAGAGAGCGGGGTCGACGTAGGTATGATTTATATTTCGTTGATTATGTGTACTATTTGTGTGGCCGTAATTGCAAGCTGGGTGATTGTTTGCGAAGAACTTTTGTTGAAAGCTCATGCTTGTTGGTTGCTCCACAAGCGATGTAGTAAATTGATGATGGTCTGTGTTGGACGAAGGTATGTTGTGGAGAGATTAGGTATTTTAGCCTCGTTAATTATGCATTCTGCGTTTTTCTTCTACTTTCTTTTTGGCAAACTTCTTAGAGATCATGCCCAATTATGTGGATCCTACAAGAAGAGAAGAGAGTAGCTATCGAAGAGGGAAATCAGAGGGAAAGAAGGAAAAAGAGAGGGTGTGGGACCAAGCAGGGCGAAAACAAATGTGTGAAGGAGGGCGAGGGCGGCACAATGGGCGAGTAACTCCAGCTTTACTACGAAGGAATGTCCGGGGAAGAATATTATGGGTTCAAGGTGTATGTTGGGTAAAGGAGGGACGTCACACTGACGTCACCAGAGAGGAAAAGTTGTTTTTGGTCTCTGCAAAGTTGATACATACATACCTCTTCAGGTAATACATACTCACATGTACATGCCCTTCAGGGACATGGTAGTGTGATCACACACAGGAAAGCGGGAATTATGTCGGTAAAACTTAGAACTATTATGAGTGTTGATAGAATAAGATCGTTTTTGCAAAAAGAAATAGAAAATGCTTTCACATTAATGTAGATGATATGCATATAGCGGACAGGTTAGTTCAAGAATTTATGTGATGAGGGTGAGTTTGGTTAGAAGGTTATATAGGACGAGGACGAGTGAGGAATGGCCAATGGTGACGAAACACCGCCATCGTCTATGGAACTGCTTTTGCCGTCTTGGAAAGGTTACATGACTGATAAAAGAATCGCTGGAGATGTGTAAAATCGGGTTTCGGAAGGGCTTATGTCACGCGCTGCACTGAGCTCTGGACTAAATTACTGGTTAGTACCTTCCTCAGGAAATCCCGATCACGTGGCGAGGGTCTGAGCTCCGCCAGACAGCATGGCGCCACCACCACCGCAATAGTTGCCAGATCTCTCCAGCCTTCAACTCTGAATCTGAACACCTGTTGATATTATTTACATTTTTAGGGAAGCTTTCTATTTTTGCAGGTTATGGCAGTTGCGTCATGCAAGAGACTGCCATCCTTATTGTTTTGAGAATAATGTGGAAGACTGAAAATTACTGCAGCGGCTACGAATGGCGTGAAGTTAGGTTGGGCATTAAAAAATACATGTGGGTCGTGTTAAACCCCGCTACATGGACTCCAGGCCCCCGATACTGCGTCCCAAACTTGATAGCAAGCCCCTCCCACAGCGGTGCCCCTTATTTGGTACTCTTCCCCCTCCTCCTCCCCTCTCCTTCTCCCTTCCCCTCCTCCTCTGAGCCACCCCTCGCTTGGCCTCTCATATTTGAGATCTGTGAAAGTTCTGCAACGTGGCTTCTCCCTGTTGCACAGTCATGTCGCTGCGAATCTTTTGTTGGCTGTGTAACTGTTGGCCGGATTTGACTCTCCTTGTCTTGTTCCTTCATTATAACCCTCCTCTTCCTCCTTCCTCCCTCTCCGATCCCTCTCTTTTTCCATTATTCATTCGCTTATACTTCCTGCTCTCTTGTCTTCCGCCTGCCTTCTCAGTTCACTACTTTTCCCTCGTTTGCATA
>NW_020869636.1:176065-196065 GCF_003789085.1 Penaeus vannamei | reverse complement strand
ATAGGGTAAGGTAAAAGGGGGGGAGGGAGCGGAGGGAGAGACGGGGGTGGCGAAGGGGGGAGGGGAGAGGGTGGCGGGGATCATGGGGTGAACTGAGACGAGGGTGCCTGAGGTTGTGTGTCAGGGTTTAGGGTGAGGACTGTAGGAGTCTCGGATACTGGTTCGTGCGAGAAGAGATTTGCATCGGACTGCGGAATGTATCGGCACAGAGTGTATGAATTGAGGGTGTGAAGGTGAGGGTGGTCGGTACGCGGGCATGGCCATTGGCGACCCTACGCTTCCTGGGTAATTGTAGGAAGCCTTTGGGTGCACGGATGGAGGCTTTGTGGTCCTTTCGGGTGCCCTTCTGGTTATGCACTTGTCCATGTCAACCCATCCCAAGCTCTCCTCCTCCTCCTCCTCCTTCTTCGTTTTCTTTTCTTGTTCTTCCTTTTTCCTCTTCTTTTCTTCCTTTTCTTCTTATTCATCATCATCATCCTCTTTTCTTTCTTCCTTTTCCTCCTCCTCCTCCCCCCTCCCTCTCCCTCTCCTTCCCTCATCCTCCCCACCGCCGCTCCACATGTGCCGAGGGTCATGACGTCACGCCGAAGCCCAGCGGCATCCCAACTTTGATGTCGCAATCCGCCGGCGCTCTTGACAAGCTATTATGATCTCAATTTGTTTGCGCTACGAGGGCCAGAATGCCTCGCAAGGGCCGTGACCCTCTTGACTTTGACTACTTTCTCGGCGTGGAGGGAACAGTGGTGTGGGAGAGGGGGAGAGGGGGAGAGAAAGGAAGGAGAAAAGGGAACAGGAAGGAAAAGGAAGAGGAAGGAGGAGATTAGAGACAGTGAAGAAAAAAAGGGAGAGGAGTGGAAGGTGCAGGAGGGGAGGAAAATAAAAGCAATGAAACAAGAGCAGGAGGAGAAGAAGGAGAAGGAGAAAGAGAAAAAGGAGAAGAAAAGAGAAGTGGATAGAAAGAAGAAAAGTGAAAGTTTTTGCGAGAAGAGAAAAATGGAAGACAGGGGAGTTAAGAGAATGGTAAGGCGATTGGAAACGAAGGTTTATAATGATGATGAAAGAAAAAGAGAGATATATGAATAAAAGGATGGAAAGAAGAATATTGGGGAAAAAATCAAGAAAGGGGAGGAGGGTGACAGGAGACGATGACAAAAAAAAATCAGGATAATCGATTATGAATCTCCCGATCAAGAGATAGTGTAGCCTCCTATCCCTCAAAAAAAAAAAAAAAAAAAAAAAAAAAAAAAAAAAAAAAAAAAAAAACATCGTCCAGCGACTCCTTGCATTACTTCGCCGCGAGATCGGAAAGTGGAGGAAGTTCATACGTCAAAATCTCGCTGGTTCTTTTTGGGACGGAGAAAATAATTACCGAGAGAATGCTCGGAGAAAGAAAGAAAAAGAAAAAGAAAATGCAAAGTCATGTTACTGAAGACATCTTAGGCTGAGTAACTCGAGATAATCGCCGATTTGCAAGTAGCAACAGTTGGTTGCATAACTCAACAGGTCATATGATACTACCCCCCTGCCGCCCCACCCCCACCCTCACTCCTCTTTGCTCACTCGCCATCAGTGCAATATCCATCCCCCGGCTTATTGATACAGGTTCGGATTCTGCAACATATCCTGCTCGTTGATATCAGTATCACTCGAACTGACCTGCCCCCTCTCCCCCTCTCCCCTCTCACCTTCTCCTCCTATCCCTCTCTCCCCTCCTCCCCCTCCCTCTTGAAATGGCATTTACTCGTTGCGTCGTCAATATCCAGGCATTATCTGTTTTAAGTATGCCATTTAGAGCGAGTAGGGTAAGTGGTAATATCATTAGTCTTCGGGGCTGCGCTTCTTTATTTTTTCTTTTTTTTTTTCTCTTGATTCATTTACAACAGCGCCTATTATGTAGACGGAATACTTGTCGAGGGACTTTAGATTTAAAGTAACAACAATACCACCACCACCAGCAACAACAACAACAACAACAACAACAATAACAATAACAATAACAATAACAACAACAACAACAATACAACAACAAACAACAACAACTGCCACTAATGAACCGTATTCATGTTGACAGATGTGGAAAGGTATGAATGAAAACGAATATCTTCACAATGTAAGAGATGTATTTTACCGGTTGACAACAACTAAACCAACAACTAAAACAACAGAAACAATAACCAAAAAAAGTCTGGGTATGTTGGGTATAGATAAATAAATGGTGATGATAATGATAATGATGAGAAAGATCAGGAGAGAGAGGGAAAACGAGAAAAAGAGAGGTAGGGAGAGGGAGAAAGAGAAGGAAAATAGAAAGAGAAAAGAGAAGGAGATAGAGAAATGGAAAAAAAGAGAAAGAGAGGGAGATTGAGAAAAGAAAATAGAAAAGAGAAAGAGAAGAAATAGAAAGAGAAAGAGAGGGAGAAGATGAGGAGATAAAAGGAGAAAGAGAGAGGGGAGGGAGGAGGAGAAGGAGAGGGAGGGAGAGGCATATAGAGAGGTGGAAGGAGAAAGAGAGGGAGAGGGGAAAGGGAAAGGGATAAGGAGAGGGAAAAGAAGAAAAAAGGATAGGGAGAAGGGAGGGTGAGAGAGAGAGAGGGAGAGGGAGACGAAGGGAGAGAGAGAAAGAAAAAGGGAAAAGGAAGAATAAAGATGCCAAAGAGACGATGAATGTGTCCCCTCCCATAGGCTCACACAGTTCGTCATGCACAGATGCGAAGCCTGTGCGTCACCCTCTCATTGGCTTCGCATTGTACAATTTGTCAATCAATTTGCAGTTGAGTCATGCGCGTTGAATCATTGTTTGTGATGTCGTTATTAGGGGACTCATTATCGCGCATGATCGTCGGTGCGTAGTATATCGTGGCCGGCGTCGTGTGTACGGCTGGCGTTGCGTAAAGATGCGTCGTGTGCGAAAAGGGCGGGCGCTTTCTGCCTCCGATCCGTCGCTTGGCTTGGAATGCCAGCCTTTCGAAATGAGTGAATTGCCGGTTGATTTCCTGTTTGGTGTTTATTTGGTATTGTTAGGTGATTGAGCCTGTTTTTTGATTGGCAGCTTGAGAACGAGGGATTGTTTGGAGGTTTATTGCTGCGTGTGTGAATATGTAGATTTTAAGATCGCCCGTGGAAGTACTGAATGGAAAGTTCCCAAGCAAGGCAGTATTGGATGATGTCAGCTGTAAGGTGGCGGTGTGTGGTGAGTGCTGCCCCCCCGCGGCATCCTGCACAACTACCCCTGGCCCGGCTTCTTTGACGGCCAGCACCGGCCATATTGTAATAGACCTGGAATCTGGCGTTGGTTCATCACGATGCTTGCCCTGGTTTCCCGGTGTCCTCTGTGAACCGAGTCTTAACGCGGAGACATAGGGATTGCGCAGGGTGTGGGGGCGCATTCCTCGGCTGCCTTCGTGACTGTATTACTTGAGAGAAAACGTTTTTATCTGGCAAATAAGTGTTGCCGTGTTTGCAGATTTATCCAAAATATTGAAATAGGGCTCAGTGCACAACATCTGAGCAAGCAGTGGTAGTCATCATTTGAGGCTTGCAGTAATTCATATTATTATTATTTTGTGAAGTCTTGTTTTTCCTCGCATGACGTCTGGTATCGGAGAAAATTGACGCAGTAAGCGCACAATTTTTTTTCTGTGATTGTGATTATTATATTTTTCTCTTTCAGGTGAGTTGGCATTTCGAGAGTTGGCGGAGGAAGACCAGTAGAGAAAAGGGTAAGTCGATCTCCCCCAAGACGCATTTGACACCGGTGCGTGTGCGCAGATTGGCCACGTGTCTGCTGCCAAAGGGGTGACTTCGCCGATGTCTCTCTCTGATAGGCTCACGCTTACTCAGCTGACATCAGGGCCTTTTATTGGAGGTTCAGGGACGGATTGATCTGCGGCGTTGCACTGACATTCCCGATTTGCAGCGATTGGGAGCCGCGGATTGGGCTTTTTAGGCCAATATTGATGGTTAAAGAGGGTGGGTAAGACGAGAGGCAGGGAAGGGGAGGGTGGAGAGGGGCAGAGAGGGAAGGGGAGGGAGGAGATGGAGAGAGAGGGAAGGGAAGGGAAGGGAGAGGGAAGGGAAGGGAGAAAGGAAGAGAGGGAAGGGAAGGGAAGGGAGAAGGGGAGAGAGGGAAGGGAAAGGGAAAGGGAGGGAGGAGATGGGGAGAAAGAGCAAGGGAGGGAGAGGAGGGAATAGGAGAAGAAAGAGAAATGAAGACAGGGGAGAGGAGAGGAGAGAGAAATGAAATGGGGGAGAAATCTCGGCCAGCATGACGGGACATGGGGACTGATGATGACGCTGCGGGAATAGTCTAAAGGAGATCCCTGCCTCGCCCCGGGTCTGTGGGAAAGGGAAGGGGAAGGAGAAGGACACGAGAGGAGGGCGTGAGGGACGGCGGAGGTAATGCCTGACGAAGGATAGCAGCTGGAGAGGAGGAGGAGTAGGATAAACGTTGCTAAGCATACGGTTATTGCTCGGGCTATAATTACGCCCGTGTTACCAGGTGGCGACGCCCCCCTCCGCCTCGTCGCTTGTTATGGGAGGAGCTGACAGCCGCGTTCTAGAGGAACTCCTTTAGGGTGGCTTGGGAATGCTGTTTTCTCTCCACAAACAGCGGGATGTTTGCTTGGCCTACTTTTTTTTTTTTTTTTTTTTTTTTTTTTTTACCTTTTCCTCAAATTATTTTTTCATTCGCGATATTACATGTAAGTGATTATGCTTTCTTGTATGGTTAAAGTTGAACTTCATATTTTTAAGCATCCATATTGGTGTATGAAACGCGCGCGTGCGTTTTCTCTTTCTCTGTCTCTGTCTGTCTAGCTGTCTGGCTGTCTGCCTTCCTGCCTTCTTGCCTGCCTGTTTGTATGTCTGCCTCTCTCTCTCTCTCTCCTCTCTCTCTCGTCTCTCTCTCTCTCTCTCTCTCTCTCTCCTCTTCTCTCTCTCTCTCTCTCTCTCTCTCTCTCTCTCCTCTTCTCTCTCTCCCCTCTCTCCCTCTCCTCTCCTCCTCCCCTCTCCTCCCTCTCCCTCCTCTCCTCTCCCCTCTCCCTCTCCCTTCCTCTCCTTCTTCTCTCCTCTATCCCTCTATTCCTCGCTCTCCCACCCTGCCTCCCCCCTCTCTCTCTGTGTCTGTCTCTTTCCTTCTCTTTCCTTCTCTTTCCTTGTACCTATCCCCCCCCCCCTCTCTCTCTCTCTCTCTCTCTCTCTCTCTCTCTCTCTCTCTCTCTCTCTCTCTCTCTCTCTCTCTCTCTCTCTCTCTCTCTCTCTCTCTCTCTCTCTTCTCTCTCTCTCTCTCTCTCTCTCTCTCTCTCTCTCTCTCTCTCTCTCTCTCTCTCGCTCTCTCTCTCTCTCTCTCTCTCTCTCTCTCTTCTCTCTCTTCTTCCTTCTCTCTCTCTTCTCCCTTCTCCCATCGCCCTCTCTCCCTCCCCTCTTCCCTCCTCCCTCTCTCCCTCCATCCCTCCATCCCTCTCTCCCTTTATTCGCTCGAAAAAAAAACATGCGATTTTATGCTTTTTCTTCCTCGGGTGTTGCAGATGCTTGGTTATAATAGCAGCGGTAGTCATGGCGAGGTGCGTTAACGTAAACTTTTGAAAAGGAGAATGTAAACAAACCGTGGCCTCCCTCCTCTCCCCCACCCACATCCTCCTCTGGCCTTGCTGGTGCTGACTGGGGAGGAAGACAAAGGGGAGGAAATGAGCGAAAAAAAAGGAAAGAGCGTAAGGGGTTAAGAGGGGGAGCGTGTAAAGGGCGACTAGAGAGTGGGGAAGGGAAATAGGGAGGGTGTGAGTGGGGGGAGAGATAAGAAAGAAAAGAGAGGGGGAGTTAGAGGAACGGGAATCAGAGACGTATATCGTCGGAAAAGGGGAAGAGCCGCGCGAATGGAAGATAGAGGATGGAGTGGATGAGAAGAAGAACGGGAGAGTGGAGGGATTGATAGTAAAACGAAAGGAAAATGGAGAAGATGATTGAGCTAGTGTCGAAGATGCATGCTGCTCTGCTGTGTCTTTTCATTGACGTGAAAGACGACGGAAAAAGTAAATAGAGAGGGAGAGGGAGAGGAAAAGAGGAAGGAAGGGGAGAGAGGAAAAGGCGAAGGGAGGGGGAGGAGAGGAAGAGGAGGAGGAAAAGAGAGAGAGTGGGAGGAGAAAGAGAGAGAGTTTGGGAGGGAGAAAGCGAGAGAGTGGGGGTGGAGGGAGGGAAACAGAGAACGAAGATGGGAGGGGCAAAAAGAAGGGAGAGTGGGAGGGAAAAGAGAGAGTAGAGACGAGGTGGGCAAAGGGAGAAAAGAAGAGAGAGCGCAGGTGTGGCGGAGGGAGAGAGAGGGTGAGTGGTGGGGAGGGAAGAAAGAATAAGAGAGGTGAAGTGGTGGGAGAAAAAAAGGAGAGAGAGAAAATAAAATTGGGGACGGGAGAAAGGAGAGAGAAGAAAATTGGAGGGAGAAAGAGAGAAGAGAAAAGAATGGGAGGAGAAAAGAGAGAGAGAAAAGAAATGGGAGGAGAAAGAGAGAGAGGAATGGGGAGGGAGAAAGAGATTGGGAATGGGAGTGGAGACAAAGAGAGGAGACACGGGACATTGGGAGTCGAAGAAAGAGAGAAGATGTGGGCAGGAGGAAAAGAGAGAGAGGGAGATGAGGCGAGCGGAGAAATTATACTATATATTATATATATATATAATACTATATATATATATACATATATATATATAGATAGATAGATAGATAGATAATAGACATAGATAGATAGAATTAGATAGATATAGATAGATAATATATATATATATTGAATATATTATATGATATATAGATTTGTGTTATATATATATGTGATATATGTTGTTGTATATATATAGCATAGTATATATATACATAATAATTATATATATATTATATATAAGTTATATATAGTATATCATATTATATACAATTTATATACATATAATATACAATATTATATATACATAATACATTATACAATTATACCATATCACATTATACATATACATATACATTCATACAGTATAGCAAACATATAACATATACATATACATATACATTATATACATATACATATACATAATACATACATATACATATACATATACATACAATATACATATACATATAATAATACAGTATACAGTATACACTATACATATATATATACTATAATATATATATATATATATATATATGTATAGTATATTGTATATTATGTACTATTAATATATGTATATATATATTATATAGTATATATAATATTATATATATAGATATATATACTATATATAAGTATATTATATATAGATAATATATATATATATATATATATATATATATGAGAGAGAAGGAGGAGGGAGGCGAGGGGAGGGGAGGGGAGGGGAGAGGGAGGGAGGGGAGAGGGGGGAGGAGAAGGGGGGAAGGGAGGGAGGGGAGGAGAGACACAGGAGAGGGGAGAGATAAATAAGAGAGAAGAGAGGGGTTTGAGAAGAAAGAAAGAGAGAAATATATATTCGTTGATGTAAGAAACCTTGCCAGCCTTACTTCACACTTTGCATGTGATGATAGATTGCACTTAGCGTTGCAAGATTTGGATAATTAACTTGAGTGATAATAACTTAAACACCGCATACTTTAGACATCTTGCATTCTTAAGTCAAGGTTTCATGATATAATCCCGAAGTGGATCCTACTTTTTAGAGGCCAAGAACAGAAACAGACAGACAGACAGACAGACAGAACAGACTAGACGAGATAGACAATAAATGTATATATATATATATTATATATATTATAAATATAATATATTAATATATAAATAGATTATATATATATATATATATACATATGAAGAGAGAAGACGAGAGAAGAGGAGAGAGAGAAGAGAGAGAGCGAGAGACGAGATAGAGAAGAAGAGAGAGCGAGAGTAGAGAGATTAAGAAGAGAAGGAGATTGAGAAGAGAGAGAGAGCGCAAACCAGCAGACCAATAATCACAACACACACACAGCGACACACCGGCCGACTACACGCCGGGCTGTTTCGCTTGCGCCATACATCCGGGAAACACGGCACACAGGAGCTTCGGACCACAGAGTTAGCACAACATATCAACGACAAACCACACCACACAACGAGCTGGGCGAAAGACGTCAATATAGGGTCAACGGCCTAACAGATTCACTAAGTGTTCCATGGAGACCAGATGCATTACATTGCCGTTGGATGGCTCCATGTAGAGCGGTCGCGAACAGCGCAACAGCGGGACGCACGGTCCACGACACGAGAGGGTGCGCGTCAGATGCAACCTGCACTGCACGGCACGCGTCAAGCTAGGCACGACACACGCCCCAAAACAAGTCACATTCGCCAGAACGCAACACGCCACAAAACACAACCGCAAACAAACACAGTGTTCACGCACGAAACACAACGCACACACACACACGCACACTAACTCACACACACGCACACACACACGCACCATCACACACACGCACACACACACACACACGCACACCCACACACACTCACACACACACAACGCACAATCACACAGACATAGAGTCTGACCACACAGTTCAGCAGTTAGGCGTAGGCTCACACACCACACACACGCAACACACACAGCACAGCACTACACACAATATTCCTATTAGACACTCACACTCTACTCACTCACTCACCTACTCAATCCATCACATCAACGTCACCAAGAATTGTAGGACGTTTAGAAACGACTTATTGACAGCCCGGGGCTGCGTCTACTCACTCACCACTCAACTTCACTCCACTACATCACTCACTCACATCACCTCAAGGGTGGGTTCTCGCCTCGCCTCACTCAACCACTCACTCACTCATTAACACTCACAGTCACACTCATATAAATGTAGACACACCTATAAATGTAGATATTGATATGAATAAAAATGATAGAGATATACAGTAGGTATAATTGCTTGGCCGTTATCTCGTGCAATTATTTCTCAATGTCGCGAGTGCGAACGTATTCAAATAATCGGAAAACCCCTTCGGCCCTTCCCTCCGTTCTCCGAGTCACAGCAAGCAAACTGAAATGTTGTGCATAGGGGTTCAGTGGCCCTTGTGAAATTATTAGTAGTGAGGTGGGCCGGTGGTTGAGTTTGTGGAAGGGGAAGAGGTGTGAGGGGCTTGCTGGCCGCACGGCGAGCGAGCGGCGGCTCCCCCGTACCCCATTGTATGACTCGGATTACTGCCACGAAGTATTGCTTGGCACCACAACCCGGTTGTAGCGGACAGCAACAGCTGGGACCGAGGGGACGCGGGAGGGGGTAGGAGCTCGCATGGGCGTGGTGCCTCATGTGTGTGTTTGCATGAGGTTTGTGCTTTCGGCCGACACCATGTGTTAGAACGTGAGAACCTCTTATCGATAAATAGATAAATAGATAGATAAATACGTGATCGATAAGGTACTCGTGGTACAGAGCGGATCGGGTTTTATTTATTGCAAAAGGTGACTCGCAAAAAACAGCGATACAATTCCGAGAACTCGAGGCAGCAGCGACCTTATGCGCTTATGCAACGTGCGAAGCCGCTGCAAAAGTGTCCTTGTGTACTTCCCAAGCTAGAAAAAAAGGTAGATTTAGCCATTCCTCGGTAGATGTTTGGGTGTGGCGGTAATGGATGAAGGGGAATTAGGCAACAGGTGATAGGAGGGAGTGGCTATAGAACGAGAATGGTAGTAAATAGATAAATAGATAGATGGTGTCATCAGGAGGGGCTGAGGGTATTAGACTAATGGCATGAAAGGGATTAGATGTCTCCGGTTGGGAAATTGTCGTCGAAAGAAACCTGTTACTTGAAAATGTCTTTGGGATTCGTGGATTGCCGAGCGAGGAAGGGGACTAGATGACTGTGCGGGTAGTTGATGGCCTTACGGCACCATTTTCGCAAACAAGGTACACGTTTATAAGCAGCGTGTATGGGTCATTCACACACTATCACATGCACACAAACGCATGCACAACCACGCACATTGCACAACACACACACATGCACACACACGCACATGCACACACACGCACATGCACACACCACGCACTATGCACCACACACCACATGCACCACACACACACACACACCCACGATGCACACACACGCACTTGCACACACAACACACCGCATGCACCACACACAGGACACACACACGCCATGGACACACACACACGCATGCGCACACACACGCATGGCACACAACACACCACGGCATGCGCACACACATTACGCATGCGCAACACACACACGCATTCTGTGATTGTCTAGTCTCTATTATTTATGCTTGCTCTTATTGTGTTGGTAATATCATTTACTTCCCATTTTTTTTTTTTCCCTTTTGTAAGTTGCCTGCACTAGTTATTTGCAAAAAGTTATATATCTTGCAAAGTTTCTTGGCAATTATAAGCCAGCAGTGTATTAAGGGAGTTCACTTGTCATGATGATTATGAAATGCTAATTTATGAAATGAATATTTTTTTCACTTGCAAAAATTAACATGTAAATAGGTTTACATTCAGAAAAGAGAAAAACTGCCTCTTTTTACCTATATGAATGTTGGTGTACATTTCACATAAAGAAATGCATATGCTAACCCTACCGTCCCCTTTTTTAAATACCATTTTGAGATTAATGGTTTAATTAATGCAGTCCTATGTGATGATAGGTCTAAACCCACAGATGCTGAGATGGCAAAAAATACATACTTTGTCCACTGTGATTTTTGTTTTTTTAAATAATTTTTACACTTGGATGGCTCCACAAGTTACATAGTAACCTGTGTCCATTCCTTGTCCTGTCAGTCTCACCTGTTAACTCCTTTCCTTGATTTTTGTAAAGATACTTTTTTTGTTCTTTATAGCTATTAGTAGGACCAGTTGTTGATATAATATTTAATAATCATAATGTCATTGATAATAATAACATCAGTCTTAACAGCAGTAGAAAAAAAATCATATTTCTGAAAACTCAAGGACAGGAATCAGGTGAGTTCACATATTGGATGAACACTTGTTGAGTCAAGCCATTTACATACAAACAAAATTCACAAAACAGTACTAATGTGGGACAGTGCCATTACCTAGGAACAGGGGGCTAATTGCATCTCATACAAAGAGGTGCTGTTTAGTTTTTTTTCTGGAAGTAAAATGACACTAGTCTTATAGAAGATATTTTAGAAATAATAAGAATGTTAAATCTGGTATAGTTATATTTGATACAATTGTGTTATCTATACATACTTCTGTTTTTTGTTTCTTTTATTTGGAAGTTTAGTATGTTTACCCATTGTATTTTAGTAGCTAATATGGCTGATAGTAATATGTTGTGTGTATGTGTGTGTGTGTGTGTGTGTGTGTTTGTGTTGTGTGTGTGTGTGTGTGTGTGTGTGTGTGTGTGTGTGTGTGTGTGTGTGTGTGTGTGTGTGTGTGTGTGTGTGTTGTGTGTGTTGTGTGTGGGTGTGTTTGTGGTGTGTTGTGTGTGCATTTGTTGTGTGTGTGTGTGTGTGTGTTGTGTGTGTTGTGGGTGTGTGGTGTGTTGTGTGTGGTGTGTGTGTTGGTTGTGTGTGTTGTGTTGTGTGTGTGTGTTGTATGTGTATTGTTGTGTGTGTCGGAGAGAGAGAGAGAGAGAAGAGAAAGAAGAAAGAAAGAAAGAAAGAAAGAAGAAAAAGAAGAAAAGAAAGAAAGAAAAGAAAGAAAAAGAAAGAAAGAAAGAAAAAGAAAGAAAAAGAAAGAGGAAAGAAGAGAGAGAGAGAGAGAGAGAGAGAGAGAGAGAGAGAGAGAGAGAGAGAGAGAGAGGAGAGAGAGAGAGAGTGTGTGTGTTGGTGTGTGGTGTGTGTGTTGTGTGTGTGTGTGTGTGTGTGTGTGTGTTGTGAGTGAGTGAGTGAGTGAGTGAGTGAGTGAGTGAGTGAGTGAGTGAGTGAGTGTGTGAGTGTGTGAGTGTGAGGTGTGTGAGTGTGTGTGTGTGTGTGTGTTGTGTGTGTGTGTGTGTGTGTGTGTGCGTGTGCGTGTGCGTGTGTGTGTGTGTGTGTGTGTGTGTGTGTGTGTGTGTGTGTGTGTGTGTGTGTGTGTGTGTGTGTGTGTGTGTGTGTGTGTGTGTGTGTGTGTGTGTGTGTGTGTGTGTGTGTGTGTGTGACTTACCTGTTTATGCATATTCACTCTCATATACACACGCATTCTGAACCTTTACAAAAGATACTCATATTTGTATTTTTGCGCTTTTTCTGTGCTTGATATGCTCTCTGAATCTGTTTCCAATACACTGTATTACAAAGAACTGACATTTTTATCCTTTTTGGTCGAGATGATTATTCAGCGTAAATCTGGAAAACCATTGATCATCTGAATCTCTCTTTATCTTATCCTGATTTCCATAGTTAAAATACTTCATAAATCTTTGCTCCCTTAACAGTTGGAATCCATGTTTAATTGATTTGGATTGTGTTTTTAAGATAATCCTGAACACTTGAAAAAACACACACACACACACACACACACACACACACACACACACACACACACACACACACACACACACACACACACACACACACACACACACACACACACACACACACACACACACACAACAACACACAAACACACACACACACACAATGACATTCAATTGTTAACAAATACTTCTTTACGTCTCAAAGAATTAGTAATACAAGAGATGCAACATCTTAAATTAAAACAATATTTTTAACGGTTATTAATTTTATTTCCGCGCGGCACCTCTCCCGGGCCAAAGTCCACAACGACCATAATGATGAAATAAGAATCTTGACTCGGAAAGCATTTGAATTCCTCTTGGCGGAGAGTGAATGCCGTGTGAGTTGCAACTGCGCATCATGACCTGCCATAAGGGCTTGAGGTTAATGGAACTTATTGTTATCAAACTTTTGGTGATTAATGTATTCCTTTAAAGGTGTGATCATGGTGGGTGATTATGATGATACTACATACAGGTAATGATTTTGGTGATAATAATAATGATGAGGATAAAAATTATTACAATGGTAATAATGACAATAGTAATAATAAAAATAATAATGATTATGATTATAACAATAAGGATAATGATTATGATTATAACAATAATAATAATGATTATGATTATAACAATAATAATAATGATTATGATTATAACAATGATGATTATGATTATAATTATAAATAATGTTAAACAATATTACCTCCGCCAAGGAGGTAATGTTTTTGGTAACGTTGGTTAGTCTGTTGGTTAGTTAAGGATAAGTCCGATATGCGGAGCTGAGCCTCGCCCCGGGCTATGAGGGGAACCGGCTCATGTCAACTGGATCAACGTGTGTCAGCTAGTGCTGACGCGATAGAGCCAGTTCTTACCCACCGTGGTCGGTAAGTGACCTTATTGCCTTAGCAGACGTATGAGCCGAGTGCTTCTAGTTATCATTATCATTACTATTATCTTTATTATTATTATCATCATCATCATCGTCATTATCATTATCATAACAATAGCAAAAATGATAATTTGATAACAATGATAACCTAATGGTGATTATTTTAATAAAAAAAAGAGTACAGACAAGAGGCAGCCTAACGTTACACTGAAATGTATGTAACAATAGTTCCTTAAAAAAAAACACGTTTTCACTCCTCTCCACTTTTGCACTTACACTGAATACAGAAATGCCTTGAAAATTGCATCGATTTTTGTTGCCAAAGAGTGCCGGTCTAAAAGTTGTTTGGTGTCGCTTCTCGACAGAAAGAGGAGCTGCTACATTTTACTTCTGTCTCGTTAATTTCTCGAACTGCCTTAATATCACAGCTTTCCATGTCTATTATTTCTGTAAGCATCTTGCAGTCTATGCATTCAAACAACTTCACTCGAAAGAAATGAAAAGTAAATAAAAAAAACACCTGATGTCCTTTTTTTGCTATGGTTTTATAACGAAAAAAGCTACAGTATTCATTTAACTTTAACGAAACTTTGCAGCATATGACGTTCAGCAATATGAAATACAGGAGAAAATAAACGGATACAGGCATATGGCTACGTGCACCCGAAATTTCAGTGTGAATTCCCTCACGTTTTACCTTGACACGCTTTTACAGGACAATTTTAACTCAGGCAGGATGCGACTGTGGTCCCTGATCCCTCCATGCCATTCGGTCTTCAGTGACTCTTATTGCAGGGTCTTGGTGAAACCTTAAGATTAGAAGTTTTTTGCATTTACGTTGGGTCTAATTAATCGCCTGTTTTTTTCCCCTATTATTGATTCGTTTACGGGAAGGTTATCATTGCATCGTTTATTTTATTTTTATTTTATAAATTTTTCTTATGAGAGAGAGAGAGAGAGAGAGAGAGAGAGAGAGAGAGAGAGAGAGAGAGAGAGAGAGGAGAGAGAGGAGAGAGAGAGAGAGAGAGAGAGAGAGAGAGAGAGAGAGAGAGAGAATTAGAATTTGATTTGGGATTTCTCGCAGTGTCTATTAAGAACCCCGGTTAACCTCGCCAAGAAAATGTGTAATGTATTAGAAGGAAGAGCGTGACAGTGTGTTTCCTCTTGCACGCGCAGTTCTACCACATGCGTTGCCTCTTGCACGTGGCACCATATTCAGTTCTTTTTCTGGAGGATAAAATGGGATGGGAAATTAAGCAATGTGGTGCGATTATAACACTTGGAACATAGTAGAAGTTTCCCAGAAGTTCAGGTTAGCTCAGGTTAGGCTTACAGGTGACAGATAATGGAATATCGGGCGAGGTCAGTGCTGAAGTTTTTCACTTGGGTGGTTGCTGTGCCGATAGATCCCTCTGCTGAAGTGAATGACCAACTGTGCTTGAACTATGGATGCCAAGAAACAGGATGGGAATAGGCTGGTCGTCGCATTTCTTGCATGAGGAAAGGTCATTGTCCTGATAATAAATTCCTCGTATTCATAGGCGATACTATCAGTGTGTTCAATAATTTGGGGATGGAGAGCGAGTGAGAGATAGATAGATAGATAGAGAAAGAGAAATAGAGAGATAGATAGATAGAGAGGAGAGGGAGGGAGGGAGGGAGAGAGAGAGAGAGAGAGAGAGAGAGAGAGAGAGAGAGAGAGAGAGAGAGAGAGAGAGAGAGAGAGAGAGAAGAGAGAGAGAGAGAGATGAGAGAGAGAGAGAGAGAGAGAGAGAGAGAGAGAGAGAGAGAGAGAGAGAGAGAGAGAGAGAGGAGAGAGAGAGAGAGAGAGAGAGAGAGAGAGAGAGAGAGAGAGAGACAGACAGGCAGACTGAAGCAGAGAAAAGGGGAGAGACAAACAGACAGAGAAAGTGAGATGCTCCATTGACACACCTTACACACAGAACAGACTAAGCAAAAGCCTCCGAATTCCACCGTGTCTCGCAGACGGGAGTAAACAAACAACTAAAACAGACGTGCTAGTGTCTCGGCGCCAAGGCTGAGGACAAGCCAGTGCCAATTTGACCTTGATTTCTTTCTCCAAGCATATGCGACTCTCCCGTTGAGTTCGCGCCAAAATGTTTACACGTGAACAAAGAAACAGGTAAATCATTGCCACGCGCAGAAACGTGGGAAGTGGGTGAGGTTTGTAGAGTATTTTACTACGTGCTGATATGCAAGTTCTGAAAAGGGATCCCTACGATAACACCAAAATGGAGATCAGGAAACGGAACATGAAAGTAGTGTTGTGTATTAAGGTTAAATGACGGAAAAGATTATTATACTTATGGATTCAAATGAAACTAAAAAAAAAAAAAAGGAAGTCGCAGCATAAGGAATTACAAAGTAAAGCAACTGGAGATTAAATGATAAATGTGCTCACATCCATGGATTGATAACACAGCAACTTACCATACTATAAGACGGGGAAACGTGTGAGACCGGCCTCTTGACAAGCAGGGATTCCCACGCGCATACACACTCACATACTGTATGTATGTGTGTGTGTGCGTGCATACATACATACATCATACACACATACATACATACATACATACATACGTATATATATTATTATATATATATATATTATATATATATATATATATATATATATAATATACAACACACACACACACACCACAACCCGAAATTCAGATTTATGCATGTGTGTTCATGGAAATGTGTATTTACAAATGCACATTATAGAAAACCCAACAATATTCATTTATATACAAACAACGAGAGAAATGTTGATACAAGCAACGAATAAATAATTCCGACGTGAAATGCTCAAAACACACAGAGAGCAAAGGCGTGTGCCTCGGCCCCTTAATAAGCGTGTGTACTTGGACAGAGTTAGAGAAAAGCGAGACGGACGGAGGGAATATTCTATTATGTGTATCGCTTTTCCTTTCTAAAGTTACGTTGTGGATCCCACCAATTTCTTTACATATATTTTCTTTTGATTAATCTGTCAACTCAAGTATTCATTTCTACAAGAAAAACGCTTCATAAAGGTAAAAATAATAGTATTGCAGTAATAGTTCTAGCAATAATGGAAATAGTAGTAGTAGGAGTAGTAGTAGTAATGATAATAAAACTGATAACGGTAATAATGATAATGATGCTAAAGAGAAAAGATAATGATATTTATAAGAACAAAAAATCATAATAACAACAGTAATGACGATAATGCTACTTTTACTACTATCATTAATAATGATAATGATAATAATATTAACAAGTTAATAATGATTCTCGCAATAATATTAATAACAATGATATTGATAATGATAATGGTAACAATAAGAACAGTAATAATGATGATGATGATGATGATAATGATAATGACAATGAATCAGTGATAATGATAATAATGATAATAATAGTAAAAATTATAATAATGATAATGATAGTAATAATAATATTAATGATAATGATGATAATATTAATGGTAGCAATAATAATATCAAAATAACAATACTGATAACAATAATAATGATAACAATAGCAATAATGATAATGATAATGATTCTAATAACAATAATAATGATAATAATGATAATGATAATGATGATAATGATAATAATAACAATAATGATAATGATAATGGTAAAAATAATCATAATAGTGATGGTAATGATAATAATAATCATAATACTACTACTATTACTACTACTACTACTACTGATAATAATAATAAAAAATAATGATGATAATAATAATCATAACACTCAATGATAATGATACTGGTAAGGATAATAATGATAATAACTATAATAATAATAATAATAATAGACTATGAATAATAATGATAATACGTAAGTATGATAACAATGACGATAGCAATAAAGCTGATTATGATAACAGTAGTGACAATAATGGCATCAGCAAAAATCCATCTAAATCCCACAAGAATAAATTTCTGTAAAGTTGAAAAGCTCTCGCGTTCTCTGTCACCTCAACGTATGCTTCCCATTATTTTCTTATTTTCTCTGTCTTTCTTCTTCTTTTTTTTGTCGGGACGTGGAAGTGGCACAGGAGAGCCAACTTCTTCGGGTTACTAATAGAATGTATTTGTTCGTGCGTATGTAAGCTTGCACAGTACATGCGAGAGAGAGAGAGAGAGAGAGAGAGAGAGAGAGAGAGAGAGAGAGAGAGAGAGAGAGAGAGAGAGAGAGAGAGAGAGAGAGAGAGAGAGAGACGGAGAAAGAGAGAGAGGGACGGACAGAGAGAGAGATAGAGAAAGAAAGAGAGAGAGAGAGAGAGAGAGAGAGAGAGAGAGAGAGAGAGAGAGAGAGAGAGAGAGAGAGAGAGAGAGAGAGAGAGAGAGAGAGAGAGAGAGAGAGAGAGAGAGAGAGAGAAGAGAGAGAGTGTGTCAAATACACACAGAGGAAGGGGAGAGATAGAAGGATGGATGGATGACCTCTTGGGAGACAAATGACCTATGATGATTAAGCGAAGGACCATGATCTCTCAGCGTGCTTTTAACCTTCTTTCATGAAGTAAAGTACAAGGAGCCGAGCCGTAGAGCGAGACTGTGACCTGAGCTGATCTGGGTCCTAGACCGAAGAACAGACGTCTATAGTAAACGCAAGGTACATCTAACCAGGTAGCTCCGCTTCCGTCTAACCTGCTGAACCCAAAAATGAAAACTTTTTCTCAAGAAAAAGTCAGTGTGAAGGAAGTCTTCGTTATCATAGATCAAAGAAGGGAATATTGGTTTTATTTCTGGTAATTATAACGATATCGAGTAAGTTATACAAATAAGTATGTATATCGCTATATCTGATATTTCAAGCTGTATTCTCACTGGCTAAATGTGATGACGTCCCTCCCCTTGATTTGACCCAGTCAATGTATGCAATATTTTATTGTCTTTTTCAGTGCATTTTCTTTGAAAATAATTCACTAATAACATTAAACGAAACCAAAAAGCAATATATATATATATATATATATATATATATATATATATATATATATATATATATATAATATATGTTATATATATATATATATATATATTATATGGGATATATATATATATATATATATATATATATATATATATATATATATATATATAATATATAATACCTGCGATGAATAAAGGCAAAGAATCGAGAGTTTTTACTGGTTCTGCTGTTGACCTGAGACGTCTATACTAAACGAAGAATGAACTGGTTCTGGGTCACGAAGCATGGACAGTGACGCTTAATAAAGGGTCGGCAGTGTGCGATACTATCAGTGTGTTCAATAGTTTTGGGGAGGGAGAATGAGAGAGATAGATAGATAGATAAGATAAGAAGAGAGAGAGAGAGAGAGAGAGAAATAGAGATTTGATTTGATTTTTAAAAATGCAGAGCAGTTTACATGTCCTGTAAAAAGCCAGGGAAACATGTCCAATCTGGGTGAACTTAAATATATATGCCTGAAGGGTTGACTATCTAATAACTGAAAAAAACACATATATATGATTTTACAAAAAATCACAGTTACCAAAAACCTTAATGTTCCATCGCGGGACACTCAAAGTCACTGTGGGCCATCAATTGTCAGCTGATGATTTTCAAGTTCTGCTACAGGTTGTAGAGGGGTGAAGCATTATCCAAAGACCACTGAAAACAATTTTACTGGTACTGTAGTAGCTGAGCAAATTGTTGCTGCATCATGAGCATTTGCTCTATCTTCTGCATCAATACTTGCAGTAGGTCATGTCTTTCCTGTGGTGTATGTGCTGAAACATGTGTTGTAGATGTCGAAAACGATGTCGATGTCGAAGCAAGTTCTGAAGTCGATGCCGAAGCAGCCGAAGGAGCTGAAACTAGCACTGAAGGAGCTGAAGCAGACCTTGAAGCTGGCGCTAGAACAGGAACTGATGCCGATAGTAAGGCTGGAGAGACCGACTGAGATGGGGTTGAGAGAAGGCTTCTTTAGTTTTTTTTCTATCGTTTGGATAATATGCACATAATGGAGAGTTTGCGTTATGTTTGTCTGCAATTGACTCATTTCCTTGGGAACTGATCACTCTGTGCGATTTTTTCGGCGCACTCTCTGCTCATGTGAACAGCAGCGCAGTATCGGCAACGTGGCTGCTCGCGGGGACAAGCACGTGCCCCGTGCGCAAAATGAGTGATTTGAAGACAGCACACCTGATAGGTGCCATGCCCTCTACAATTTTGATGGTTTTGGGATTTTCTCCCCTTCATATGTGATGATGAGTCGCTGTGTCATCCTATCGTTAAATTTAATGCGCTTAGCGTGCAGAATCTTTTCATTGTATTCCATGATCTCATTGGTGTCAATTTCCCTCGGGACATCGAACACAACGAGGTTAGTACAGTGCCCTTTGCCATAAGCTCTGCTTATTTCGAGGATTTCTCCTGCTGCTCCGGTAGTAGTTATACGTGTAAGAATTTCTTCATCCTTACACCGTGCATAGGTATTATTTCGTCCTAGTCTTAATTCTAGGGCTCCTTTACTCTTGCTAAATGGGGCTATATTCAGCACTTGGGACACCCAGCGGCATTTGTCCACATGTGTCGCTAGCTTTG
>NW_020869636.1:146065-158565 GCF_003789085.1 Penaeus vannamei | reverse complement strand
CCATCTTAACCTACCTACAGAGATCATCCTTACCCCCATCCTCATAGTATCGAATTAACCCTGTATACCAATTATTCGTACAAGTTACCGTGTTTACTAAAGACAACCCAAGCAGACGGAACAGGGATGTCTGTGCTTCCTCTAAAACGATACAGCAGGCCAAAGAGTAGGAAACACACAAGCGACATGTCTCTTGGTGAAGGTCACTTAGTCCGGGTTCATAGTATCACCAGCTTTTCCGGGTTTTAGGTGATATGGTTATGTCTGGTGCTTGGGTCGGTTGCGGAAGAATGTTTTGCGGTGTGCTTTGTGTGTTTTGGTGGTGTGGTCTGGTTCGAGAATCGTTGTCTCTCTTGTTTTCTTTTCTCTCTCTCTCTCTCTCTTTCTCTCTCTCTCTCTCTCTCTCTCTCTCTCTCTCTCTCTCTCTCTCTCTCTCTCTCTCTCTCTCTCTCTCTCTCTTCTCTCTCTCTCTCTCTCTCTCTCTCTCTCTCTCTCTCCTCTCCTCCTCCTCTCGCTCCCTCTCTCCTCTCTCTCCTCTCCCTCTTCCCTCCCCCTTTCTCTCTTTTTCTCTCTCTCGCTATATAACTTTCATCAGTTATAACATGATTTCAGTCATCAGATAATCTAAACCTTATATTTTCATTATAGATTTTGTCTTCTTCATTTTCAGTCCTTCTTCGATTATATAACTATTTTTTGTGTGTGGATTAAACAAGCGACGACCTTGTTAAAAGCTAAACGTGCATCTTGTGGAATCCAAAACATTTTAGGCTGACTGCCAAGTTGATTTTTGTTTATGTTGCTTGGTAGTGCAAGGTAGTTTTGCTTGTGGGGTTTTGTTTATCTGTGATCTCTCTCTCTCTCTCTCTCTCTCTCTCTCTCTCTCTCTCTCTCTCTCTCTCTCTCTCTCTCTCTCTCTCTCTCTCTCTCTCTCTCTCTCTCTCTCTCTCTCTCTCTCTCTCTCTCGCTTTCACCTTACTCCGTCTCTTTAAATGTCTCTCCCTCAACCCCCTTTCCCCCCTCTCTCTCTTTCTTTACGTGCGTTTCTCTCTGTCTTTGCCTCTGTCTCTCTTTCCGTTTCTTCTCTATCTCTCCTCTCTCCTCTCTCTCTCTATCTATCTCTATCTATCTATCTCTATCTCTCTCTCTCTCATCTCTCTCTCTCTCTCTCTCTCTCTCTCTCTCTCTCTCTCTCTCTCTCTCTTCTCTCTCTCTCTCTCTCTCTCTTCTCTCTCTCTCTTCCTCTCTCCCTCCCTCTCTGGCACCCTTGGTGGAGAGGGTGAGGGAGTGGCGTGAGATGATCGCTGAAGGTGTGCAAGAAAAATTCTGCAACGACAGTATTTGTCTCATTAGAACTTCCAACACTTTATTGACTGATATCATTTTTAGACGAGCTAAGGTTACAAATGTTTCGCCATATACACTTCAACGGTGTTGCCTGTTGCTGATTTTTGATTTTTTGAAGTTGAAGATTGGTCCTAGTTGTGTGCAGGTGTTGCAACCCTACAGTTCATATTTTCGCTCAGTGCTGATAGGCCTAGGTATCGTTCAGGACCCGACACCCTGCTTTGTGTACGTAAAACTCGTAATAACTTGGACGAAACTTTTAGGAACTTATCGAAATTTAGTATTACTCGAATCTTGGCGGGTTTAAAAAGCAGATTCCGTTTCGTGACGTGGTTTCCATAACTAAATATCCGTTATTAATAAACTATATCAAAAGATGAAATGGTGGCAGCAGTCTTCGCTCACCAACCTGGAAGGGGGCAGTGGCTTGAGAAGTTTTAATACTAGTAAAAGGATCATAATATGTGTCTGATAAACAAACCAGCTGGAATCCCACTCTCCCCCTGAACTCTACTGTGTCAGCTCCTCCCTTCCCTATGCCACGGGGTCTAAGGCCTGATCTTCACCTCCGATAGCCAAAAGAAAAAGAAAAATCACATATAGCTGTCTTTGTGTTTTAGATTAGCGTGTGCCTGTGCATACCTTTGCGCAAATACTTGTTTTTGTAAAAAGATAGGTAGATAAAATAAGAGATAAGTAAATAAATTAATAAAAACTACCGGTTGCCCATATACGCTGAGTGTTTCCGGCATAGTAACAAGGGGGGGGGTGTCTGCAAGTCAGGATGATGGATCGATCCCTCTTCCCGGCCAGGTAAGGAAAGGTGATTAATTAACAGCTACGTGCGAAGAAAAAAATGAATATATAAGAAAAGAAGAAAAAAAAAGACCATCACTATAAAAAAAAAAATCTATAAATAGCAACCATGTGACAGATCAAGGAAGAAGGAAGCAGGAACATTAGATGGAAGTAAAAAAAAGAAAAAGAAAAAAGAAACGGCCCATAAAATGGTAAGAGGTGAGGCTTAGAGCGCGGCGAAAGGTTGGCCTGGCAGGGGGTCTAGCCAGAGGGGGGGGGGTAGAAGGTCGAGGCCAAAGGGGGGAGGGGGCTGGCTGGCGACGCGACGGCAGGGTTGCGCCTGGCAGTTTGGGCAGGGTCGAGGCACAAGCTGGAGATACGTTCGCATGTGCTGCCGCCGCAACCCACGCTGTCACTGACTTCACGTCTTGTTTTTTCTCTCTTTCTCTCTATTTTTAGCGCCATTTGTGACTTCTCTCCCTTCGTTGGACCTTCTGCGTGTACTGAATCGTAAGTTTGTTATTCGTGCCCCCCGTGTTATGAATACTCGTATGGCAATGTGTTGTGCAAGTTCATATATAGGG
Source organism: Penaeus vannamei (assembly GCF_003789085.1). NCBI lineage: Eukaryota > Metazoa > Arthropoda > Malacostraca > Decapoda > Penaeidae > Penaeus > Penaeus vannamei. The sequence continues at coordinate 155,836 of NW_020869636.1, read as the reverse complement.
TGAGGAAGGGAAGGGTGTGTGAAGAATGAGAAGAGATAGGGAAAAGGAAGGAAGATGTGGTACCTGTGTTAATGTGATGTATGCATTATGAATATGTATATCGATACATCCTTTTGCATATTCTGTGCATGGCAATTGAAAGATAGGCGGCAATCACATTCCCGCTTAGCTTTAAAATATATATCCGTTCCACCATCTTTGAAATAAATGACAATCGACGGATGATTATTGAATGAATCACCCGCCTGCATTTAGTCTCAATGGGCGCGTGCTGGCGTCGTCGTGTTTATAGAGGGATCATACATGTAAATGTTTATCGTTAAGAAAAATTACCCCACTGTAAACAAAAAAGTGTTTTTGTAGATGAGACAATAGGTTTCTGAAAATACTACCGTCCTTTCTAAACCGACTTTCTTAGCAATTAATGTCTGCCGATTTAAACACGACATGGCGTTTTGACGTCCCCCCCCCCCCCCTCTCCAATCAGTTCGCTGCCGCCATCGTGTTGAAAAGCCGGCGCGACACCAGGCGTCAGGAAATAAGCGATGGATTGACGAAACAAAAGAGACATTCACGAGAAAAAATAAACAATAGTTTTGTGATGATAGTGTCAATCATCGTCATCATTCTGATTGTGATGATTGTGAAAATGGTGATTGTGTGCTGTCATTATGATTATTTTCATTATCATTATTATCTCTTGTTACCATGGCTATCATTTATTTGGTTTTATTTATCATCATTACTATTACTTCATACTATGGTTATCATCAATTCATTATATCAATGTTATCGCTATTACTATCATCTTCATTAATAGTATTATTTTTAGCAATAGCATCATCATCATTTATACTTGATTAGTGTTTCAGTTGTTATTATCAGCTGCTGTGCTTCCGTACTATTCATTATCTCTACGAGTATTTCAGCAGTTTTTTTTCTTCCATCATTGTAACCGTTCGTTATCAGACTTGTTATCTTATCACTCCCTTAACCTTTTTTGGCGCATTTCCTCGTCTGGCAGTCTTGCTGACCCGCGTTCGACCCGTGCGCTGCCAGTGGATGGCAGCCCCGGCCATTCATTGCACACAGGGGGCAAATTAGTAGCAAATAGATAGACAGTATGTCACAGCCAATAATATACACTGTAACAAATGGAATTAAAACTAAATTATTGTTAATTAATTGTTATTCTATGGCTCTCTTCCTTTCGATTTATTATCTCTGTTGTTCGGAATTAACAGGTTTGCATACCCCCCAACTCAAAAATTGTTTTGGTAGTATTAATAGTAGAAATAGTGGTAGTGGTGATGGCAGTAGTATTATTATTAGTAGTAGTAATAGTAGAAATAGTAGCAGTAGTATATGTAGTAATTACTATTACCACAATCCCGCCACATCAGGAAATACCTCAGCACAATTCTTTGGTATTAAGAGAACCAATCAAAGTGTCGCAACAAGTGGAAAATAGTGATTAGCAGAGAATTCGGATTAGTGATTGGTGGCTTTTACGAGGGAGAGAGAGAAAGAGCGAAAGAGAGTGAAAGAAAGGGAGAAAGAACGAGGAGAGGGAGAGATAGCGAAAGAGAGAGAGAGAGAGAGAGAGAGAGAGAGAGAGAGAGAGAGAGAGAGAGAGAGAGAGAGAGAGAGAGAGAGAGAGAGAGAGAAAGGGAGAAAGAACGAAAGAGAGACGGAGAGAGAGCGCAAGAGAAAGAGAGGGAAAGAGAACCAAAGAGAGACGGAGAGTGAAAGAGAGAGGGAGAAAGAACGAAAGAGAGGGAGAGAGAACGAAAGAGAAAGGGAGAAAGAACGAAAGAGACGGAGAGAGAGTGAACGAAAGAGACGGAGAGGGAGTGAAAGGGAGAGGGAGAAAGAACTAAAGACAGGGAGATAGAGCGAGAGAGATCGAATAAGAGAGGGAGAGGGAGCGAAGTAGAGAAAACGTCTTATATACAGGAATAAGACCGAAATCTCTTTTTCACTGATGCTTATTTTTATACATATGAAATATATTACCAAAAAACATATGAACATATGACATAATATAATACAATATTTGTATTTCATTGTATAATCTATGACATATATAATTGTGAAAGGAAAATATGTAGTGATACACCAACATATACACCTCGCAAAATGAACTCGTCCATAGGCCTAACACAACTCCTACCTTATTTATTTATTTTTAGTCACAGAATTATATATATAATATATATATATATATATATATATATATATATATATATATATGTATATATGTATATTTGAAGCACATTAAACCGATTTATTTTAAACGTATCTAGAGCTGACCATCCCGTTTTTTAAACAGTAAGATTCTAATTCATATGTGAGTATAACAAGACCTTATGAAACCTCTTGAGTCCATAAATTACTAGCAGAAGACACGCCTATGGCACATATTTATTAAGTTTCAAGAATCGTGCTTATAAATAGAAAACGTTAAAATATTGCCGACTTTGCCTAGAGGATGAATAAGACAAATAGCCATGGATACGGAGATAAATTATTGCGGAGAGGCGGGTGTTGTGTATTCATAGGATTCGGGTACAAAGTATAGAGGCTCGGATCCCAAATGCGGCGGTCGCTGAGGACGTCAACCCGCCAACGCGATGCGAGGCTCGGGCCAGAAATGCTAGGTTTTGTTTATACTTTTTTCTCTCGTATTCCCCCTGTTGTGGTTGTAGCTGATACTGTTTTTTTCTTCTTCTTCTTTTTCTCATTCTTCCGTTTCTTGTATGTTTTACTGACACTATCAACATCAGCCTACAAATTACCCTTACCTTTAAGCCTCATCAAAACAATAAAATCCCACACGAAAATCCCATATACTGAAAAAAGAGGGAAAAAGAAAGAAATGAATTGAGGAAAGTATGAAGAAGAGATTAATAGAAGTAAAGAACGATAAGGTAGCAAAATATATACATATATATATATATATATATATATATATATATATATATATATATATAAATATAAAAATTCTATCGACCTCCCCTTCTTCCACAGGCCCAGACTCCTACTTCGTGGATAACATCTCTCGTGTTCCCTTCGCTTGAGGTGATGAAGACCCCGCAGCCTCACGTAGGACCTCAGCACCCCCCTTTGGCCAACGGGCTCGTCAACGGCACCCTCAGGCACGAAAACGAGGAGAACGGCGTTCCCAACGTCATCCTCAACGGGCACGATCCTAATCTGCAGAATAACGAAGTTGGGGATCCCGCGAGGAATATTCCGTTTTCTTTCCCGGTAAGAATGGGCGGTGGAATTCTTTCGGTGTGGGGGGTCTTCTCTGTTTCGTCGTTATCTTTTTCTCTGTTGTCTTGTCTTCTCTCCTCTCCTCTCCATTCTCTGTCTCTGTCTCTGTCTCTGTCTCTGTCTCTGTCTCTGTCTCTGTCTCTGTCTGTCTCTGTCTCTGTCTCTCTCTCTCTCTCTCTCTCTCTCTCTCTCTCTCTCTCTCTCTCTCTCTCTCTCTCTCTCTCTCTCTCTCTCTCTCTCTCTCTCTCTCCTTCTCTCTTCACGTCTCACCCTCTCTCTCATGCATGCGTGTCTGTCTCTGTGTATATATATTACCAACAGTCAAAAAAAGGGCTTTTCTGTTAAGTGGAAATTTCTAATTCAAAATGCGATTTAAAATGTCCAACTTAAAGAACTTCTATAAGGGCAACTGTACTTAATGAGTACATGTTGAAATTGCATACAATACAATATGCAAATCTGTTTATCCTGTAATGAACCAGGACTTTATCGGAGTCGGTGAAGTTACGTTTTTACCTTTTTAATCATACTTTAGAAGGGTTTTGATATTTCTATAGCTGTCGAGGCTTTTTTCCATAATTGTTAAAATCATTCATATAAGATTATTTTCTCAACTGGTTCATTGTTAATATCTTTTTCATATTATTTGTTTCTCATTGGTTTATTGTTAATAACCTCCTCATATGATTTGTTTCTCGTTGGTTTATTGTTTATAATCTTATTTGATCAGTTTCTTATCGGTAATTTTTAGTATGATTTGTTCCTCTTTTGTACATCAATAGTATTCGCATTTGTTCAGATGATTTAGAGCAGCGGTTCGCAGTCTTTCCCATCACAGGATACTCATAAATAATTAAAGTCTCCATTGCCCATCAAACATACCACTATTTTAAGTTGCGCTGGTATTTTCGTCTATTAAAAGTACCTACCATGAGCTTAGGAAAATATCTCCTACATGTCTAGAATCATTGGTATTAATTGTAGAGAATTCTATATATGCATGACAGTTAAACCTGTTAATAATTAGCATGGAGACCTAGTGATCCAGGCATATGCTGAATTTGCTTCGAATTATGAATAAATAGTATGACATCAGCAGACACTGATGAAAATGTTGTGTCGGAGAATATTACAGGGACTTTTATGCAATCTCATATCATTAAAGATTTGAGCTTAACTACATCTTACATAGCCTCTCTCTTTCACAACGCTACTACAATATGTGCTTATTATGTCCACAGTAATTTCTTCCTCAGTCACTTAAATATTAGTAATCGGTTAGTTCGTCGTTCCAACTAAGATTTGCCTGAATAACAACAGCTTATTTTCTCTTGTATCTCAGGCATACAGAGATCTGACTTGCAATGACATTCTTGGAAGTGCGAGAGGTTTTATGGTGTACTCGTGGAAAGAGAAATTCAGAATTTTCAAAGTGATACAGGCATTAACATATAAATCTCTGTTTGCCATTATAAAAAGGATATAGGAATAAATAACAGAAAAAGTCTACCTACTTCTCATATCCTAAAACAGTGAGTTATTAGCTCTCTTTTGACAAGCTCCATGTAAATATGCATGTCATTATAGCATAGAATCATGGCTAAACTACCATAAAACTGGAAATGCATTGCACTCTTACGATTACCATGGTTAATCGCGGATTTTGGGAAATTTCCGAAAATACGCTTCACAACCCTACCACTGTTCTTGGCAAAATCCCTGATATCCCGCGGAGAAAATTTCCGCGCCACTGTACCCTGTTGCTCCCCATCGCAGCCTTTGGTGATTACTGCTAACCCGCCCAGCGCCGACCCCGCCATAGCCGTCCGCCCCGAAGACTCAAAGAACTTGGAGAACTGCATGATAAAGCATGAGTCGACGCTCGGCCACGACCGCAAGAACCTCCTCAATGTGGACAACAACGCTGACTCGAACAGAGCCAACGGATCGAGGCGGATTCGGTACCTCAGCCAGAGCGATGACACACACGATTACCTTTTTGTAAGACTTCTACAGCCATTTGTCTGCTCTGAGTTCTGGACTAACCGGGTGTAGGGTAAAGTGCCCTGGACTCTTTCGACGTGATTTGGTGGTGTTTTACAGTGTTTGTGTCCTAACTTTCCATCTACATAACAAGAAATTGTGTGATGTTTGTGTTTCCTGCTGTACAATTTTCTTGTTAAGAAAATTGTGGTTTCTTTGCTGTAATCTAGTCAACAGTTGCAACGGAAAGCGGGTATGAAAATATCATTGGGCAAAAGAGAATTTTTTTTTTTTTTTTTTTTTTTTTTTTTGTAAAACAAACTCTCTGTTTCTCTCTATTGATATGTATGTATTTTTTTCTTCATTTATTATATTTTACTTTTTTTTCTTTTCTTTATTTCCTTTCCTCTCTTTCTTCCATTTTCTTCTTCATGAAAGACTGTTACGACGATCCATGAAGTTACCCAATGTTTGTTTTGACTCCCAAGTAAAAGACATGATGCATCCTTCAGAATTATAAAGCCACTTTGGGCACTTGCTTGGCGAGCATAGGTGTAGCGCTAAATAATTACTTTTGCTATTTCTTCATAATGAAAGGCCTGTATGTCTGGACAAAACGCATGCATTCTAAAAACGGGGTAAATTTCTATTTGCACGAGCTAATTCAGTTTGCATGGCTTAAATACACACACACACACACACACACACACACACACACACACACACACACACACACACACACACACACACACACACACACACACACACACACACACACACACACACACACACACACACACACACACACACACACACACACACACACCCCTGCCTGTCTGCCTATCTACCTACTTACCTACCTACCTATCTACTAACACATACATATGTACATACAAATACTTATGCATTTGCTTACACACACGCACAAATATATATATGCAATCTATATTTACAGTGTTTCGCCCATGCATGCTGTGTCTGAATGTCATAAAAGTAACAGAAACTAATATTAACTTTATTGCTAATTACCTTCTTCTTACATTGACTTTGGTAAGATAAATGTGCAGTGCCATTGCTGCTACCTATTGTTGTGATTCACCTTAATTGCAATAGTAACTATTAGCTTTATCATACAGATCGGACATTTCACATTGTAGATATTGATCGACTTATCGGAATAAAAGATATTTTAGTGTAAATATTTGTCACAGCGCATTGTAAATTAAAAAAAATTAATGTAATAGTCATCAACACATAACTGATCCATCTGTATCTCTTCTTAAGCTCAGATATCATTATTCCTGTATCTCATTTTTCATTTCACTTTTTCAGTCACTACAGAAAAAAAATGTAAAGAGAATTCCTTGAATGTTACTCATTATTATATTAATGATATCCTGTTAATACTATTTCCAAGTATTATTACCTTTCCATTTGTGTACTTTATTTATATCTCTTTTATTTATTTGTTTGTTTATTTATTACTCAAGGTGTCCCATGCTGTCAATCGTTATATAAATAATCTCCACTTCCACATATTCCCAAGTATTAATCTCAGCACTCCATCTTGATTTTTTATTTATCAATTTGTCTTGTTTCTCTCAGGGTGTTCCAGAGCCCCTGGAAGCCATGATGGAAGTGAGGGAGAAGGGAGAAGATGAGGAGATGGAACTCATGAGCAAGAAGCTTGGAGATATGTCGACGTGAGTATACGTTTGTTTGTTTTTTGTGTGTGTGTGAGGGGGGGGGGGTTGTGTAGGTTGCTGTGGTGATAATGAAGGTCGGACGCACCTAGGCAAGTATGTGTGATTAAGGTCGGACTCAACTAGACGAATCTGAGGGGTTGAGGAGGAGAGAGGGGAAACTCGCCAAAATCAAAATCTGAAATAAAGGGGTTTAAAGTTTCTCCCTGACCGCTAGTTTTATACCATATTTATATCCTTAATTCTCAGCCATTGATAAGGGAACTGGAACTATAAACAACATAATTTCTTGCAATAAGATAAAGCAGATTTCATAGAAAACGTATTTTAGCTAAAGTGGCGAGTTCACCTCCCATTCTCAACGCCGCATTATTGTACAACTGAGATCGAATTCACCCAGGCCGGTATGTGGAATAAGTTTGGACTCAAATTGGCTGATATGGTAATAACTGAATTTAGGAATGATGCAACTTTTTTAGGGGGGATTTATATATACATTGTCCTCTCATTGTCCGATCACCCATTGCGCTTACATTTTACACCTGAAATGATACTTCATCTGACCGTAGACTTGAAGTTTCTTGAATTTGATGTTAACTGGGCATCTTATGCGTGGAACTATATTCCTTTCAACTGTGGACTAAATCTATTCATTTTTTGTGTGAAATGTGATTTATAACAACATAAATATTAAAGAATGACATACGCATTCTATTTTATCTCTATAACTATCATCATTAACATTATTGTTATTATCATTATAATATTATTTTCAATGTTTTTGCTATAATTATGATTATCATCATCATCACTATTATTATCATTATTATTGTTATTATTATTATTATTATTGTCATTATTATTATTATTATCTTCGAGGCAAGTACACTACTGAATTAGGTAGACCATCAGTTTATGGACCTTTATTATTTACATTATCCGAGGGAGAAAGTTAAGCAGGAAGGGAGGAAGGAAAGGGGAAGGGAAAAGGAGGAGAATCAGGGAGATAGAGGGATAAGAAATGGGGGGAGGGAAAAAGGGAAGAAAAGGGGTGTGAAAGAGGGAGGAAAGGAGTGGAAGGGGAAGAAAGAGGGAGAGGGAGAAGAGGAGGGGAAGGCGGCTTAAAGAGAATAGAGAAATGGAGAAGGGGAAACAGCGGGGACTTAAGGAGGAAAAGGACATGGGGAAAGGTAGAGGAGAAAACATGGGAATAAATGGGGAGAAGAACACAAGGGATCCAATGAGGTTGGGGAGATTAAAGAGGAAGAGGAGGGAAGTGGGGAGGGGGTAAATTTAAGGAAGATTTGGGAGTGAGAGGAGTGGCAGAGCGGAAAAGGGAACGGTAGAAGGAGAGAGAAGGGAAAAGGGAAGGCGAAAGGTAGAAAGAGAGAAAGAGAGAGGAGAGGGAGGGAGGGAGGGGAGAGAAACATATATATATATAATATATATATATATATATATATATATATATATATATATATATATACATATACATATATATATATATATATATATATATATATATATATATATATATATATATATATATATATATATTATAGAGAGAGAGAGAGAGAGAGAGAGAGAGAGAGAGAGAGAGAGAGAGAGAGAGAGCGAGAGGAGAGCGAGAGAGAGGAGAGAGAGAGAGAGAGAGAGAGAGAGAGAGAGAGAGAGAGAGAGAAGGGAGAGGGAGGAGAGAGGGAGAGAGAGAGAGAGAGAGAGAGAGAGAGAGAGAGAAGGAGAGAGAGAGAGAGAGAGAGAGAGAGAGAGAGTAAGGAGAGAGAGAGAGAGAGAGGAGAGAGAAGAGGAGAGAGAGAGAGAGAGAAGAGAGAGAGAGAGAGAGAGAGAGAGGAGAAGGAGAGAAGAGAGAAGAGAGAGAGAGAGAGAGAGAAGAGAAGAGAGAGAGAGAGAGAGGAGAGAGGAGAGAGAGAGAGAGAGAGAGAGAGAGAGAGAGAGAGAGAGAGAGAGAGAGAGAGAGAGAGAGAGAGAGAGAGAGAGAGAGAGAGAGAGAGAGAGAGAGAGAGAGAGAGAGAGAGAGAGAGAGAGAGAGAGAGAGAGAGGGAGAGAGAGAGAGAGAGGAGAGAGAGAGAGAGAGAGAAGAGAGAGAGAGAGAGAGGAGAGAGAGGAGAGAGAGAGAGAGAGAGAGAGAGAGAGAGAGAGAGGAGAGAGAGAGAGAGAGAGAGAGAGAGAGGAGAGAGAGAGAGAAGAGAGGAGAGAGAGAGAGAGAGAGAGAGAGAGAGAGAGAGAGAGAGAGAGAGAGGAGAGAGAGAGAGAGAGAGAGAGAGAGAGAGAGAGGAGAGAGAGAGAGAGAGAGAGAGAGAGAGAGAGAGAGAGAGAGAGAGAGAGAGAGAGAGAGAGAGAGAGAGAGAGGGAGAGTGAGAATGAAAGAGTGAGAGAGTGAGAATGAAGAGTGAGAGAGTGAGAATGAAAGAGTGAGAGAGTGAGAATGAAAGAGTGAGAGAGTGAGAATGAAAGAGTGAGAGAGTGAGAATGAATGAGTGAGAGAGTGAGAATGAATGAGTGAGAGAGTGAGAATGAAAGAGTGAGGGAGAGAGAGAGAGAGAGAGAGAGAGAGAGAGAGAGAGAGAGAGAGAGAGAGAGAGAGAGAGAGAGAGAGGAGAGAGAGAGAGAGGATGAGAGAGAGAGAGGATGAGAGAGAGGGAGAGGAGGAGAGAGAGAGAGAGAGAGAGGATGAGAAGAGAGAGAAAAGAGAGAGAGAGAGAAGAGAGAGAGAGAGTGAGTGAGTGAAGTGAGTGAGTGGAGTGAGTGAGTGAGTGTAGTGAGTAGAATGTGAGTGAGCGATATA
>NW_020869636.1:132500-137500 GCF_003789085.1 Penaeus vannamei | reverse complement strand
ATTCTTGATTAACAGTGAAAGATAATTAACATAATAATAAAGTAATAATGAAAGATGAATAATGATTGACCAAGTGAACTTTTAATGAATTAGTTTGTATATAAAATAAGAAAGGAAATAAAATAATACATGGGTTAGAAAAAAATACATCATTGATAATGAACCTTGAAGAAAATAACATTACTGGGGAGATAAAATAAATGAACATGAACAAAGTGATGATTATAAATCTTTGACGGCATTTATGAGCCTTATATGGAATGAAAAATGAATTAATACAAATGAATTAACTAGAAGAATATTTAAATCACTAGTACTTTAGCACAAGCTGTTGTTACGTGGTATTCAGCCGTTCATACCAGGCCATATCCTTAAGATTTGACTTCTCGTCTGATTTTGGCTTCCGCATTCAGAGAATTCGAGTTCAACGGAGCTGCTCTTCCCCTTAATTCTCTTGGTGACATACCAGCCGTAACAATACATACATATATATATATATATATATTTATATATAATATATATATAATATATATATAGATATTATATATATATATATACATACATACATAACATACATAACATACATACATACATACATACTACATCAATACATACATACATACATACATACATACATAACATACATAACATACAATATATATATATATATAAGTATATAATATATATAGTAATATATAATGTATGTATAATGTATATATAATAGTATGTAGTGAATAAGTATAATAAGTATATATAAATTAATATATATAAATAGTAAAGTGGGATTATATAGTGTTGTGTGTGCTGTGTAGTGTGGTGTGTAGTATTGATGTATTTGTATAATAAGTGATATAATTAATATATAAGTGGTATATATTAATATTAAGGTAATATATATAATATATATATAATACATTTAGTGATATATAATATATATAAACTAATGAATTATATATAATAGTAATATTTATATAGTATATATATAACATATATGACCATAAGATGTGTGGTAATATATGTACATATTATAGAATTTATATAGTATATATATAAGGGTTAGTGTATATATATATATATAATAATAATATATATACATATATATAATATATAATTAAGTATCGTTATATATATATAATGTATAAATAAGTATATTGTATATATAATGAATAGTTGACATATATTATATAAGGTCTATATATTAATGTATACGAGTATAATATATATATAAATTATATAAATAAATAAATATAATATAATAATATATACATACATTATGCATGATGTTGTGTGTATATATGATATAAATATGTAATATATATATATATTAGTAATATATAATAATATATAATATATAGTGGGGTCATATATATAATAGAGGATATATATAATATAATACTATAAAGTATAGTATATAGAATATATAGTATATGTTATATTATATATATATATTTATTATAAATAATATTAATAAAATTATAAATATATATAATATGAGTATATATGTATGCATGAATATAAGTATATATATATATATATATATAATATATGTATATATATATATGATAGTTGTATATATATATATATATAATATATATATATATATATTATAATATATATATATATTATATATACATAATATAGATTATATATATATATATTATATTATATATAATAGTATATAGTTTATATATATATATATATATATATATATAACTATTAAAAATAAATAGGATGAGTATATAAATGTATGATATATATAAATTATAATATATATTATATATATAATATATAATATATAGTAAATCTATAATATATTACATATGTAATATATATAGTATATATAAGTATATATTTATATATATAGTAATATATTAAAGTAAGTATATAATTAAGTATATATAATTGTCTAAGGTAAAACACATGAGTAATGTGTATGCGATTATATATAAGTATATATAGATACATACACTACATACATAGTATTAGTATATATATATATAAATAATTATATATATTAATAATATATATATATGTATGATATATTATTAGCGTAATATATATATTATATAAATATATATCATATTTAATATGAGTAAATATAATAAATAAATAATTATATATAGTAGTATTAATAATATATATATATAATATAATATATGTATATATATAATGTGTGTGTGTGTGTGTGTGATGTGGTGTGTGTGTGGTGTGTGTGTGTGTGTGTGCTGGTGTTGTGTATATATAATATATATATATAATACTATAAGCTTATATATATATAATATATAATATATAAGTAAGATATATAATATAATATACATATATACTACATATATATATATAATAATATACTATAAGTTATATATATATATATATATTATATTATAATAAGTATAATGTATATATAATATACAATATAGGGGGTAATATAATATATATAGAATATTATATAATATAGTAACATAATAATATAAGTAGTAATATTATATACTATAATGTAATATTGTAGATAATATATGTATATATTTATAATATATAAAGATATACTATATCTATAATATATATATGGATATATATATATATAATATATATAATATATATATAATAATATATATAAAGTGTGAATATATAATAATAGTAGTAGTAGTTATATACATATCATATATAATCGTGGTATATATATAGTTTAAAAGAAAAAAAAATTATTGTAAGTAATTATATATTATAATAATATAAAAAATTAATTAATGTAATATTTAAAAAGGTTATTGAGTGTAAAGTAAATAAATATAGGTTTAGTTATATATAACATTATATAATAAATATATAATAAATTATTTATTTTAGATAAATATTATAATAAAATTTATTCTATATATTATAAATTATATATTATATAAATAATAATATAAATATATATATACTATATATATATAATTAGAACTACATATAATATAATATATAATAGAAGTAGAGTGTATGTATATGGTCTATAAAGATCTTATATATATATATTATGTTTATAATATTATATATATATATAATATATATATATATATATATATACATATATATATCATATAAAATATAAATAGAGGTGATGATAGATAGATAGATGATAAGATGATATGATAATAGATAGATAGATGATAGATAGATAGATTAGATAGAATAAGGTAGAATAAGATAAGAAGATAAGAATAGGATAGATAGATAAGAATAGATAGATAGATAGACTAGAGTAGGATAACGAATAGATAGATAGATAGAGTTAGATAGATAAGGATAGATAGATAAGATAGATAAGGATTAGATAGATTGATAGATAAGGATAGATAGATTGATAGATAGATAGATAGATAGATTGATAGATAGATACGACTAGATAGATAGATAGATAGAATTAGATGATTAGATAGATAGAGAGATAGAGAGATAGAATTAGATAGAGTAGATAGATAGAAGAAATATAGTATATATATATGTAATTATATAACATAATATATATTATATATAATATAAATATTAATATAAGATATAATATAATAATATAAGGGAGTGTAATAATATTATATATATTATTATATATATTATAATATAAAGTATATATATATAAATAGTGATATATTATATATATACTAGGTTAAATATTTCATACTATATCAACACACAACACACAACACACCCACACACCTATATTTATATTTATATCTATATAATATATAAGTATAATATATCTTATAATATATATATAATAAATATATATATATAGCTGTATAATATATATATAAGATTATATATAATAGGTATATAAGTGTCATAACATATTACACCCGAACACCACACTCACACACACACACACACGACATACAAAACACACACACATATAATATAATAAACAATATATATACATATGAAAATAATAATATAAATATTATATTAAGTGGTCTAAGGAATATAATATGTATATATAATATATATGAATATATATATATATATATAATAACAAGATATATATATATGTATATTATTATTATATATATATATGTTATACACACACACAACACACACAACACCACACAATCACACACGCACACACACACAACCACACACAACAACAAAAATATACACAACACACACACAACACACACACCAATAGGAATAGGGTGAAGGCACACAACACAGACACACACCACATTATTATTATAGATATAGCGTAGTATATATAAAGATATTATATGATATTATATAATACTAATATATATATAACAAGGTCACACACCACACACACATCACACCACACAACACACGACACACACACACACACACCACACACACCACACACACAAGCAGCACACACAATATATAAGTATTATTTAAATAATTAACATATATATAATAATATATATTATAGTAATATATATATATATATATATTATATTAAATACATATTACATACATACTACCAATATTCACATACATATTATATAATGTATTTAGTATATATATTATATATATATATATAATATATTATAATATATATAATATTAAAATAGTGTGTGTGTGTGTGTTTGTGTGTGTGTTGTGTGTGTTTGTATACATATACTATAATATATATATACTATATATAATATATTATATAGTATATATATATTTTATATATATATATATATATATCTATATAATATATAATAATGCATATTGACCTAGATGTGTGTGTATATATGTAATAATATGTATATATAATGAGTAATAGTATATATATATAGTAGTATATATAGTATAAGTATATAAAATAGTGAATAATATATATACTACAATACATATATATATATTATACTATATATATATAATATAATAGGATATAAGGCATATATATAAATATATTATGATAGTATATATATTTTATATATATATATATATATATATATATATATATATATATTAAGTATATAGTAAAAGTAAGTATTATATTTAATTTTTTAAATATAATATAATAC
>NW_020869636.1:117500-120000 GCF_003789085.1 Penaeus vannamei | reverse complement strand
TTAGATTCTATTTCTGGCTACTTTTAAGAAGTTGACAAGGGTAAATGTATTTGGTAGGTCGTTACTAAAGACACGTAAAAACAATTCCAGTATATGAAGATATTTAACGTCATGACATCGCACTTATGACGAGAATGACAATGATCATCTTCTCTTTCGCAACACATAGATGTTACAGCGTCACCAATACCAATTAAATTCAAATGGGATTTTTCCTTTGTGAATTGTCACAAGAGAAAAGGGTTATCAGCGGCACCAGTGAATGACAAAATTTTTTATACAATTTTTAAAATCTATCTAGAAAATGCTTACGTCAAGACCATACACAAAGTGAGGTATGATACTCCTTGTCTGATCCATGCTAACGGTAATGAAGATCATAATGACGCTTACAAAACATGCCAGTAATAATTATAGTGAAATAGCAGCAGTCGCAACCGAAGTGCTAGTAGCAGTACTATTTGCGGTTCTGTTATATTAGTGGGAAGTAGTAACAATATTATTAGTCTTGGTACCAGTAGTAGTAATGGTAATGGTAGGGGGAAAAAGTAGTAATAGTAGTAATAGTATCAGCAGAAACAGGAGGAGCAATATCTTTTTATCTCTATCCTTCTCCCTAGTGTTCACTGCGACAGATATAGTATGAATATCTTCATAGCGCTAGAGACATATTTGGCCAGAAACGAATACATCTTCATGAGAAATATATACATTTCTGATATAGATTCGCTGTGTATTTTTTTTCCTTCCCCTTTTTACATTCTCCTTATCTACAGTTGCTTTATGGTGTATTAATTACTCTTACCTGACATACCAACATAAAGCTGAATAAATAATGGCTTCGGGTATTCTTGACCTTAAAGAAACAATGCTGGACTGACCTCCCTCAACACGGCAGCGCAACACCACAGAAATTTACCTCTGTCAAGCTCTTAATCCCTCTACATCGCAGCACACAACTCATTAGTTGGTACGTTGCCCATTTATTAATAGAATGCAATATTATGCATCTTTTATAAGTTTTAATCGATTATCGTCAAGTGCAATTCAAAATGATAATCTCGATATGCCTTGCTTACTCTGTAATTAAAAAAGGAAATGTACAAATATTAGGCTGCGATTCAGACTGCAGTTTGACAGTATCATTCTAACAATTATATGAATAAAACAAATGGACTATGTTGTCAGATAAAGGTCCCGAGAACGCGGTTTCAGAATTTGTGAAAAATAGAATGAAAACTTTATGTCAGTTACCGATGGATTTAGGGTAAAACGAAGAAAAGAAAAAAAGAAAAAAAAGAAAACAGAAAAAAGAAAATAAACGCACAACACACACCCCAAGAGAGAGAGAGAGAGAGGGAGAGAGAGAGAGAAGAGAGAGAGAGAGAGAGAGAGAGAGAGAGAGAGAGAGAGACAGAGAGAGAGAGAGAGAGAGAGAGAGAGAGAGGGAGAGAGAGAGAGAGAGAGAGAGAGAGAGAGAGGAGAGAGAGAAGAGAGAGAGAAGAGAGGAGAGAGAGAGAAGAGAGAGAGAAGAGAGAGAGAGAGAGAGAGAGAGAGAGAGAGAGAGAGAGAGAGAGAGAGAGAGAGAGAGAGAGAGAGAGAGAGAAAGAAAGAAGAGAGAGAGAAAGAAGAGACAAATGAATATATTGTTAACACCTAAACTTACACCAATATATTCTCTCTCCTTTTGACCTACTTAACGAAAAATAAAGATAAAATAGAAAAAAATACAAAAAAAAAAAAAAAACAAATGACAAGGCCATTGTAAACATATATTTACGAAGAGATAACCTCCTCTGCAATCCCTGCTGTTTCCGAAGCATGACTGCTGAACTAATCGTAACATGATCACATATAACATATAAATAATATATCCCTACTGTGATGATCTTTGGCTGACCGACGCCTCTTATTAATTCATATAGCGTAGTAACGATTATTCTAGAAGCCTCTAACATGCATATCTACCCTTATATTCCTACGAAGTCACTTCTGCTCAGGGTGATGCACTTTCTATCTTTTTCAGTTTCATTTTTCCGCAATTTCTCTCGCTTTCTTCTCAAATGTACAGGGAATGTTACGCATTATTCTTCCGTCAAATGTCACCCAAATACCAGGAGGTTGTATAACTTGATTGACTCCACGTTTCATGTTTTCTTATTGTAAGTAGCTAGTCCAACCAGCAGATATTATAGACCTACAAAAATGAAATAAAAAAGGATACAAAATAGATAAATAAATAAAATAGATGATAATTATCAGGGGTAAGCAACATTGTATAAATAGCTGCCTGTTAGACGAAAGTAATTCCGGAATTAACCTTTCCACCTCCCCCTTGTTTTCAAATGACAAAGAACTTCCAATTAGCATGTTTACAGAGCGTTTCCAAAAATGAATCATTATACATAAACTATTCATGATGTGAAATTCTCAACCGGCTGTAAAAAACAAATCAGCAACAGGGACAACAAAACCAAACAGCAATGGAGATTCCTAAAAT
>NW_020869636.1:87500-90000 GCF_003789085.1 Penaeus vannamei | reverse complement strand
TCCAATGAGACTCGAATATTAGGAGGTTAAATATAGATGACGCATGAGAGGTGCAACTCTAACAGGCTGGGGAGAGCAGTACTGGTTGATGTTATAGTACTTGTTTCTAAGAAGTTACATTATCATCATGCATAAAGCAAAACGGTCGTAATTCTAAGAGTAAAAAGATCTGTTATTCTCGAAATACCTTTTGTTCACATTCTCTCTCTCAACCTAGCTACCTAACCCCCCCCCCCTCTGGCTCTTTCTCTCTGTCTAACTTTATATATAGTTATGAATATATGTATCTATATAAGATTTATTTATTTCATGTCGGAGAATCCAATTTCCGTTTTGTGTTAGACAAAGGCATTCGACATCACTGATTAACCCGAGGCCATTCCGGTTCGTAAATCAATTTTACGAAAAAGAAAATATCGCGGTTCACTTAAATCAAATACAGAAGAGAATTCAGCCGCGGGTCATGGTGCAGGGGAGTAATCAAGTGCGAGATTTTCCCAAAACATGTATATGCATTTGTGTGTGTGTGCAATTAGTTTTGCTCAGCTAAATCAGAATAATTTTACTTTATTCTTAACCTTTTCTTAATTAGGATTAAAATCAATCACGAAGTTCTCAGTTTAAGTGCAAATCTACAATATACTTTACATCCTCTTATCGCATTTATCATTAACTGTTCACCTATTTTTCAACAGAAAACAATCTATGGCAATTGATTCAGAAAAATGCAGTTGATGGTACGAATTTCATGTGCCCAAGAACTTCGTATGGACCCTCGTATGGTGGCTGCAATGGACGTCGGAAGGAATCTGCTTTGACGAAACATGGGTACAGTTGTGGAGATCCTGACTGACGAAAGATATGCTGTTTGATAGTTAACGGGGTTGAGCAGGTCGAAGCTTGGACATGACAGCCCTGAACTTGGCTGCTTAATCCTGGGTAGGGCTGGTAGTAGATCCCGAGAAAGTGCATAGTATTTCCTTAGGTAGGCGGATTGATGTAGCATATACTAGTTCTGCAGAAGTTGAGCCCGTGTCTGACTTGTGGGAGCTCTAGATGGCTAAAACCATAAGAGGTAGAGGTGTAGTCCAGTCTTCATGTTGTTGAGCCAGGATAATGATTTTTTGCTGACGGTGAAATCACTCGACGAGACCATCAGCTGGGAGATGGTAACTGCAATCATAATTTTGCTCCAAAGTTGTGACTCTGAATGGCTTCCCCTGTCTGGTGTTAGATTGGTTGGTACTCCAGATCTTCATATCCATCCGGCGTGAATGTCAGATTGTTAGTGTCGGCATGAATGTCAGCAAGGGGAATTGCGTCTGGCCATCTAGTGAATCTGTCAACACAAATAAGGACGTACTAATATCCATTGGAGTAAGGCAGGGTGCCTACTTAATCAAGATGAAAATGATCGAATCTAGAAGTAACTGGCTAGAAAGTCATAGCAGGAGAAACAGTATGGCGAGTGACCTTGGAGGACTGACAATTTATACAGGAATGCGTCCAGCATCTTGCATCTTTGTTTATACCAGTCTAGACAAATCTTGAGGCCATAAGATGTCATGCACATGTACCAGGATGCGAAGTGTCGTGGAGTTGCTTGAAGATAGGAACTCGATAATTCTGAGGTATATATGGACGAATGATATCTGAAGAAATATCAGCATATAGGTCGATGTTTATTCCAGGAACTTTAATTTTCTTCATTTAAAGTGCAGGATTGTCCTTAAGCTCGGCATCACTGGCTTGGCGGCAATTGCTGCATAATTGATGAGGGAAGAATTGAAAGCAGAGACATTGCGAGACAGAGCAATGGTGTACCTGATGTCTGTAGTGAATTGGGAAATGTAGTCAATATGACGAAGTTGGCGAGGAGTGTAAGTAGACTTTTTGGTGTTGAAGATAGTGGAGAGTGGCTTGTGATCTGTGAAGCTGTGGAACTTCTTGCCTTCTATTAAATGCTGAAACCATTTGATCGCTTTGTAAACAGCTATTAGTTCTCGATCAAGTCTGCTATAGTTCCGTTCGGCATAATTTAGTTTCTTGGAGAAAAAGGCCAGAGGTTTCCATCCACCTTCCACATATTGTTGGAGAACAGCTCCAGTGTCAGTGTTGGAGGCATCAGTAGTGATGGATGTTGGAGCACCTTGACTTGGAAAGCTGTGTAGTTGCTGCACTGAGGGCTTGCTTAGCAGCATCTTAGGCACAATCAGCTTCAGGAGTTCAAACAAGAGCAACAGACTGACCCTTCTTGTATGGTTTGATCAAGGAATACAAAGGGTGAAGAAGTAGAGAACAGTTTGGAATGAATCTGTTGTAGTTAATCATCCCTAAAAATTCTTTAAGCTGGTGCTGTGTTGATGGCTTAGGAAACTGTTGAATGGCCTCATATTTGGCAGGAAGTGGAGTGATACCTGCTGCAGAGACTGCACGGCCAAAAAAAGGAATGGATGAAACTCCATATCACTCTTGTCGATATTATTTTGGGTGCAGTAGT
>NW_020869636.1:77500-80000 GCF_003789085.1 Penaeus vannamei | reverse complement strand
TCATCAGTGGCAATCTGGGAGAGGAGCCACAGATATCCGACCACACCTTAACCGGGATACCAATATTGAAGAACGTCGTATGATGAGGCATCCTTCACATACGTTGCTTTCATCAAAGGTGACTTGTGGAGTGCGGCCATCCAAGTATAAAAGCCCGATCACTGTATCCAAGTATAAAAGCCTGTCACTGCTCCATAACCAGAATTCGATGCATTGGGAGTTCGCCAGCCGTGCTGTGTGCAACGGAACCCGGCTCCCAGTGAGCCGTGAATTCGTCGTCCAAACAGTCAGAGGAGAACTCCTGAGGGACGAGGTTGCAGACTAGACTTATCATAGCTCTTTACAATAATTCAAACATCAAGAACTTTTTTGTTTTTTCTTTCCACGAGGTGTACTTGGTCACTTCAACTTAGTGTCTCCTCCCAAGCCAAGGTGAACCCCGTGGGCAATGCCACAAGGGGGGCCGGTGGCTGGCTGCTTTAAACTTGGGAGAAGGGTGCATTGGTTAGGGCTAGGATTCATAGGGGAAATGGCCAATCCTTAGTTTCTTTGTTCCTCCATCATGGCCAAGGCCAAGAAGAAACAATGCACCGACGCCTCTGAACTGAGTACCACCAAGACCCTACACCAGGCGAAAGAACCAGTGCAGCCTGCAAGTAAGCCCATCACTCCCTTCCCGGCAATGGACATGGACATCTCGCAAAATACTCCAGAATCTCAGGCCTGCTCTGTGATGACCCCATCAACAAAGACCATATCTAATTACATCATCACCTCTAACGAAGATTTTCCTACCTCCATTGAGGCCCTATTAGCCCTGGAAAAGGAATTTTCATCTTTACAAGATTAACAAAGGCTCAAAGACAGTGACACGTCACAAATTCTCCAGAACGCAAAGGTACTAAGCAGTGGCAAGACAATTACCCTTGGTCCATCTCGATCGTATATGGGAACACCCTGTCATAGAGACTGCCACCTGACTTGTTGCTCGTCCTTCTAAGGAAGAAATGATACAGGTCCTCATTACCGTTCTAGGAGATCCAATCACAAAGATACAGCTCGAAATCTTTGGCACCTTCAAACTACAAGAGTATTACCCTGAACCACCATGCTGTTTAAGGTGTCAGTGTTTTGACCACCTTGCCTCCAAGTGCAGGAGTCATGCACGCTTTGGCCTGCTGTGCAGAACCTCATTTAACAGATATATGCATCAAAAAGTTGAAAGACGGGCAGCCCACCTTTGCCAAAAGTCCAAATTGTGGTGATGCTCATCATGCATGAAACCCCATCTGTCCTGAACGCCTTCACCGTCTTTCCCTCCCATCTGGCAAAGCCATACTTCTAAGGCCCCGGGAGACCTTATCTCCCAGATCTCTACTCTCACCAACCAGTCCCACCCTCCATCAGCATCTCATGGTGTGAAACACAACACATGCCACAGCTCACCCTTCCCACTCCCAAGTGCTCCAACTGTGGCAACGCCAAGGATACAAAAAAGTTTATGACCGCCATTCTTCAGATGGGCCTCTCCCAAATAGGCAGACAAGTTGATTATCAGTTGCTACAGGATGTCACAAATGTCCTTTCCATTCGCCCCTACAACGTTCCGCCTCCTGAGCCTCCTGACTCGGACACAACTCGTCAAAACTCCCCAACACTTCCGCAACTGCCTCGAAATACTCAAGGAAACACTACCCTCAAAATATCTACAGAACAGCCTCCTCCACAAGAAACATCGCATGCTCCTCCTTCTGATGGTCTGTCACAAAGGAAGCACTTCCGCCGTTCTTCTGGCAGATGAATGAACCTGTGCATGATACTCACTCTAATGATAGACACCAACCGCAATCAGAGCATCGCACAGAACAACTAAGGGAACACAGACCTTGACACGAACTTCCCACCACTTTGCCCACCCTCCAGGGATGTCTACGGACAGTAGTTCCCCACCTGTACTACACATTCTGGAAACTGATCCCATCACCGTACGTAATGCATACTTCTGCACGAGCTCATTCAGACTGGTAACGCTGATCCAATGATAAGAAAATATACATATACTGCTTACTGTGTTACAGTGGAATATTCACGGCCCTGAGGTGTGAAGCTACCATACTCCACCTTATTCTGGCCAAACAGTGATATGATGTCGTATTACAAGAAACGTTTAAATCCAGCATCTCTATAACTAATTATACAGGCACCCATCTCTACCATATACCTGGAGGAAGTAGAGGACTCTCATTCTCATATGCAAAGGCCTGCATACTGAGCCATTATCCCTTTCAAGATCTTGTGGTACAAATGTTGAAGCATTGGCATTCACCATATCACTCCAAAACATATATATAATTATCGTCCTCCGGAAGGTATTGCCACTCTTAAACTCAACCACCTTTTTGCCGCCATCATTACCTCCTCAAGCATTGTATGTGGTGACTTCAATGCTCATAATCCAACACGGAACGACCCGGCCTCTCCATTTGCACATAGATTTTCA
>NW_020869636.1:45000-47500 GCF_003789085.1 Penaeus vannamei | reverse complement strand
CTTAAAGTCCTGAACAACAAAACCAAGCCACGATTTTTTTTTTTTTTTATATAAGACGTAATGACTTAAAATAACACTATTTTAAATTAATGTTATTGTCTGAAATGCGTTTTTTAAAGTTCAAACCTTTCCAAATATCGGAGAAGTCGTTATATCAGAAATACCTACCAGAACTACAGATTTTTTTTGTGGGGGAAGAAGGCTTTTATCCAACATAAAGCCAAAAGATGCCGGAGAAACGACGACGCAAGCAAAAATGCTTAAGCACAGTCTTGGTAAAGCATTATATCAATAGCAGCACAGAATGTTATGAATGTAGTTGGAAGGTCAGCTGAGTTTACATTGATTACCAACTGTATATTCCCGCAATTTTTCAGAAACAGGATGGCTCCTTTTAAAGTGCTCAAATTTAAAAGTAACTCACTATTTCTGGAAGTGAGCTGTTTTAAATGATATTCAAATAGTTTATACATCATATAACAAATACAAAAAAAATCAAGAAAATTTGTCTGAAGGGTTACAATAAAGAGTCATGTTATATGGTAAAGTAGTGCATTTCATGTCTAAACTGTAAGGTAACAACTGATAACAGCTAAGTCCCTGAAAAACTTGCGATGATTTAATGTCTTTCAACGCTTACTAAAAATTTGAAAATACCTGATAAATCTGTCTGGAAATACGGAAATCCCGGTAAAAAAAAAGGGGATTGCGGAAATCCCGGAAATCTCGTACGCTATTTTGGGTAGTGTGTAAGGATATTTTTGTTTAGATATTTTGTAGATATATTTCTTGGATTCGGACCGTTCTCTGTATACACAGCAATATATGTACGTATGTATGATTGGGTAGATTGGGATTTATTTAAAAGATATATATCTTTATCCATTTATTTCTTAATAAGTGCATGAATATATATAATAATAAATATAACTACAATAAAATAAAATAAATGTCACTTTTCACAGTCACTTCCCTGTACTGTCACATCATTTTCACTTTCACTTAATATTCTTATTTTCTTTATTACGCTCTTCTAATTTTCCAAGACTTCTTCCCAGCAACACCACATCCTCTTAGAAATCAGCCACTTTGAATGTTTTAGTTTCAGCTGCATTTGCTCTTTTCAATGACATAAATGAAAAAATTGTTCAATAATTTAATTGCATACTCAACAAAACGATTTCTTACAGCATACGTAATTCATTATATATATATAATAAATAATAAATATAAATAAAAATAAAATAAACATGATAAACCTAATAGCACAATATATATATACCTTTAAGGGTAGTCTACTTACAGACGAGTGTATATCTGATGTTAAGGTTTGACCTCTCTCAAGCGCCACCAGTTCAGCTATCCACACATACTTCCATCTAAGTACCTCGTCACCTTCCACGCACGCTTTTCACTCACATACACGCCCTAGCCATCGCAAACAGGTCGTCAGTGCTTAAAGCTGTGGTTGTGTGCTTGACATAGTGAAATGCCGCTCGAGATAGGTAGGATTAGTAATTGTGTTCTTTATGACTGAGTACTTGTGGACATGTCATAAACTAAAAGTACTGTGGACATGGGGTCTATGCCATGCCCTTTCAGCATAGAGATTCAAAACTAATAGGATTCCAATCTGGTTTTGCCCTGTTCACCTCAGCCTCTTTTGCTACGTTCTGTCTCGTCTGTGAAAAGATCTGCAGAGACATCCTTCCACGTCAGGTTCATTTGGGGCATCAGCATCACCTGCTGTGACGCCATCAAGGATATTTTCCGTCAGACCTATCTATTAGATGAAATTCACTTGTTGATCAGTATTATTAAATGATATCAATTAGAAGGTTTTGGAAATATAAACTGGGAATGGCCATGACCTTTAATCTTCCCATCATTTTTCGATTTGGATTTTTGAAATGAATGCTCTATCCTTTGGTTCGATTAATCATTTTAATCTTCATTTTGCGTTATGGGATATCGCAGTATCGGAAGCGCCATCAACACAAGATATATATCATGGGAAGTGCTATCCCGGAATAAACTTCAGTAGAGTGCTAGTTCTAAATCGCATTCAATAATGCTTTGGATTGCATGTGACTGTCCGCTTGGGAATCTCTTGCAGTTGTAGAAGTTTGTAAAATTTAAATTGTTCGTCGTGCTGTGCGGCGTCTGAATAGTCTCGATATTTTGCAATTTTTTTCGCATATTTGGTCAGAAATATCATCTGGTCACAAATTGATGCTGAGAGGCCGTACCGGCATGTATACATGATTTATGGTAAAGAAAAGTTGAAGTTGCACACACACACACAGGCTCGCGCACGCACACACAGATTTCTATTTCTTAAATTATTTGTGAGCCTTTCTAAGATTTTCTTGGGATGGGGCGGGGACCCACGCTGTGACTCAGTGAGCGCTCGCCTTCCTTCGGTCGGACGCAGGATCGACCGTAGGTGTTGTTATGGAAGGCATCGGCAGTTAAAGGAATATTGTCAAGACATAGACTT
>NW_020869636.1:30000-35000 GCF_003789085.1 Penaeus vannamei | reverse complement strand
CGATACATACGCAGATGCATATATGCATACGCACGCACACACACACACACACACACACACACACACACACACACACACACACACACACACACACACACACACACACACACACACACACACACACACACACACACACACACACACACACACACATATATGTATAGGTACAGTTGGCGGAAATATATTTGGAATACACATCCTGGGTCCACTTTTGTACACCTAACAACAATCGGAGTAAACACAGTGTTAAAAGTAATTTTATGAATGGGGATAAAACCCTGGGTAGTTTGTAACAAAGAGTGTGATTGGTCGAAAATATAACATCAGTGTGTATTAATGAATATTTTTGGAAACTAAGTAATCCAATTAATATCATGTTTTCTTTAAAACAGTGATAACAGGATATATTTAGTTATCGTTGACTTTGTTGCGGGATAATCTTCAAATGCACTAATATCCTGGAATTGTTTGTGGGGAAGCGGCAATTCCTCCTTAAAACACAGTGAATGTATAGATGCGTCACCACTGTGTGTGTGTGTGTGTTGTGTGTGTGTGTGTGTGTGTGTGTGTTGTGTGTGTGTTGGTGTGTGTGTGTGTGTGTGTGTGTGTTGGTGTGTGTTGTGTGTTGTGTGTGGTGTGTGCAGCGTCTATGAATATACGAAGTCATACTTGGTTACGAAGGAGTATGTATAATCAGCTGTTATTAAGCCATCAGTCTTGGCGTTTCTTTGAGGAGTCGCATACTCATTCGAACAGCTGAGTGAGAAAATAAATGCTTGTTTGTCCAGTTCAAGCAGTCACTTGCTGGATGGTTCCTGGGAGGGTGAATAGCAATAATCTAAGAAGGGACTCCTAATGCCTGTGCTGTAATATCTTATTCGTTCTAATGAAATGGGAATTTCTTATATATGATTAAAAAAAAAATCTATTAGTCGATGCAGTGTAATACAGTATACGCTAGGGTGTAGATGAAATTAACATATCAACCTCTACAGCAAAATCAAATTTTGATACATTAAAACACACATGTAATATTTTATGCCCATAAATATTCACCAACTCCTGAATATCTTTTTCGCGGCTAATCCAAAGGTGTGCTAAATAAGAGAGAAAACATATGCGATGCTCTAAGACGTCATTGTGACGTAGGAAATCCGAGGTGAAAACTAAGCTGCCAAGCTGACACCTTTTTCAGAATGGACGCAAGCTCAGCTGCAATCGGAAATAAGAGGGCGCTTCAGTGCGAAGAGTGAAAGAGACTTCTCTAAAAGTGGTTTATTCAGAGAGTTGGGCATCTCCCGGACAATGGTATACAGGTAGATAGGGAGGGAGGAGGAGGGCCCCCGAACGACCGCTCTCGTTCGCCAAAGCAGCTAAAATTCATGAAGACCTACAATCTCCTAGTAACGGGCTGTACGGCAAGGAAAGCGACTACCTGCAGAAGGGATACATCATAGAACGCCATCAAAGAACATCGATAGCGTCGCCTCCAGTTCACCCAGATGTGGAGAAAGATCTAGATTGCTAGAAAAGACAGAAAGAAATACACAGCGCCTAGAAAGCTCCATTGCTGAATGAGATAAAGGGTGCAAGTGTTAATAAACCTTTTCAATTTTCCATGGAATAAATCATATCAAAGTGTGATACAGATATTTGTTTATGCATTATAGTGTCCTATACTTCATATTTCAAGTTTGTGTTCT
Source organism: Penaeus vannamei (assembly GCF_003789085.1). Taxonomy (NCBI): domain Eukaryota; kingdom Metazoa; phylum Arthropoda; class Malacostraca; order Decapoda; family Penaeidae; genus Penaeus; species Penaeus vannamei. Next base: position 33,297 of record NW_020869636.1, on the reverse strand, counting down.
ATATAATTATTTCCTTTTTACATATGACAGATGAATTATCTATGAAACGGCGAGTAGTGGCCATGTGACCTATTTTATGAAGGCTTTCCCAGAAATAACCATATTTGTGTAGGATAACTGCCCCGAACACAGGTCAAGGGCGATTGCGAAGCGGTGCCATGACTGAAACCACCTGGAAGTCCTTCGATGACCAAGCAAGGCATCCGACTCAAACCCAAAGAAAAAAGTTAGGCCGAATATTGTCAATGTATGAGAAGCGGCTCATGAAACGACCTCCTGACAGCCAAGTGTGAAAGAGGAACTCGAGACGTAACATGAAAACGTCAACCTCTGTCTCGTGGGTTTGAATAATAGTACATTGTTCTTATGATAAGCATAACTACCCCCAGTATTTGCCTCAGTTGTATACATTCATTGCCATCTTTCATTAAAAAGTAAAACCATAGTAAAATAACTCCAAATGTAACAAGCATCCCTAATCAGTATTCACTGAACCCCCGTCCCTTAGAAAGAAAAGAATATATAATATATAATATATATATATATAATATATTATTATATATATATATATATATATATTAAAAAATTATAATATTAGCGCGAAATATAAACTGTATCGTGTTTTACACATAACACTGCATGGTTTGGCGTTCAGTGAATATTATTAAATGATTATTTAAGCAGCATATTTTCTGTGAATCTGACGAAAAATCAAGTGGCAAATTCACAGTCATTATCAGATAATATATATGATAGGTTCATTTTTTAAGACAAAGGACAAGTATGCAATTTTTTTACACATGCATAAACCGCAAAACATGTATTGACTAAATGAAGGAATATTATGAAAAACTGCATAAATGTCAAATAAAAGTAGAGAGCGAAATGCATTGAACCATTTTATCAGAACAATATATATATTTTTTTCTTTTTGAACACGACAGATATATATGTTCATTTTATTGGGAAGTTCTCATGACTTTTGCACCTCACATTCAAACACATTCAAACATATAATTTATATTTATATATATATATTATATATATTATATATATATTATATAATTTATATATATATATATGATTAATATTAATATACTTATATATATTTATCTCTAACATATTCAATCTACATATAATTATATTAATAGTATATATATTATATATTTATATATATATATTATATATATATATATATTATATTATATATTAATTACATATATATATATTATATTATTTATAGTATTTTATATAATATATTTTATTATATATATTATTTTATACATGAATATTATATTTTATACTTATTATATTATACGTATTTATATATTATAAAATATATGTAATTTAATTATTTATAGTTGTTATAATATAATTGATTGATCATTATTTTTGTTATATGGTTATGTTTGATTTTTTATTGATTTAGTATTTAGTATGTATTGATTATTATATATAATATATGTATATATTAGGGGAGGTTAATGTTGTTATTGGTTTAGATGTGTTTATATTATATATTATATATTTTTCTTATATATTATTGTATTGATTTTTTATATCATAGTTTTATATACTATATATTATAATACTTATTATAGTTTTATGTAATTTGATGAAGTATGTAGATGTGATATGATATAACTTGTTTATATTATTATGTGTTATAGGATTTAATAATATATATATTAGTTCAGAGAATTAGGTAATATTATTATCGGTTTATAAGGTAATATGATTGGTCTATATTTAGTATATGATATATGTTTATTTTGTTTATTTATTTATTATTATTTTATTTAGTATTAGTTATGGATTATTTATTATATATATATTTTTATATTTACATTATATTTATGATATTATATTAATATATAATTATTTATTTATATATATATATTAATAATTTTTTATTTGTATATATTATGTTACTATTATAATATATATATATTATATAATTATATATTATATATATTATATATATATATTATATATATATCTATATATATTATATATGTGTTGTGTGTGTGTGTGTGTATATATAATGTTTATATATATAAATATATATATTTATATATTATTATATATATATATAAAATTTATATATTTTATATTATTAATATATATAATATTATATATATATTAGATGTATTTTAGATATTATATATATCTCATATATTTTTTTATAATTATATATATAATATATATATAATAATATATATATATATATATATATATATTATATATATATATATATATCCATATATATATATCATATATTAAATTTAAAATATATATATATATATATATATATATATATATTATAGTATATATTTATATATTTATATATAATATATATTATATTATTATTATATATTTAATATATTATTGTAGCTGTGTGTGTGATGTGTGTGTGTTGTGTGTGGGTGTGTGGGTGTGTGTGTGTGTGTGGTATGTGTATTCTATCTTATTATCTATCTATACTATCTCTCTTTCTATTTCTCGTTCTCTTTTATCTCATCCTCTCTCTCTCGCTCTCGTCAGTCGCTCGCTCTCTTCGTCTCTCTCTCTTCTCGTCTCTCTCTCAGTCTCTCTCTCTCTCCTCTCTCTCGCATCTGCTCGGTCTCTATATAGGTATAGTGACGTATTATTAGTAATTATTTATATGTGTGTTTATATATGTATTTATTATTTATAGATATCGCATACATATATATATAGTTGTTTATAATATAGTATATATTATATATAATAGGTAGGTAGTTATGATATATTTATATTATTATTATATATAATATAGTATGTATATATTTATATTTATATGTATAGCATATACAAACATATACATATTATCTACATATACATACATTACATAATTATATATATATTAAGTTTATATTATATATACGATATATATATATTATATATATATATATATATATATATATAATATATATATATATTTGTGTACATATATATAATATATTATACATATAATATATATATGTATATTATATATATATATATATATATATATATATTTTATATATATAATATATAAATAATTATAATATAATAATATTATAATACATATTATAATTTATATATATATTATAATTATATAGTATATAGTTTATTGGAGTTATGATTTATATTATATTATATTATTTATTCTTGGGTTTATGTGTGTTGTGTGTGTGTGTGTGTGTTTGTCCGGTACACACACACATATATCATTTATATATATATATCGTGTAGCCTTCAGCTGGCTCCTGCCGAAGAGGCGACATCTGCCTC
>NW_020869636.1:12500-17500 GCF_003789085.1 Penaeus vannamei | reverse complement strand
CTCTCTCTCTCTCTCTCTCTCTCTCTCTCTCTCTCACACACACCCAACACACACACACACACACACACACACACACACACACACACACACACACATACACACACACACACACACACAACACACACACACACACACACACACACACAAAGCTTAAACGCGAATTATCATTAGCAATGAGCATTATGACACGCTCAGTAAACAAGCGTTAAACACGCGATTTGTCGATGCATAGTGTGTTGTTTTCAAAAATCCTGGTTATAAGGCTTATAACAGTCAGCAAGTTCATAACGACCTTTTCTCTCCTTTTGTAACTTTTGCTTTCAGGTGAATGCCCTCTGACCTTTCGCACACCTTATGCAGGGATCGCTGCCTCGGGTCATGGGTGAATGTGCATGAAGCAAACTATGAACTGGCTCGCAATATGGTTTTCGTTAGGCTTTGCCTGCAGATCCCCTATTACGTAAGTTTCTGATTTATTGACTTGTATAATGAGTGTTCGTATTCTCTCTGACGTAAGAAGGTTCCATTTTGCCGGAGGAAATATTGAGATATAGAAAGCGCACTTCACATAAACGCTTCTCGTATTACTCGTGATGTTTTCTATAAGCCAAATTAAGCCTGCAAAGTCACAGAAGAGAGACATATTTGTGTGTGAGTGCGTATTATTTTTCCTCGTTTTATAGATTGTTCCGACAGGATTTCCTCTCAAGACATCGATTGTCAAATATTTTGGAAAGACTATATACAAAATTGCTATTTCAAATTGCGAAAGTTGAAAGACGCAGGAAAACACGAAAAATCTGTAGTAAAAACAAGTTCGGATACGTAACAACGATACATAACCCTGCGGGAATTTATACCCGCGTTTCGTATAAAATGCCCACATAAATACCGCACCCGTTGATTTAATCACGCTAAAAAAACCCCCCCGCTATGAACGATATCATGCAAAAAGATACTTCATGCATTCATAGAGGTCCAAATCTCTTGTCTTAAGGACGGGTATAAAAATACAGACGTTTAACTGACGAAGTTCATTAACTATTGTGACATAAATCCTCTAACGTAAATTAATCATCCACACATGCATATATTCCCAAGCAAATGTATCATTTGAATTTCTAAAAAAAAAAAAAAAAAAAAAAAATGTGGGATTTTCTTTTCTCCATTTCCATAACTGGAGGTTTCTGAAATTCAAAAGTTTTTTTCATCGAGGTCAAATTCGCAAATCGTCTCTTTAATTTGATTTCTTCTTCCATTCTTCTGGTCTGTTTCCAAATTCTTCATCTTTTTCTTTCTTCCATCTTATATTCTTATTTCTTTCTTCCTGTTCTGCTTAGGGCACTTGATCACGTGATTTATGGTAATGAAGGAGACCGCCTTTCTTGACTGTCATCTTCAATCACCTTTCTAATGCACGAATCGAGAAAGGTTGGAGAATAGGACCCGTTGGTGGGGGTAAGGAGGGAAGGGGGGGGGCGGAGGAAGGGAATGGAGGGAAATAGAGGGAAACGGAGGAAGTGGTAGGGAACAAAGGCTGAGGAAGAAAGGGAGGAGAATGGAAATGGAAGAGGGAGTTGGAGGGAAACGGAGGACGAGAGGAAGGGGAAAAAAGAAACGGAGAAGAGAGGGAGGAGAAAGGACGCGAAAGAAGGAAATGGAGGAGGAATGGGAGAAAGAAGGAAGAAGAAAGGGAGGAGGAGGGAAACAAAAGAAGGAAATGGAGAAGGAGGAATGCGAGAAAGGAAAAGGAAGAAAGGGAGGAAAAGCAAAGTGGAAGGAGGGAAATGGAATAGAAAGTCGGGAGTGGGGGACAGTGGAGGAGAAAGGGAAGAAAAGAGGAGGAAGAGAGGGAGGAAAAGGAAGGTGGACAGAAGGAAATGGAAGAGAAAGGTGGAAGGAAACAGGGGAATAGGATTAGATGAAAGGAAGAGGAAGAGAGGTAGTAGAAGGGAGAACAGGAATAAAAGAGGAAGGGGAGTTAGAGGAATACAGGAAAGAAGGACAGGAGCAAAACTGAGGAGGGAGAAAAATGGAAAAGGAGAACAGAGAGAAGGAAGAGGAAGAGATGGAGAAGACGGTAGAGAAGAGGAATGTGAGAAATACGAAGAAGGGAAGAGATAAAAGCGATAGAGGAAATATAGGAGGGGGTAGGGGAAAATGAAGAAAAGTGAGGAGACAGAGAAAGAGAAAGGGGGGAGGTGAGAGAAGCAGGAAATGGCAGAGAAAGGAGGGGAGAAGAGAAGACGAAGAGCGAGGAGGGGGAATAGAGGAAGGAAAAGGAAAAGGAAGAAGAGGAGGAATGAGACAATGAAATAAAGTGAGGATGAAAAGGAAAGATAAGAAGAAAGAAAGGAAAATGTATAGGTGAGAGTAAAAAGAAGGAAGGAAGGAATTAAAGAAGCAGACAATAAGAAAGATAGGATAATTGGGATAGTAGAGAAAGATAAGAATGCCGAATTTAAGAAAAAAATATATTGATAGTAATAAAGAAAACAACAGCAATAGTGGTAATGATAAAAATAATGATAACAAAATTGATAATAACAATAACAGCAACATAACATAATAATGATTCTGACATTGATGATGATAATAAAAACAGCAATAGTAATAACGAAAATGTAATAATAGCAATGCAATGGTAATTATGACGATGATGATAACAATGGTAATAATGATAATGATAATAATAATTATAATAATGACAATATTAATGATAATGATAAAAATAACAATGGAAATCACAAAAAAGAATAGTAAGGAAATAATAATGATGATATTTACAATAAAACTAGTAATAGTAGGAATAGTAGTATTAATAATAATGACAATGATAGAAGAACTAATAATAATAATAATGATAACAATGATGATGATAATGATGATAGTAACATTATTATTATTGTTGATAAGAATAATACTATTATTATCAATCATAACTATATTATTGATACTATTATCATCAATCATACTGAATATAAAATCTTTATTGATGATAATTATAAAGTAATATGATAATGATGGGAAAAAATACAATAATAACGACAATACCAATGAAAATAACGATATTTTAAAGATTAATAATAATAATAACACTAATACTACTACAACAACAACAACTACTACTAATGATGATGATGATGATGATGATTATGATTATATTATGATGATGATGATGATGATGATGGATGATGATGATGATGATGATGAATCCTTACAAAAGGACAGAAACACCCTGTGCTAACTTGACACGACTGTCCTTTGAGGCATGAAAAAGTCGTCGGCTTTATAGCTGCATATTTTTCACTGACTGATTCATCAATGGCATTTGTACATTGCAGATTTGTTTTGTTGTTGAGCGAATAGAATGGGGGAAAATTCTTTCGATTTGCGGGGAACATATCCTCTTATGAAAATATAACACTTGTTTGTTTGTAAAATTTCACACGCTTAGTCGACCTGATATATATGTATATACTGTATATATAACATATATATATAGTATATATATATACTATATATATATATATTATATAAATAGTATAATATATATATGTTAATATAATATATTATATATATATAATATATATATGTATACGTATATACTATATAGCCTATATATAATATAAGTATAAGTATACTTAATTACAATCACAAAGTAGCAGAGAGAGCAAAGAGAGAGAGAGAGAGGGAGGGAGGAAAGCGAGGGAAGGGAGGGAGGGATGAGGAGGGAGGACGGAGAGAGGAGAAAGACGAGAGAGAGAGAGGAGAGAGGAGAGGGAGGAGAGCAGAGAGAGGGGGGAAAGGAAGGGAGGAGGGCGAGGGAGGTGTATGGAGAGAGAGAGAGAGAGACGAGACGCACCAGAGAAGAAGAGCGAGAGAGCGAGGAGAAAGAGAGGGAGAGAGAGGAAGCAGAGAGAGAGAGAGAGAGAGAGAGAGAAGAAGGAGAGAAAGGAAGAAGGAAGCGAGAGGAGAGAAGCGAGAGAAGCGACCAGCGAAGGCAGAGGGCGGAGAGACGACGAGAGAGAGAGGGAGGGAGAGAGAGAGAGAGAGGAGAGAGGGGAGAGAGAGACGGAGAGAGAGGGAAGAGAGACGCGAGAGGAGAGAGGACGAAGAACAGGAAGAGCAGAAGAGGAGGGTGCTTGGAGACATGGGTGTAGAGGTGAGGAGGGGAGGGCAGCGACTGGTGGAGGCATCGTTGAGAGTAAAGAGGACGCAGTGGATGGATGAGCTGGTAGACTAGGTGGAGATGAGGTATGAAGGATCGGAGAGAGACTGACGGAGGAGAGGGAGGTGAGGGAGGGGGGACGTGAGGAGGGGTGGGGAGGGGAGGAGGAGGAATGGGCAGGGAAGGATCGGGCGAGAGTTGGAGAGCTAGGGGGGGGGTGGGGGCGGGGAGGAGAGAGAAGAACGAATGGGAGAAAGGGGAAGAATAGGGAAGAGTTGAGAGAAGAGCGAGGAAGGCGGTAGTGGTTAAGAGGTGTGGACGTGGAGAATGGGAGAAGATGATGCAGCGAAGAAGGGAGAGGGATGTGAGGAGGAAGGAGCGGAAGGAGGAGGTAATAGGAGCGTCTAGAGTGCAGTGCTGAACTGGTAGAAGGGATGAGGAGAGGGAGCAGGAGAGTAGGTATTATGTGGGAGAGGAGTAGGAGGAGGAGAAAGAGTAGTGTGATGGTCGGGGAGCAGGGACGCGGGTAGGATGGAGGAAAACGTAGGGAGTCATGAGTATCGGTCAATAGAGCAGACTTAGAGAGAGAATGAGAAGAGTGAGGAGAAGAGAGAGAAGAATAGAGAAAGAGGAAGAGAGAAAAGGAGTAGAAGAGAGAGGAGGGGAGAGAAACACAGAGAGAGGAGTGAAGGGGCGGGACGGGGGAGGGGAGGGACCGGCAGAGGAGGGGGGAGGGGGAGGGTGTGGGGGGCGGAGGGGTCGTGGTGCCGCATAAGCTAGGAGAGGCAGGGAGTATGTGGGAGGTGGGGTTGGTGAGGGGAGGAAGTAG
>NW_020869636.1:0-7500 GCF_003789085.1 Penaeus vannamei | reverse complement strand
ACCAATGTGGAGGAAAACCATTTACATCAGAAGGACAAAGAACAGAAGAGGCGAGTATTTGCTTCTCATTCCATTGTCCATTGTTTGGGAGACCTATCCCTACCACACTGAAAGAATATACACATAAATTATTATAAATAACGGTGTCGAAATCAACGTTTCTAGTATATCCCGCAGATATGTGACCAAATTTAGGTATCCAGCAAATCAAAAACCACAACGGAGAGGGTTATGGGCCGAAAGACAGCAAGGGCGGGGAGGGAGATGTCTACCGATCTCCACAGTCCCTCTCTGTAGAGTGAGAGACCCCGATGGATATCTGCCCTCCTATTGAAATTCCGGCCAGCTGGTAACTTCTCAAGATCCTGCCTGCGGAAGATGCCACTGGATGAGCTCAGGGAAAGTGTAGACAAGGATTGGAGGGCCATGACTCGGCCTCTAAGATTTTTGCAAGGTGGCCACAGGCTTGGCCTTAAAGCGCTCATATTGTCCTTGATAGTATATACCCTATCTATTTTGATCTAAAACGTTAAACAAAACATACTTCGGGGGCATATCTTTAAATAATTTTCTGGAAAAGAGAGTAAAAATCATATCACCATAAACAGAGCTTCATCATCCGTCTGCATTTTGAGATTAAAATTAATAAAAGGAAAGTTTTACATCATAATACAATTATGAACATGCACTTCAAACTTCCCTTTACAATCTCTAATATTATCTTGTTTACGAAGTCATTAAAAATATGTTACAAGGCTATTAATCACCCTTTAAAACTACAAATCATGGAACACATTAACATGACCAGTTCTCATAACAATATCGTATCATATCCAACCTGATATCAACTAATACAATTGTTAAATACAATTTGTAGTGATCGTGTTTATATTGGCGACCATCTCTTTTCTCCACTATTACCCCCCCCCACCCACCACCCAAAAAAAAAAAAAAAAAAAAAAAAAAAAAAAAAAAAAAAAAAAAAAAAAAAAAATAAAAAAATATAATGATAGTATATAATATTATTATAATATAAGCACTATTATATACCGTTTTATATATATATCATCTACTACAGTACCTATTATATATACCCCTCCCACCTCCTCCTCCCCGCCCCTCTGCTCCCCCAGCCTCCCGCCCATCTCCCCTCCGCAATTCCCTCCATCCATCCACTGACATAATCTATTCCATTATATTTATTCTAATCTAAACACACCTTCTCCTATAATAACACGAATCTTCGTTGATATTCGAGCAGCTCCGACCGCGCATGCACCGCCCATTCTTTGTATACTAACTGCCAAACTGCTCTGCTCCCTCGTTGATATAGCTAAGTGAATCGTATGAGAGCCGAGAAAACGCCGCCATACCCAACTTAGTAGTAAGTTTCCACCGGGCTGGACTCCTGCAGTGGGCTCTTGTGAAATCGCGGATCTGCCAGGTTAGTCGTGGTAGTTAAAATCATTAACTCTGTTGTGTATTGATTACGTTATGACTTCGCGTACTTATAGTTTATTACCAAGCTAGGACAACAGTGTCCAATACGAGACCAGAAATTATCTCTTAATAAAGCATATTCGGAGAACCTGTTGTTAATAAAGACAATGCTTAATCGATAACGAAAATTCTTGCAAACTTATTAATTTAGTTAGACATATTATATGTACTAAGAATACGTATCACCTATATTATATATAGTATAGTATATAAATATATTACTATACCTAGTTATAAGATATATATATTATATTAGAGCATATATATGTGTGGCTTCTATAAGCTGTGTGTAGGTTGTGTGTGTGTGTGTGTGTGATGTGTATGTGATGAGTAATGTGTGTGTGAGTTGACATTACGAATACAACAATCCCACACTTCTGATTCATATTATGACTGTGTGTGTGTTGGTGTGTGACACGGACCTGTGTTGCTGTGTGTATGTGGTGTGTGTGTGTGTGTGTGTGTGTGTGTGTTTTGTGCCTTGGTGTTGTGTTCTATAATACCACTATTATACATTATGTCTGTTGTGTAATCTACACTTACAAACCACTTATATCATAACCAAGTTGAATTGTGTGTCCTGGTAGGCGAGCTTGTACATATAGATATTAGATATAGAATAAATAAGCATAGTGATATGGATATATAGAGAGACAGCATAGCATTTAAAATATAAGAATACATTTATGCATATAATAATATATTATATAGATATATACATAAAATACTACTATATATATTACTATATATATATATAATAATATATATATTATTATATACATATATATATACATATATAATATATATTACTTAATACTATTATTATATACTTAATATATAGTAATTATATAATGTATACATATATATATATATATATATATATATTATTATTTTATATATATATTATATATGATATATATATATGATACATATATATATAGTATATTATATATAATATATTATATATATATATTAACATAGATATACATATATAGTAGTATACTATATATTAATGTGTATTAGCATATTGCTTAATATTACTAAATATATAGTATATATACATATAAGTGTTATACATATATTACATAATACATAGTATATAGTATATATATATAAATATATCTATATCCCTATATACTCGTACTTGTTCTATTATACATAAATCATGTGGTAGGTAAAACTTAATATATATATATATAATATATTTATATATCATAAATAATATATTATAGTATATATAGTTATTATGGTATAAGTATATATAAGTGTAAGATGTAATATATTATAATTATACTACGTATATATCTATTAGTATACTTATATTATTAATATTATATTATATATAATATTGTGTCGTGTGTGGTGTTTTGTGTGTGTTGTTGTGTTGTGTGTGTGTGTTGTTTTGTTCGTATTGTATAATTGCCTATATTATATAGTATTATAATATATAATATATATATACTATATAATAATATAGTTACATATTATTATATACTATATATAATATAGTAATATATGTATATATCTTGAATATATATTATATATCATAATTATAATATATAATATAGTATATATATATTATTGATGTGTGTATATATATTATATTACTATTAATTACATAATTAAATCGTATACATCTCTATAACTGCTTCACTCATTACATATATATATATATAAATAATAAATTATATACTTACTCTATACTCATATTTACTCTTCCTTCATCTCATCCTACTCTATAATATATAATATATATACATTATACATATATAATATATATTATATATAGTATTATATATTAATTAATACAATATATATATAGGTAGGTAATATTATATAAGCTCATATATAATATAGTATATATATCACAACTATTATATATAGAACAGAAGACGATATAGAGAAGAGTAATACAGAGGAGAGACAAAGACGAGAGACACCTAAGCTAGAGGAAGAAAGAGAACGATTTTAGTAGAAAGAACTATAGATATATTGAGTATAATATACTGGGTGATTATAATACTATATATACCAACTATCTATATTACCAAATTACTTGATATTAAGATATTATATGTCACTAATAATACCTATAACAATATATACAATACTTATATTCTATGTGTGTTGTATCATTGTGATAATATATAAATAGTTATATATATAATAGTTAGTGATTGGTTAGCTGTAATGGTGTGTCATACCTATAATATATGTGTCCATTGTATGTATTTATATATAACAATAATTACATAATAATCTATACAATCTACTATTTATAGTTACGTTATATGTGATACCGTATATAATAAGATATATATAAAATATAGTATATATGCTATACTATAATATAATAACTACTTTGTTATATATAATATATATATACTAATATATATTATATATATATATATGTATAATATATATTTATACATTATATACAGCTAATACATTATATATATATATTATAATATACTAATACTATATATATAATAATAATTATACATCATATATTTTTATATTATATTATTAGAAATGTGTGATTGTTTAGTTATTGATGACGAGATAACTATTACTACCCATATAATAAATATATACTTGACTAATATAATAATCATATACTATATATCAACTACTATATTAAAACTATTATACAATAGTAACCTACACTATACTTAATAATCTATATTACTATCACTATACATACCTTAATACTAATATATATAAAAATAATTGCACTACTATATATATACTATCTTAACGAGTGTCATATATACAATACATATATATACGTAATATATTGTGGTTATATTACTATATATTATATATAATATTAATATATATATATATATATATAATATGATATATTATATAATGATATAAATTATATATATATATATACATATATATAGTATATTAATTACTAATATATAATATTATATATTATATATACATTATATATATATTAATATTGTTTGAAGAACAATAAAGGATTTTTAACAATGCATGAAAACAGAGAGGTGATCGAGAAAATTTTAAGATAAATACATGAGAACAAGCCAATTGAGAGATATATACATTATTACAGAGTAATACTATACAAATTACCCTTTATAATACTTATACATATGTATATTATGACTTACCTATATGTGATATATATGCTTAATATAATGTACTATAATTATCATATCAATATAATATATATAAAATCAAGTAATAGTATAATCTGTGGACTGTTCAAACACTAATCAACTGAACGCTGTCAAATAGATACAAAACATTAATATAAATTTGTGTGATGCGAACTATTGTGCTGATGCGCTGTGTTGTGCTAGTACTGTGTTGTGTGTCGGTGTAGAATCGTGTGTGTGTTTGATGTGCGTGTGTGTGATGCTGTGACACAATACTTTTAGTGTCGTAGTTTGCGTTAGTAACTTCAACCAACTCTATTCGACTCTACTCAAACGTCCCATGTGTGTGCATAATTCTTTCATCATTGTGTGTGGAGAACACAACAGTACAATACATCAAATTCATAGGTAATTGTGTGTTGTGACATACCCTCTTTAACTAAACTAGTTCCCTGCTGTTGTTGTTGTGCGTGTAGTGTTGTGATGTCTTACTATAACATCTACCTAATAAACTAACCTAATCAACAAATAACCACTATCTATGATATGGTGAGTGTGTTTGTTGTGTAGTAGTGTTGAGTGTGTCGTGTGTGTGTGTTGTGTGTGTGTGATAATATCACCTAATACTTATAAATAAAATATCGATTATACTTGAATCCTCCCCTATAAAACATGCTAACTAATACTATCAATAAAGTTATTATTAGCTATATGTGTGTAGTAAGTAGCGTATGTATATTGATGAGATCGATTAGTGTGTGATGATAGTGTTGTGAATTTAAAATACTATAATCACACGCTCCATCCATGCTCTGCACAGATTATACTCCTATCAATCACGATTATCTTCGTGTGAGCCGTCGCTGTATGCGCGAGTGTCCAATAACATATACAAACAAGTAGCCAATATCAATAAATGATTGAGATTGTGTGAATAGATGTAAGTGATCAACCGTATCAAACAATCTACTCTAGCACTCTCACTACTCCCAATCTGCTCGCAACACAACTTAATTGTTTCACTTTAACAACTTTTTAATCACTCAGTCAATCTGCTTGATTACGCCTGTTTACTTCAACCCTTTATTAATCCAAAACTCAATATCCTCCTCAATATTTAGTAGTCTAGCAAATACTCAAAACAATAGTATCAATAATTACACCGTATTTATATTAATATTATACTATATAATTATTTATTTTTTATTTTCATTCTGTGTCTGTTTTGTGTCCTCGTCATTGCGCGTACGCCTTGCTTCCGAGTTTACTAGGAACTAAAGTCGACAAAAATCTTCGTGATATCCCGCTTGTGTAGTCTCTGCGTTCCGTCCGAGCCTCCCCTGCCTCATGTATATACATTCAATCTGATGTATAATTAGTAATGTATATATATAACTAATATTAAATCTATAGTGTGTGTGTGTGTGTGTGTGCGTGTGCATGTGGTGTGTGTGAGTGTAGTTAATGTTATGTTGAGTGTGATAATATAAATATAAGTATTACTGTGTATGTATATGTGTGTGTGTGAGCGATAGTGTATAGTGTGTTAGTTAGTGTGTAGTGTTAGTGTATTATGTCAGCTATTCATGTTGTGTGATGTGTGTGTATGATTGATATTGATGATGGTCGAGTTGTATGAATGTGTGTGTGTGTTGATGTGAATAAAGAAGTAACCAATATCCAATAAAACATATTTAATATTAATAAAATAATTAGTGAATTCTTATATTGCTCCAATAGTTTTAGGTAAACTTAAAATACAATATTTGGTCATTATCATTGTATACAATTTATATAATTTTATAAGCTACGAATACGAGGTTATAGTAGACTAACTGATTAATATATATATGACTATATACAAATCCCCATTTATAATACATCAGTAGAATTCTCGGATTAATAATTATACATCAGACCAATACAATCGATAAAAAGAAAATTTGACTATGTTTCTATATGTGTGAATTAATGCGAAGATATCACGACATTTATTACGTTTTTCTATATTTTGATAAGTACAACTTTTAATCCTAGCAAAATTTAAATTTACTATCCAACCTAAACAGATGACCTAATTTATAACCAAGTTAATACCATCACCTTGATAACATGTTAATGTTTAGTAATTCAATCTATAATTGCTTTTTTCTCATGATGTATTTTGCCAATTAATGCTGACACTTCACTCTGAGGCATCATACAAATGATAAGAGACAAATAGTAACCATAAGAGCATACATTTATTTTGCATCGCGTAAAGCGACAAATAGCACGACCGATACGCCTTAAGCATAAATTATGTATTGTACATACTCCTATCACTGCTGAGGTGAAGCGCCACTAGCGAGCATATATAAATAAAGAGGAAATGAAGAAAAAGCGAAAGAGTATAGATACCCTACCAAGTAAAGTAAAAAAGAATTTGGAGGAAGAGGAAGAGAAATAGAACAATGAATTGACTATAAGTCTAAAGTTAAAAATATAGTATTATAGCTCCAGCGGTACCCACCGTGACCATGCGTACAACAAGAAAAGAACACAGCTTCAAATATACCATGTCAAGTGCTAACAAGAGGATGAACGGAGAGACCATAGCCCTGCTCTTCATTAGGCAGCCCTACGCAAGGGGACGACCCCGTATAATCTAACAGCTCCTGGCCGTCTACACCATGCACCTGAAGGAAAAGTAATTCCTCCTGTCTGTACCCTCCCTCTCATGCGCCTTATCGGACTGCCGTTCCCCATCACATATGAACCTCTCTCGTCGCCTACGAATTGTCACACCCCTGCCACACTAACCTCTCCCTCATCTCAAGCAACTTTTTATATTACTATTGCCGTGTTCTCTCTCCATACGTATTAGTAA
>NW_020869635.1:292204-294704 GCF_003789085.1 Penaeus vannamei | reverse complement strand
CACAACAAAATCATGATTTCATTCACGATCTTATTTCAAGACAATGACGCTATTACAATATACAAAAGAGAAAAAAAAAAGACAGAGAAAAAAAAAAAAAAAAAAAAAAAAAGAGAGAGAGAGAGAAGAGAGAGAAGAAAAAAAAAAAAAAAAAAAAAAAAAAAAAGAGAGAGAGAGAGAGCGGAGAGAGAGAAAGGTAAAAAAAAAAAAAAAGAGAGAGAGAGAGAGAGAGAGAGAGAGAGAAAGGTAAAAAAAAAAAAAAAAAAAAAAGCGACAGTCACTTCACTTGCCTTCGGTAGGTAAATCCTCACGAGAGATCGAGAGATGCGAGCGGCCATCTTTAGCGTCGTGACATCATTCCATGGTTGGCAGCATTTTCAATTATTGGAGGGAGTTTGTACAATTTATACGCCTATTTGCCGAGAGGAAAATCGAGCCGAGCATTTCCTGGCTATGCTCTCGCTAATTCACGGCCATAATTTGAAATAAAACCGAGGGAGCTGATGTATCTTGGGTATATCAAAATCTCCGGCGAGTTAAAAGTGAACTGGATAATAATTAATTGGGATTTTTATTATTATTATTCGCCAGTATTCGTTTGTTCATAATTGTGATCATTCAATAGGATTTTTTTTTCTATTTTTCTGAGAGACTGATTTTTTTTTCCTTATAACTCAAGACGGTAAGATTTTATTATTTGTTTATTCTTAATTGAGATCATTGAATAGGATTTTTTTCTTTTTTCTGAGACAAATTTTTTTTTCTTTTATAACTCAAGACGGTAAGATTTTCATTTGTTTATTCTTAAGTATCATTGAATAGGATTTTTTTCTGAGAGACTGATTATGTTTTTCTTTTAAAACTCAAGATGATTTTACGAATAGCTTCAAGTCGTAAGGACATTCTAGTGATCGACTAAAGTGCAATTTGTCGCCCTGGTTTGGTCTGAAGGTAAAATTCTACTTCTTTAACTATCTTTCTTTTTACGTGAACAGTACATGACTTTGATTTCCCTTTCGAAGCAGAAATAGAAAACGAGAATAAAAGGACCAACTTTATAATACATATTCTTTTTCTCTCTTTCCTTATTCCCTAAAAGAAAATGAAAAAGAAAAAGCTTCCTTTATTCTCTCTCCATAAGGGCTATATCTATTATACACATTACTTGTCTGCGATTTCCAGCAGCAGGTGCATTTCAGCAAGGGATTCATTGCTGTGTTTGTGAGCAAAAATTGCATCGTAAGACTTGCAGATGTCCGCAGTATTTCGGATATTGCTATAACGGTCCGAGGCGAAGAGATCAGTAACTTTTAGAATGGAAATTGATACTTTTGAGGACATATTTTCGGCTTTTTTGGCTTCTCGGAGAATGGGGTCAGTTTCAGTTTTTTTTTTATTTACTTTCATATATAAACGTGAATTTGGTTTTATTTCAACGTATGTCGTAGCACTCGCACCTGGAGGTTTGCAATTGAGTTAACGATGTCATTTGTGACAGACATGTTACCATAACCATAAAAATACTTTCACTATTGCCTCCTTCCCAATGCCATTTCGTTCTCTCCTGCTCTAGAATTGTCTTTTCGGCAAATAACCACTACCTTCGTTTATATATATATACATATACATATCTATCTATCTATCTATCTATCTATCTATCTATCTATCTATCTATCTATCTATCTATCTATCTATCTATCTATCTATCTATCTATCTATCTATCTATCTATCTATCTATCTATCTATCTATCTATCTATCTATCTATCTATCTATCTATCTATCTATCTATCTATCTATCTATCTATCTATCTATCTATCTATCTATCTATCATCACACACACCCCACACAAACATATATCTTTATCTCTATTTTTCTCTCTGGCTATACGCCCACACACGCCGTGTATACCCTGTGTGTGTGACGTACATATTTGATTTAGAAACGAAGGAACTTTTTGGCACAAGCGGGCCTATGGAGCTCCACTTGGCACTGTACACAACGCCGCTCGCCTCGCCTTCATCACCCGTATGGCGAGAGTCACACATTTTTCGCAACACTTTTCCAAAAAAAAAAAAAAAAAACACTCGGTCTATTTGTTACTTTTATTCTTTTTAAACCTTTCGGGGGAAAAAATAAAAATAAAAACATATAAAAACTCGGTGGGGGAAAGAAAACGGATATACAAAGGCGTGTTTACGTTATACAACCAAAAAAAAAATGACGATAATCTAGACCTCCTTTATTTACCTCTCGATATTTTCGCAAAAATATTACGAGCGAAAATTAGTTAGAGCCAATAATTAGACGTCAGCAAAACGCGGCTGCGATGTTTAGGTCGGTCGGCGGCTCTATAGAGGGGGCGAGAGCCGTACTCAGGAGGGGAAGGGATCAAAACGCCAACGTAAATATATATATATATATATATATATATATATATATATATATATATATATATATATATATATATATATATATATATATATATTTACACACACAC
>NW_020869635.1:274704-279704 GCF_003789085.1 Penaeus vannamei | reverse complement strand
CATGCATACTCATATACATACATGCGTAGATGCATGCAAGTATACATACATTTTTGCATGTATATATCCATCCATACACATATACATGCAGTCATACATAAAATTATGCATATATACATACAAGTGTATATGTATCTATTCATCTATGCACACAGACACACACACACACAACACACACACACACACACACACACACACAACACAACACACACAAACACAACACACACACACAACACACAACACAACAAACACACACACACAACACACATTCATAATCAAATATAGCACTTATGATCTCGAAGTGTTTCCATGCGCCCGTGGACCGAAGCCACTCCTCGCCAGGCAGCCGAGCCAGACCCGAATCCAGTTAATGGAGCTGATGCATAGACCGCAGATGCAGCCTCCCATATGCTCGAGAGTGATCAAATATGGATAGACTAATCTCGCGGATGTTGCTTGTGAAAGAACCCACGCAAAATACCCGCAATGCAACTGTGGTCCGAGTTGATTGTTTGTTTACGTAATGTTGTTTTTTTTTTCAGAGGGGGGGAGGCCGCTTAAGGACTAAATCCGTTTGCGTTCGCCGGATACGTCTTATCTAGGTCTGTCGTTATAGCGCGTTCGAAGTTCACGTTTCGGTTGGAAGGCTTTGGATTCGAGGCGCTTTTTGCACGCGTAAACAATAAACAACAGCAAAACATGTATGTACACACAAGTACTTACATACAGGCACACATACATACACACAAAAAGAGCACACAGTAAATATCCATTATATTTCCATATATTTGCATCAATCGTCACCTTAAAATCCGAATGCGAATGTTTAGTGAATATAATAACTTACTAGAACAATTTGAATTTTAGAAACATTAATATCCTTATATGGAAACAAATCCAATCACAAAATTTTCACACAATTCCCATACCTCGTCTAACCTAATTTCTTCATTCTATCTATCTACCCCATCTCCTAACCGTAAGTGCAAGAAAAAAAAAAAAAAAAAAAAAAAAAAAAGTCTCAGAGCCCAAACTAAGCAAACAAACAAACAAACAAACACACAAACTTCTGTTATTTGCTTTCGTCTCCCTTCTGCGAACAGTTTGCAACGAACAGAAAATGTCGTTTTGGGCAAAATCGATGACTTTCATTTCATATTCACTTTTTAAATCCAGAGGTTGGAATACTGCTCTCTTCCCTTCCCGGATTAATGATATGCATTATCTCATTAGCATCACAGTGTTAGTGGGAGGAGATAGCGACTGCGATAGAGAGGTAGACTTAGTCGAGAGAGAGGGAGGGAGGGAGGGAGGGAGGGTGAGAAATGGAGAGAGAGAGCGAGAGAGGGAGATGGAGGGAGGGAGGGAGGGAGGAGGGAAGGTGGGAAATGAGAGAGAGAGAGAGAGAGAGACAGACAGACAGAGAGAGAGAGAAAAAGAGAGAGAGAGAAGAGAGGGAGGGAGGGAGGGAGGGAGGGAAGGTGGGAAAATGGAGAGAGAGAGAGGGGGGGGGAAGGGAGGAAAAAGAGAGAGGAGAGAGAAAGGGAGAGAGACAGACAGACAGACAGACAGACAGAGAGAGAAAGATAGATAGATAGATAGAGAGAAAGAAAGAAATAGAGAGAGAGAGATAGACAGCAGAGAGAAGAGAGTTAGGAGAGACACATAGACAGATATAAACAAATAGATATACAGATAGATAGATATACAGATAAATACATAGAAATATACAGATAAAGAGAGAGAGAAAAGACACACAAGAGAATAACCTAATTAGAAATAATTAGCAGAATCCGTCATTCCGAAGACAGGCAAATATCACAAGAGAGAAGACAAACTTTTCCTTTTGAAAAACATTTTTTCTTTTTTTTCCCTCTTAATTAAGAAAACTTGAAAATTTAGCTTAATTATATAATGAAAGTTGAGGGGGGAACCAAACGAGGTTTCTCTCTGAGCTTTGTTGATGTTTTCGAATCGCTGTCAATAAGAATATGATCGTCATTAAAAAAAAAATAAAATAAAAAAAAGAAATAAAAATAAATAATAATAATAATAATAATAATAATAATAATAATAATAATAATAATAATAATAATAATAATAATAATAATAATTAACAACTATATCGGGCTCGTCACTCTCGCCTCTTTTGTTGTTGTCTTGCTTTTTATATTATGAAAATCATCATCGTAGATATTATTGATATTTGTTTCACAGTAGCTATCATTATTATTATTATTATTGATATCTCTATCATTTTTTTTTTTTTTTTTTTTTTTTATCATTGCTATGGATTCTACCTTTATTCTATTACTAGAACCTCAACAACTACTAAAACTACTACTACTACTACCACCATTATCCTACTATTACTACGACTATCATCATACTACTTAAACTACTTTTACTATCCAACTGCTATAATCCCACTATTACTACCACTACTATCATCCTAATACAACTACGATCTTCTTACTACTAGAACTACTACATCCTAGTACTAGAACTACTTGTGCTACTAGTCCTATTGCGATAACGACTATAGCGACTCAAATGATCATGATAGTGATGATGATGATATTGATGATAAGATGATAGTGATTATGATAATGATTATTGCAGCCAGAGGCACTTAGGTCTAATAATACCTTTCAGTGGCAAATATAATAAGTTGAATGGAATATATATATATATATATATATATATATATATATATATATATATATATATATATATATGTATATATATATATATGTGTGTGTGTGTGTGTGTGTGTGTGTGTGTGTGTGTGTGTGTGTGTGTGTGTGTACGTGTGTGTGCGTGTGTGTGCGCGTGTGTGCCTGTGTTTATAAACATATATGTGTATATATATGTACTTACATTATTATTATCATTATCAATATTATTAGCCATCATTTTTATCTTTATCATCATGACCATCATCATCATCATCTCCATTATCACAAACCCATTTCCTCTCTTCTCTGCCCCGCCCACTCCTCCCTCGCAGCCTCCCAATTCACTTTCCTTCCCTCTCAGACACTCCATGTCAATTTTCGTTCCCTCTGCACGACGAAGGGGATTCCCCAGCACCAAGGATAATGCCGTTTTTCAAATATCCGACGATCTTCTGGAAACGAAAGTTGTCCTGGTCCAGTTCTTCGCCTACCCCCTCCTTCTCCCTCCTTACCTTCCTCCCCCTCTTCCCCCTCTTCCCCCTCTTCCCCCTCCTCCCCTTTTCCATCCTCCTACACCCTTCTCCCCCTTCTCCCCCTCCTCTCCCTCCTCCCCCTCCTCCCCCTCCAACCCCCTTATCCTCCCCTCCTCCCCCTCCTCCCCTCCTCCTCCCTCTTCCCTTCCTCCCCCTCACCCCCCTCACCCTCCTCCTCCTCCTCACCCTCCTCCCTCCTCCCCCCTCTCCCCCTCATCCTCCCCTTCTCCCCCTTCTCCCCCTTCTCCCTCCCTCTCCTCCCCTTCCTCCCTCCTACCCCTCCTCCTCCTCCTCCCCTCCTCCCTCTCCCTCTCCCCCCCCCTCCCCTCCCCCTCTTCCCCCTCCTCCCCCTCCCTCTTCCCCTCTTTCCCCTCCTCCCCCTCTCTCGCTCCTCCTCCCCCCTCCCCTCCGCCCTCCTCCTCCTCTCCCCCTCCTCCCTCTCCTCCCCCTCCTCCCCTTCCTCCCCCTCTCTCCCCTCCCTCCTCCCCCTCCTCCCCCTCCTCCCCCTCCTCCTCCGCCTCCTCTCTCTCCTCCCCCTCCTCCCTCTCCTCCCCTCCTCCCCTCCTCCCCCTCCTCCCCTTCCTCCCCCTCCTCCCTCTCCTCCCTCCTCTCCCTCCTCCCCTTCCTCCTCCCCCTTCTCCCTCTCCTCCCCCTTCTTCCCTCTTCCCCCCTCCTACCCCTTCTAACCCCTCTCACCCTCCTCCTCACCCTCCTCCTCACCCCCTTCCCCCTTTTCATGTAAAGCCTGTTTGCTCTGGCCTCCGGGGACATGCTTGCTTAGACTGTTTGGACTACGAACAACATCCTGGCCCATAGAGGGAACTTGGCTGTGAGCTTTTGTTCAATTTATAATTCCTGTTCCATATCTGATGACTGAAGCTGTTTCTTAGGGTTATTGTTTGTGTAGCTCGGGCAGTGTTTCACTGGATTCTAACTTTGATTTGGAAGTCTGAAATCCCGCTACTGTTCTAGCCTCGTAAATCGATGTTTTTTGTTATAGTTTCAGTGTGTATGGGCATTTGTATACCCTACACAGCTAAGGGTATTAGGTCTCTGTCTGATTTCATGTTTCCCATGCTTCTGTATTTTTTTTTTTTTTTTTTTTCTTCTTCTTTTCTTCTTCTTCTTCTTCTTCTTTCTTCTTCTTTCTTCTTCTTTCTTCTTCTTCTTCTTCTGCTCCTCTCCTTCTTCTTCTTCTTCTCTTCTTCTTCTTCTCCTTATTCTTATTCTTATTATTATTCTTATCTCCTTCCTCTCCTCTTCTTCTTCTTCTTCTTCTTCTTCTTCTTCTTCATCTTCTTCGAGCAGCTGACTCGGCTTACACCCTGAAGCACCGTCCGGAATGACACCAGGAACCCCTGTGGGATACAGTCCATCTTCTGGAGAGTGAAGGGGCACTCTTTCCAGGGGCATTCCTCAGCCGTTACGTATTATTTCACTCACACAAGAAGGGTGACGGTGTCTTATATATCTTCAGTTATGTGTCCTTATTAGAGTGTTAATCTTCTCCTGTGACTCTCGTGTTAATCTTCTCCTGTGACTCTCGTGTTAATCTTCTCCTGTGACTCTCGTGTTAATCTTCTCCTGTGACTCTGTGTTAATCTTCTCCTGTGTCTTCGTTTTAATCTTCTCCTGTGACTCTCGTGTTAATCTTCTCCTGTGTCTCTCGTTTTAATCTTCTCCTGTGACTCTCGTGTTAATCTTCTCCTGTGACTCTCGTGTTAATCTTCTCCTGTGACTCTCGTGTCAATCTTCTCCTGTGACTCTCCGTACATCTTCTTCTTCTACG
>NW_020869635.1:254704-257204 GCF_003789085.1 Penaeus vannamei | reverse complement strand
CCAGCATTCCTCTGTAGTCTTCTTGGGTTTTTACCTCTGCTTCTTGGCGTCTCTGTCAACATCTTAATATTTCCTTCATATATGACTTTTCCAGATGACAATGTCCTTCCGTCTTGACCTGCTTTCATCCCCTGGAAGAGAAAGGAAGCCGATGAGTTGTTCCCAATCGCTTATCTCGCTCTGCCAGGGATCCGGCACTGAGAGTCTCCCACACAGCGAGGCTTCACTTTCTCTTTGGCGTTAGTCGTCTCTGTGCAGATCGTGGAATCGTAGTTTTTGCCGTAGAATCCGCACCGTAGGTCCTCTTGCGTGGTTTATGCCTTGTGTCACCCTGAAGCACTTCATATACAGTACTGGCTCTTCCACATAGGCTAGCACTCTCTCATGGCTCGCTCCCGTAAAGTCTGTTTTTTTTTCTGGAACCTCTCCTCTCTCCGAATCAGCGATCTGGCTCCTTTTTTCGTCTCGAGTGGTGTCCCGCCTCGCCCACACAAAGCTGTCATTTTTACGGGAACTCGGTGAGCTTCTCTCTCTCTCCCTCTCTCTCGTCTCTCTCTCTCTCTCTCTCTCTCGTCTCTCTCTCTCTCATCTCTCTCTCTCTCTCTCTCTTCTCTCCTCTCTTCTCTCTCCAGTCTCTCTCTCTCTCTCTCTCTCTCTCTTCTCTCTCTCTCTATCTATTAATCTCCTCTCTCTCTCTCTCTCTCTTCTCTCTCTCTCTTTAGTCTCTCTCTCTCTCATCTCTTCTCTCTTCTCCCTCACCCCCCTTCCTCTCCCATCTCCTCCCTCATCGTCTCCTCCATCTCCCTCTTTCTTTTACCTATCTCTCCTTCTCTCTCTCTCTCCTCTCTCTCTCTCTCTCTCCCTCTCTCTCTCCATCTCATCCGTCTCTCCTCTCTCAGGGCCCATCATCAATCCGTTTTCTTCGACTATATCTAACAGTTGTCAGCAATTCCACTTCCTCGGAAGGTTTCCTCTGTGAGACAAGACTCGTTTCTTCCTTCTTTCGCCAAAGGTGCTTCCTTCTCATCTGCGATTCCCTTTTCCATTCTCGAGGAGCGTTATGCTGCATGACTGCGGGAAGACAAGTAATTTCCTAGCCCTGTGAGCCCGCAGTGTGCGGTCACATCTTGTTTGACTGAAGTGCCTTGTTCCTCCGATATCCTATGTTACCCATTCTCAGTCCCATAACCATCGATGTCTCGTCTCGTTAGCCCTTCCCTGCCACTTAGTATTTCATTCTCTGTTTCTATCTTCCCCATTCTTCGTCCTTCTCACGTTCTCTCTTCGTTCATCTTGCGCTTTAATTGCAGCATGATAAATCCACACGTGACAGGCCTACTTCATTTTCCGTTTGACCATTCCATCGGTGTTGTTTTCTTGTGTACGTGTTTAGAGTAGAAAGAGAGAAAGAAGAGAGAGAGAGAGAGAGAGAGAAAAGAGAGAGAAAGAGAGAAAGAGAGAAAGAGAGAGAGGAGAGTGAGAGAAGAGAGAGAGGGCAGAGAGAGAGACGCGAGAGGAAAGGAGAGAGAGAGAAGAGAGAGAGAGAGAGAGAGAGAGAGAGAGAGAGAGAGAGAGAGAGAGAGAGAGAGAGAGAGAGAAGAAGAGAGAAGAGAGAGAACGAGAGAGAGAGAGAAGAGAGAGAGAGAGAGAGAGAGAGACAGAGAGAGAGAGAGACAGACAGACAGACAGAGAGAGTTCCGTTTTGCAAACAATACATCGCGGAGAAACTCATTCAGAAAACGGAAACGCAAAATTGACGGTAAAAGTGATAAGTCTGTCCACAAGTCACAAACCGACCGGGGCGCCGCAGGACGCGAGCAAGGCCTACAGGGGTCAGTGGCGCTGCAAGATGTATACAGACGTAAGCGGACATAAATCTTGCTCCATTACCCTGTTTGCACATTCAGTGTACGTTCATCCCTTCTTGTGGTTCGATTGCAAACGTATCCAATGCATGTGTCCTTGTGTGTTATCACTAGATCATACTATCAATATTCTTTATAATAAGCTTCAAAGTCCAAACTGGGAATCATCACACAGCTGTGTTTTACAATACTCGTGACGCCGTCTTGTAAAGCAGATAGATAGATAGAGAAAGAGGGAGGGAGAAGTGAGATAAAGATAGATAGTAATAGAGAGACAGAAAGAGAAGAAAAGAACGCGAAGAGAGAGAGAGATAAGAAGAGACAAAAAGAGAGAGAGAGTAGAGAAGAGAGAGAGAGAGAGAAAAAAAAGAATGAAAGGGAGAAAGAGAGAGAGAGAGAGAGAGAAAGAGACAGAGAGCGAGAGAAAGAGAGAGATTCAGAGATACAGAGATACAGTACAAAGCACGAGTATTATCTACGCTAATCCCAGCCATCAGTTTTCGCAATGAAATGACATAACTGGATCTCATTATGACCCAAAATCCCATTCATAACCACGGGGAAGTAGGCCATGGCTGTTTGGGGAAAGCCGGGACTGGGCCGTGGATTCGTAAATATTCGCAAACCATAGATAT
>NW_020869635.1:244704-249704 GCF_003789085.1 Penaeus vannamei | reverse complement strand
CCCCTACCCCCCTCCCCTCTCTCTCCTGTTCAGACGTCACGCTTAAGCTTTCCAGACTTAGAGCTCTCTCATCCCCTTCTTCCAAGCTTCTGTGTGTCGACTCCTCTGTTCTGTTGGGGATTGCCTCCTGTGCTGCAGCTGCTAGGAACTTCAGCCAGACCAAGAGATGCTTCTTTTGTGACTTTTTACCTTTTTAAAATCTTTTTTACCCTTTTTTACTTTTTTAAAATCAGTTTTTACTTTTTTTTTTTTACTTTTTTATGTTTTCTTTAAATTTTGTTTTTACTTGTTTTTACTTTTTTCTATTTGTTTAACATTATATAACATCTTTATCTTTCTTTTTTTCATATAGTCTTTTTCTTTGCCTTTCTTTCCTCTTTGCTTTGGTCTATGTGTGTGGTGGGAAGGGGGTGTATCTTTCCATTTGACTCTCTGTTTGTCTTCTGAGTTTGTCTGTTTCTTTCTTTCTCTCTGTCTGTCTGTCTCTGTCTATCTCTATGTCTCTTTCTATTTGTCTGTCTCCATCTTTCTCTTTCTCACTGTCTGGCTGCCTATTTCTGTCTCTGTGTATGTCTATCTCTCTATCTGTCTCTGTCAATATATGTCTCTATCTGTCTCTGTCTATTTCTATTTGTCTGTCTGTCTGTTTCAGTTTATCTCTCTATCTATCTGTCTCTGTCTATCTCTCTCTCTATCTATCTGCCTCTGTCTATCTCTCTATCTATATATCTGTGTCTGTCTATCTTTCTAACTGTTTCTATATCTCACGCAAACGCAGTCTATCCCACAGTCTATCTTTCCTACTATCCCCAACCCATGCCAAAGGATGTGACAAACAAGCAAATTATGACCGTGTGACAGCCTCCAGATGTTTGCGCATAGGCCTATCTAATCCCCGACGCGTTGACACAGAGGCGACGAACGGGCGATATATTGGGAATTCATTTTTTTTTTTATATGTATAGGCCTAGGATGGCTGTTGGATGCATTCTTAGGCTGCACAATTATCTGCCGATATTTTTTTCCCTTTTAAGAGAGGGTTGGAGAGAATTGGATTTTTTTTTTTCAAAATCTGTTTTCGTATTTTTTCTGTTTTTCTTGGTCTTTTTTTTTCGTTTCGTATTCATTTTGCTCTATGCTTTTTTGTCTTTTTGTTTGTTTGTTGTTTTATTTCTTTCTCCGTCTACGTCTCCCTTTCCCTCTCTACCACGGAAAGGAAAGCAGGAGTTAATAAGGAAAAAATACGATTCAAAGGGAAGAGAAAAAGAGAAGAGAAAAGAAGTAAACAAAAATAAACAAAAGAGAAGAATAAAGGAGGAGGAAAACAAGAGATGAGAAGCAGAAAAGAAAAAAAAAAGATAAGATTAAAAATAAAAAAATCGAGAGAGACGAAGAAACAAACAAAAAAGGAAAAAAAGAAGACAAAGAGAATAGGAATGCGAAAATAGTAGGATTGAAAGACCAATATGGATGAGCAAGTGCAGCTGGGGAAGCTTATGCCAGTCAACAGTATTTGTGGATCTAACGAGAGGAAACGTGTCAGCGAAGAGGAAACGAAACGTGTAAGAAAGAGAGGAGAGGAAAGGAAAGGAAGAGAAGAGGAATGGAGAGTGAGAGAAGAGAGGAGGAGGGAATGAGAGAGAGAGAGGGGATGAGGGAGACAGTGAGAGAGAAGGAGGGAGGGATGGCGAGACAGAGAGAGAGGATGGGGAGGGAGAGAGAGGGGGAGGGAGGGAGAGAGATAGATAGATAGAAAGAGAAAGAGAGACAGAGAGAGAGAGAGATGGAGAGGGGGACGGGAGAGTGACAGACATACAGAGACAGAGACAGGGAAGGGGAGGAGGAGGAGAAGAGAGAGAGAGAAAGATAAAAGAGAGAAGGCCCTATAACGTAGGTAGCCTGGCGATGATAATGTAATAAAGATAAGATGAAGATGATGATGGTGATGATGATAAAGATGAAAATGATGATGAGGATGACGCAGATGATGAGGTTGAAGATGAAGATGAAGATGAAGATGATGGTGATAAAAACATGATGATGAGGAGGAGGATGATAAAGATAAAGATAATGATGATA
The DNA here is from genome assembly GCF_003789085.1 of Penaeus vannamei. Taxonomy (NCBI): domain Eukaryota; kingdom Metazoa; phylum Arthropoda; class Malacostraca; order Decapoda; family Penaeidae; genus Penaeus; species Penaeus vannamei. The sequence continues at coordinate 247,625 of NW_020869635.1, read as the reverse complement.
CGGTTATATACGAATGAAACTAAGCAAATCTAGACGGCAAAGGATGCAATTAGCATTCCTCGATATTGCATCTTCATCAGCACTGCAAGCCAAACTGGATTACACAAACTCGAACCAAGTTGTGAAATACGTTTTCTGCGACTCTGTGACGCAAACCTGGAAAACAAAATTATGGACTGAAAGTAAGATAATTTCCTAATTTGAAGAATAACGTCTAGTCGTGGGTAAAGCGCTTATGCATGCAGAGAGCTAAGCAACTGTTCTGAACAATCCCGAACTTGTGTGTGTGTGTGTGTTGTGTGTGTGTGTGTGTGTGTGTGTGTATCTGTGTGTTGCGTGTGTGTGTGTTTGCCTGTATTCATGTGCGTCAAATAAAATAGCTACACATTAAGGCTCACATACATAAACGCTCCAAGTCGGAAAGAAGAAGAACAACAACAAAAAGGAGAACAAGAACACGAAAAATAAGAGTAAAAAAACATGAAAAAAAATAAAACGAAAACAAGAACAAGAAAAATAAGAGTATAAAAATGAAAAAAAAAAACTCAAAACAAAAACAAGAAACATGAAAAAAATCAAAATGAGAACAAGAACAAGAAAAACAAGAGTAAAAAAAAAAACAAAAAAACTCAAAACAAAAACAAGAACAAGAAAAATAAGAGCAAAAACACGAAAAAAACGAAAACAAGAACAAGAAAAATAAGAGTAAAAAACAACATGAAAAAAAAACTCAAAACGAGAACAACACCAAGAGAAATAAAAGCAAAAAAACATAAAAATAATCTTCGACTCACGAGAGAGAGATCCCAGAGACGAGAAATGACAAGGCAGCTGCTCAGACATTCCAAAGCATTAAGACAGACGCACTTAGGGTCATTAGCCTGAATTAAGGAGAGAAGTCTAATCCCTGAGGCGTCATTAAGAGGTCATTAAATGTCTAATCTATTTCAAATTGTTCATTGATTTTTATCTATTCTCGGCCACCTTTCTTCTCCCAACAATTTAGTCTTTTGAGGGTAATTCTCGGGGAAGAATGATTAAGAATGTGTCCTTGAAGGGTGACTGATTAGAAGTGGAGAGTTGGTAGGCAAGTGAGAGAGAAAGGGGGAAGAAATGAAAAAGAAAATAGATAGGAGAGAGATAGAGGAGGGAGGGAGGGAATAAGAGAGAGAGAAAGAGAGAGAGAGAGAGGAGGGAGGAGGGAGAGAGGGAGGAGAGAAAGAGAGAGAGAGAGAGAGAGAGAAAAGGAGGGAGGGAGGGACGGAGGAAGGAAGAGAGAGAGAAGGGGAGAGAGAGAGATAGATAGAGAGAGAGAGAGAGTTAGACAAAGAAAACGAAAGAGAGAGAAAGGGAGAGAACGAAAGAGAAAGAAAAAGAAAAACGAAAGAGAGAGAGACAGAGATAGAAAATGAAAAAAATTACGAGTGTTAAAAATTTGTATGTGTTTGTATGTGTTTGGGTTGCTATACATATATAATTATTCACCCAACAACCTACTACTCACTACATTGATACGTCTTTGTCGATTCATAAAAACCTTAATCAGTCAAGAAAAGGTAAATTAGTCAAGGTAATTAGTCAAGAAAAGGCAGGACAAGAACTATGCTAGATAAAGTACAGAAAAAGACATGATTCAAAGGCAACACCGGTCAGATCTTGGTCTATGGCTTGTACAAAATGCAAAAAAAGAAAACACATAGTTATACTATAGAAGGTGAAGGACCTTTAGGTAATAATTAAAGGAAAGCTCCCCTGGATTATGAAAGATGATACTAAATAGATTAATAAATAAATAGAAAATAATGATGAAAATATATTAAAAAAATAAAACAAAAGAAATACAAATCAACTACAAAAACAATAAAAAAGAGTAAAAATATATACTTCATTCCATTTTCCAGCTGGGAAGGCCAATTATGTCTGTTTGGCCACAAAATGAAGAGTTAAACAGGCAAACTTCCAGCCAGAATAATTATGCACGACAAGAACCCACAGCAACAATAACAACAAAAACGAGAACGCAAGATTCAACCTTCATTTCGCAAGAGGAAACGCTCAGCGAGGATGCAGGAAATGCAGGAAATGCTGCGTCAGTCTCTCTCTTGCAAAAGACTCAGCATATGATCCTGGAGGATTCGGGACAGGCGCCAGGACGAATGCACTCAATGGATCAGACTCTTACAATTTGGGATTTATATTCTGGTGTTAAAGTACCTCTTTTATAATGTTTATATTTAACAAGAGGAAAAAAAGAGATATAAGCTGTTTTAATATTGTTTTTTTTCTTTATTCTGGTGTTAAAGTACTCTTTTTAATGTATATCTTTAACGAAGAGAAAAAAGAGGTATAAGCTGTTTAAAACTGGGTTACATTTTTTTGTCCTTTTTTCTTTATTCTGTGTTAAAGTACCTCTTTTTTAATGTATATCTTTAACGAAGAGAGAGAAAAGAGATATAAACTGTTTAGAATTCTGTTACTTTTTTTTTTTTTTTTCCTTTTTTTTAATATGGGACGAAACGTTTAAGATGGGTTTCAGCAGCATAGACTGCAACAATAAGATATAAGTAATAACGGTGTCTAAGTAGTTGCAATAACTGCAAGAGTGCAAATCTTTTAGCAGCAGCAAGATGTAGGGAGTAATACGTATAAATTTAATAGTAACATCATTCGTAGTAACACTGACAGTAGCAAGAAGGGTATTTTTCGGTAATGGAATGTGTAATAACAACGATGATAGAATCAATGTTAATGGCGTTAATGATACTATCACTGTAATCGTTATCAGATTGATGGCGGTGATGATGGAGATGATGATGATGATGATGGTGATAAAGTTATACTATATCGATAGAAGTACCGGGAACAGTAATCTCATTTTATGTTTTTTCTTCTTCTTCTTCTTCTTTTTTTCTTTCTGTTTC
>NW_020869635.1:237445-239945 GCF_003789085.1 Penaeus vannamei | reverse complement strand
AGACTAAATATTATACTAAGTACTTTAACTCTTTTACTTAATAATATTTATATATATTTATAATACATATCATTTTGATGTATAGGTAGATAGTAACCAAAGTATAGTAAATTCCCGGTGGATGTTATTTATTAAGGTATAAACTATAGTCTAATAGAATATTTTATATTTATACATATCCTTATATAGTAAAACCTAAATGTGATGATTAGTAGTACTATATGATGTGGTCTTTTAATATAGAGGATATATATTAAGGTAGTAATAGTTATAATATATATATATTTAATATACTGTGTGTAGTATATATTGTATATATATAATGTATGTTATGTATGTTATGTATTGTATGTATTATGATGTATGTGATATGATTATACATGTAATATTATATATTATATATGATATATATATATATGATATATATATATTATATAATAATACGATATAAATGTTATATAGTTGTATATATATATATATATATATATAATATATGATATACTATATTATATATATACTATATATTATTATATATTTGTGTGTATATCATGCATGTATGTTAGTGTTGATATGTACATATGATCTATATATGTGATATTATATTATAGTAGATAGATATATAGAGTAGATTAGATAGAGTATATGATGAGATAGATATGATGATTAGGAGTGTGATAGATGATAGGGATATATGATATATACATGCTACGCCGCTGGCTATGATATATATATTCAACGAAGAAACTCCCTTTCTCTTTTTAACCACACTGCCTCTCAGTTACACAACCTTCACAGCAAAAGTAGCACAAAGTTTAACCTCTGCGACGCATACTCTATTTGCTCACCTGATGTAGCCTCATTTTCCCTCTTTCTTTTACGAACAATACATCATTTATTCTTTTTTTTTGTCTCTCGTTTTTCCCTCAGTTGTCTTTCTCGTAGTTTATCCATCTCCTTTGTTTCCTGGAAGAATGAATATTCAAGGCGTGTGGTGACCTAGCAATTTTCTCTTCCTCTAGTCACAATAGCCAATCTTCGTGTGGGAGTTTCGTTCTTTTCTTCTCTCTCTCTCTCTCGCTGTCTGTCTGTCTGTTTCTGTCTCTGTCTCTCTCTCACTCTCTCTGTCTGTCTATCTGTCTCTGTCTCTCGCTGTCTGTCTGTCTGCCTGTCTCTGTATCTCTCTCCTTTCTCTCTCTTTCTCTTTCTCTCTCTCTCTCTTTTCTCTCTCTCTCTCTGTCTCTTCGTCTCTCTCTCTCTCTCTCTCTCTCTCTCTCTCTCTCTCTCTCTCTCTCTCTCTCTCTCTCTCTCTCTCTCTCTCTCTCTCTCTCGTCCTCTCTCTCTCTCTCTCTCTCTCTCTCTCTCTCTCTCTCTCTCTCTCTCTCTCTCTCTCTCTCTCTCTCTCTCTCTCTCTCTCCATCCTCTCCTCCTCTCCCTCCCTCCCTCCCTCTCTCTCTCTCTTGCTCTTATTCAACACATCTGCTCTACTTTCCTTCGTAATCTCAGGGTACGGCGACCAAGTCCGTTCCAACTTTATGAAGTGGCGTTGATTTTGGGGATGTTGGCGACGAGGAGGGGGGTGTAAATGGCAAGAGGAGCTATGATAACTTTCGGGGTCAAGAATGACCTTTTATGCGAATTAGAGAGGTTTAGTTCGTGGCTACAAAGAAAATGTAGTGTTGGTGATATCGCACTTGACGTAATGATAAATGACTGATTATCAGAACTTGGACAATTTGCATCGTGAAAGTCAAAGATATAGATCTTATTTTTTCTTTTATTATTCTTTCGTCTTATATTATTAAGATAATTCTTCACGATGCAGTTCCGCGCTCGATCGCCTTTACAAAGAATCCAGCAGAGAGAGCACAGCGAAATGGTCGAGAAAACAGGCAATTAAGGGAGGAAGTTCGGGTCTTAAGGTCCGTTTTCTTGATTAACCTTAACTTATCCGACCCGAGGGACGCCCTTTCAGTCCCCGCACCTGAAGCCTTTTCCTGGAACGAGAAGTTGGCCAGAAAACATTCCAAGCACCTGGTGATAGGACGGTGCCAGGTGTCATCTACGTGAGATAAAATTGCGTGTCTGTTTCTGTGTGTGTGTGTGTGTGAATGTGTTTCTCTATCTCTCTCTTTCTCTATCTATCTATTCATCAATATATCTATTTCAGAGAGAAAGGGAGGAAGGGAGAGAGAGAGAGACAAGGAAGACTTTCAGCTTTGCCATGTGGGTTGAAAAAAAAACCTGGGAAGTGTTGTTTTAAGTGGTGTATTAAATGGAGTTCTGGAATGCCATACGGGAACCACGAATTAGCGTTATCTCTGTTATATAACCGTATTCATATTATTTTTTCTGCAGGAGTAAATATTGCGATATAGAGTTACCTTATCATGAATAAACATTTGAGATGAAGCAGAGTACAGACGGAGACCAGATTCATCATTTAGAGATAAAATATGTTTTTTTTTTACTTGAAAGGTCACGATTCATTACTATATATATA
>NW_020869635.1:211980-213812 GCF_003789085.1 Penaeus vannamei | reverse complement strand
CATCTCCACCCTTGTCTGGTCGTTCCTTTCTCCTCCTCCTTCGCCGTGCCAATGCTTATAATTATAGGAAACGGGCTTTGTTTTCTCCGCAGGTTTCCCTTGGGCATGGTAAGTGAAAAACACGGCCCTCCCCGGTGCTACTAACGCCAGTGGCACGGGAATTCTCTCTTGAGTAGCCTCCTTGTCCTCGGCTTCTTTTTGTCTTTTCTTTTCTTCTCTAGCATTCTTATTTGGTGAATTGTCTTATCTACTTAGCGTTTTTTGAATATCTTTACCTACTTGTTTTTTTCTATTTTATCTTGGAATATAATCGTAACTGAAATGACTACCCTCGCGTTCTCAGCTTAACTGCCAATATGTATTTTAAAAATCTTTTCCGATATGAAGTGAAGCAATGAGACTGTGCGTGTCATCATCTGTTTTACTCCGTCTTATATACTATACATTCTGTACTTATATTTCTATCCTTTGCTCAATTATGTTATACTATTATTTTTTCATCTTTATATTGTTAATAGTATATATTGTATATACTACTTACACTTTTTATTTTTATTATATTATCCTTTTATATATCTTAATAGTTACATAAACATATATTATTATGTTATTAGCAATGTTATTACTGATTATTGATTATAGTATATAAGTAAATGATAATTTAAATAAAACAAATTTCTAAATCTTTTTTACGATTAATATGGTAATGCTGTATTATACTTTTATATATGCAGCTTTGTAAGGAGAATTATTGAATTATACGCATTATTCTATCTATCTTTCTTTTATACACTATTCAATATTTTATTATTTATATATTATTTTATATTATTACGAATTAATACTTTTACTTATAGTATAGTTTGTCATTACGATATCCTATTTTGACTTTCAAAGATTCTATTAGGTATAATTATTTACTATATTTCATTCTCCTTATATATATAGCTCTGGATACTTAGAGTGCCTAAGCGGATTGAATTTTATCAGTGAACCTAATGTTGGGTTATAGTGTGTTGTAGTATATTAGTTTATCCTGTGTTTATATTTGTTATATTATTGTATGTGCCTATGCAATTAAGATGTTATATTTGAAATAAAATGTTGTAACTACCACATGTGTGTTTGTAAGTTTATATTGTATGTTGTGAGTGCGTGTGTGTGTGGAAGAGAAAGGGATACAGAAGGAAAAGAACGATAGACAAAGACGGATAACAGGAGTAAAGAAGAAAGGAAAGAAAGAGAGAGAAAGATAGAAAGAGAGAGAGAGAGAGAAAGAAGAGAGAGAGAGAGACAAGAGAGAGGAGGGAGGGAGGAAGAGAAAGAGAGAGACAGAGACAGAGAAAAAGAAGAAAAGAGGGAGAGCCGCACGGGATTAAAATGGAAAGATAATGAAGAGGTAAAAAAGAAAACAAATGGATCTTAGATATCTATTCTCTCTCAAAAGATTAAAAGCGTGCCCTTTCCCCCATCATCAAAAAAAAAAAAAGAAAAAAGAAAAAAAGATGAAGATAAAAGAGCAAATAAGATAAAAGGTCTTTAGTCTGGGGGAGGGGAGAGGGGAGAGGGGGGAGAGAGAGGGGAGAGAGGAGAGAGAGGGGAGAGAGAGAGAGAGAGAGAAAGAGACGTTCAGTAGCCTTTTCTACTGACTCTCTCCCCTCACTCAAAGCCACGATATTGCATGCAAGATGAACCCCGACATTTTCCCCTTTATTGCAACTTTTATATGACTTTACGAGTAAACTTTGGACAGAGAGCTGGTTATGGCGCAGGTTGGTCAGTGTATGGAACGAATGATAATCTCTTTGCTTAATCATTTTTTTTTTCCTTTT
>NW_020869635.1:191980-194480 GCF_003789085.1 Penaeus vannamei | reverse complement strand
TACTGCTGCCAATGGGGCGATGGGGCCAAGCGATAATAACTCTAATAATAACTAAACACACAACACTTACCTGTACAATAATCCAACAGGTGTTCCACATCGAGCCGAATTCACACAACTGCCACAGAATTGCTAAGAAAAAAGTGCCTTTGTCTCCTTAATTAACATGTCAGGTCAGTGCCCCGTTGCAGTCTTCTGTTCCTGGATGTCTCTCTGCATTAAAAGGGAGCATTGCCTGCGAATATCAATGGTAACTTGTGCTAGGGAGTTGTCCAGCCAAGTGTCTCAAGTTTTCCGTTTGACCTCAGCTCATCAGGTCAGGTCAGCGGAGGGTGGTAAATATTAAAACAAAAATAAAGAGTAAGTATGGTCTGAGAGGCTCTTAATAATGTGTGGATTTCCAAGCCATCTTCATTGTCCATAATTAAAACTAAAATGTGTAAAAGAGAGGCTGAACATTTATAGATAAAACGATTCTCATACTAAAACTGGACAGATGAAAATGAAATGTAATGAAAAGCTTTGAAGAGCTCTTCATCTCGCCTTAATTATGAATATAAAGTGGGGAAGGTGGAACAAGGTCGTTACCCTGAGGTGACCCGTAAATAGCTGGGGATACTTTCAAAGGCGTTAGATATAATTTGTTTATCTTAAATAGTTTTAGAAGAACAGTTCACTACAATATCCTTCATTAAGTGATGCCCTTAGTGCATGGGAACAATCATTTCTCCTAAAGGAGTGAAAAAAAACTTTTTTAGTTTTGTTTGTTTGTTTTCTGAAGATCACATTTCAAAGACGTTTTATTTTGAAGTTTAAGACAGGATTGAAAGATCATAAGTAGACGTGTTAATCCTTTAGCGAAAAGTATAATTCGGAATATTATACAGTTTTCAACAATAAATGGCTGTTGTTTAGGGCAAAGACAAACTGCAGTTTTTTCCTACGTGTACAGGCAAATTATTGAAATATCGTTACTCTTGTGTAATATGTACAATCAATATTCCTATCCCTTATGTATTATCCCAAGTAACTCTACAGTTCATTGTCGACAATCCGAGATCATATAAAAAGCCTTGATATCATTAGTCATTGTCAGAAGAACGCGTAAGAAATGTAGCTATTATACTCACATGAAAACCTGTTATGGTGAGTCCTCGTTGTAATCAGGTAATAGATTGTAGCATTTGGTTAATTCGAGAGACCAGTTCTGTCTCAGTTGTGGGTGGATTGGCTTTGTATTCCAAACCAAATTTAGATTAGGGAGTTTGCATGGTCGACCCGCCTATGGAAGCCTATTTGCAATACCTTTTGTCTTATTCCTAGGAGCGGATTCTCGGAAAACGCTAAAACCATCCGGAGACAATACTTAGTTTTTTGATAATGGGCGGGTAGGGGGGAGGGTTATCTCTCGAGATTCCTCTACATTGACTGTTGTCATTCAACTTGTTCAGCATTTTTTTAAAATCTATTTGATTGATTGATTGATTTTTTTACTTTATGGCCTATTTGTTTTCTTCGAATCTTTGTTTTATATTTTTTTTCGGTGAGAGAATAATGTATTAGTTTTATACTCCTATATAAATAAGCAAATCTTCTCTCTCTCTCTCTCTCTCTCTCTCTCTCTCTCTCTCTCTCTCTCTCTCTCTCTCTCTCTCTCTCTCTCTCTCTCTCTCTCCTCTCTCTCTCTCTCTCTCTCTCTCCTCTCTCTCTCTCTCTCTCTCTCTCTCTCTCTCTCTCTCTCTCTCTCTCTCTCTCTCTCTTTCTCCAAATCACTGATATTAAATCACTGCAATGAAAGAAATAAACAGCGTATTTTATTTCTAACTGAAATTATTTGACATAATTTTTTCAAGTACAGAACCATCTATGTCCTGTCTATCACCGAAACATTAATTTAACTTTTATATGAAAATAATAATAAGATTAAGAAAACATCTTACCTCACAAACGCATTGCTCTCCCCACGCCCTGAGTTTCCAAAAACCTCTCTTTCAATCGACTCAAAAAAAGACATCCAAAAACATTTTTTTTTCATCAAGCTTTATCAAAAAAAAAAAAAAAAAAAAAGGAAAAATGTGCCACTCTCTCACCTCGTCCGATGTCGGGAAATCTTTGGAGTCTCACACGAGTATCTTTTCATTAGGCCTAATGTTGCTGGGAGGGTGTTGCCATCTTTTTTTCTTCTTTTTTTTCCTTTTGAGATGCGGATGACAAGCAGAGAGGTTTTCTCTTTCCTTCTCGTCCCGGACATTGGGTTTCTCCGGCCTTTGGGGGTTTTATGTCAGGGCATTTCTCTATCTATCTGTTGGTTTGTCTGTCTGTCTATTTGTATATCTCTATTTCTCTCTCTCTCTATCTATCTGTCTATCTATCAATCTATCTATCTATCAATCAGTCAGTCTATCTATCTATCTAACTCTCTTTCTCTCACTCCCACTATCTGCCTTATCCCTCCTCTCTTCTGTGTCGTTCACAAACACACACAGACAACACAACACAC
>NW_020869635.1:176603-179103 GCF_003789085.1 Penaeus vannamei | reverse complement strand
GTGTGATTGTGTGTTTGTCTTTATGTGCTCGTGTGTGTGCGTATTTTGTGTTTGTGTGATTCTGTGTATATGAGTGTGTGTGCTGATAAACATGTAGGCAGAAATTTGAATATATACATCACCTATACACAGCTTATATGAATCTGCACATATCTATACTAAAGAAAAAAAAGTTAAGAAAAAACAAGAAAAAAAGAAATATAATATAGAATATTATATATATATATATATATATATATATATATATATATATATATATATATATCACAACAAAAGTACACCGAAAAATTATGATACAAGGAAGTGAGGAAACACCCAAATGCTAGGCGTCCTACCCCCCCCCCTCCGCCCAACATCAATATCCATCCCACACCAAAGCTAATATCCGCCCACGTGGGAAAACCAGGGGCTACGGGGCGTTCTGTGGGCGGCAGAAGAAAGTAGGGTGATGACGGGCGTTACAGGATAGAGGGAAAGCGTGAAAAGGAGAGGGGATTGGGAGAGAAGGACGGGGGAGGGGGTGGGAGAGAGGGGGGGCGAGGAGGGAGAGAGAGAGGGGGAGAAAGAGAGAGAGGAATGAAGAGGATGGGGGGGGGATGGGGTGAAGCGGGAGAGAGAGGGGTGGCGAGGGGGGGAGAAAGAGAGGAGGGGGGGAAGAGAGAGAGGGTGAGAATGAGAATGAAGAGGAGGGAGGGAAAGAGGGTGAGGAGGGAGAGAAAGAGAGAGAAAGTAATGAAGATAGAGAGAAGGAGTGAGAATGAGAGAGGGAGGACGGAAGATTGATAGATAGAGAGAGAAGGGGGGAGGGACGGAGAGATAGAGAGCGAGCGATGGTAGGGGAATTGAGAGAGAGAAAGAGAAGGGGAGAGAGAGAGAGAGAGAGACAGAGAGAGAGATTGTTTGGGTGTATGGGATGTATGATTGTACTTGCTTAGTCTCCTCCAGGTTGGCTGATCGATGCAGTTTAAGCGCACATAGAATTCCCCTATTCTCTCTATCTATCTACCCATCTATCTAGCTATCTCTTTCTTTCTCTTTCTCTCTCTCTTGGACCCTCTCCCTCTCCTTCTCCTTCTCTCTCTCCCTTTTATTCTCTCTCTCGCATACACACATACACGCACACACCAGCGCAAAGACAAAAATCATACAAGCAAACACAGACATAAAATCCACGCAAACACATCCATAGACACACACACACACACATACACACGCACACGCACATGCACACGCAAACACAAACACCACGCCCACAAACAGGGAGATCAGTCCCGTTAACAGTCATCGCACCTATAACGAGGCAGTTAAAGCAAACCAGCTTGTGAGGGAGACGAGAGTGACGAAAAGAGGTCATTGAACTGTCTCGAGATTGTGTTGGTAATAGCGTTGCAATTGAGGTCACGTGATTCAGATGGACTAGTTTCGTAGGGGATCTTTGGGGACTAGCACGGGGGTAGGGGAGTAGGGGTAGAGGGGTTGGGAAGGAGGATTGTGTGCATTAATTTTGTTGAGAGAGAGGGAAGAAGGGAGGGAGGGAGGGAGGGAGTGGGAGTGTAGGAGGGGAGAGAGCGCGAGAAATATACATGTGTATATGAATGTACTTATACGTATGTAGATACAATATGTGCGTGTATATGTGTGTCCGTATACACTCTCTCTCTCACACACACAATATATATATATATATATATATATATATATATATATATATATATATATTATATATATATATATATATATATATATATATATATATATATATATATATATATATATATATATATGCACACGCATAAACGCCTCTCTCTCTCTCTCTCTCTCTCTCTCTCTCTCTCTCTCTCTCTCTCTATTATATATATATATATATTATATATATATATATATATATATATAATATATATATATATATATATATTATATATGACTTTGAATTATCAAGCCAAACCAAACCTAAAGCGAAGCGATATATCGCGTTAAAATCGGATTACTTAAAGTTTTATTGGAAATCAAGTCATATGACTTTATACAAAATTTATCAATGTAGCAAGAATAAGGGAGGAGGAAAAGTAGTTGTCAAGTTCTTTAATCACTCGAATGTTTGTGTGAAATGAGTCTTTGCAGGAAGGAATGCAATGGAAATACGCAAGAAAGAAAATAGAATGTAAGAAAAGTAGATAAAATATGAGAAAAAGAAGGAACAAGATAAGGAAGAGATAGATAGGAAGAGATAAGGACGGGGAATGAAATTTCTCAAGGAGTTCGTCGCACCATCTTACATAGAAACAGAATCTTAAATATCATACGTATTTTACAATACGTCGTTAACACAGAGTGAAATAACTTGAAGATAGCAGGTCTCACATACACAGTCAACGAGGCTTGCATATCTAGCATTCATAACCCGGAATTAACAGGTCGTCAGGCTTTTGGAAAGAGATCTTGCAACTTCCTTTTAAAGGGAGTGACTGACCTCTCACTTCGCCAGCATGAATACCAAAGT
>NW_020869635.1:164103-166603 GCF_003789085.1 Penaeus vannamei | reverse complement strand
GAATATAGTAATGAAAGTATTGTCTATGAGATTAAAGAATACCAAAAGTATATAAACTCAATCATTTTATAATATCATTACACATTTGAATAAAAACACCAATTATTAACGCATTAGAATAAAAGGGAGACATGCTGAATCGGAATGTCCAGAGTTGTCGATTTGTCCTTTTCCGGAATTGGACGCACCATAGGTTGCCATGGGTCCTGCATGTTCTTGCTTACTAAATATATAGAGAACACGTAATACAGGGTTGGAAAGACATTAATGTACATCTATGTAGAGCTTTAACGTTGATTTTGTTTTAAAGCATTAATATGAATGTTTACTTTTCATTTCTACTGTCCTGTTACTGCCAGAATAGAAAAGGATAAAAAAGATAGATAATGAATTAACAACTAAGTGAAAAGATTGATATATATAAAGAAATCTTGTACCATAATATGATTTGTAATTGATTACATTGGTGGCATGGTATCATTTGGCTCAGAATCCACTCTGCTCTATAAAGTGGCATTGTTGTAATTGTTAATATTTCGTAATCGATTATATTGTGCATGGTATCATTTGGCTCAATACCAACTCTACTCTTTAATGTGCCAACCTATATGTAAATTCTGACATGAAGGGATATTTTGTCTAAGCTTCATGAACTCGGGTTGAGGGTGGTGCTGGCGTCCTTCGAGAAGTAGACTGAAGAAAAACAAGGTCTATATAAGTACTTAAAAGACCTTGGAGAAAAGGTCCCATTCAGAGATCAAGATGGACTCTGAGATGGTTACTATAATGATGATGACGAGGTTGATGATAATGATAATGATGATAACAATAGTAATGATAATGATGATAATAATAATATATATAATTAATAAATAAACACAATGATAATAATGATAAAACAAATAATGATAATAATGATAATGTTTAATAATAATGGCAGTAATGATAGAATAATGGTAATGATTAATTATAATGATAATAATGATGATGATGATAATGATGATAATCGTGATAATGAAAATATTGATAAAAATAATGGTACTAATAGTAATGAGAATAATAGAAATGGTAGTAATAATAGTTGTGATGATAATAATAAAATAATCACTATAACAATAAAAGTAATAATAATAATAATAGTACTAAAACTAATGACAGTAATGAAGACAATATTGATGGTAATAGTAATGAAGGATTCATATTATAAAACCGTATATGAAATTCTCTCTCTTTAGACCAGAAACACGAATCATTCCTAATCGTTCTTATTATTCCTAATCATTCGTAATGTTCATAATCATTACTAATATCCTTAATCATTCCTATTATGAGGATTACAAGCGTTGCCGTTAATTATCGAGCTGGAGCCATCCGTGCTCGAAGAACTTGGGGATATCACGTGTAGCGATAAAAGGAACAGAGGGATCTCACGTGTAAAGAGAAAATAAACCTAGGGGCCTCGCGTGTAATGAAAAAAGGAACTTAGGGATCTCACGTTTAAAGATAAAAGAAACCTAGAGATCCCGCGTGTAATAGTAAAGAAAAAAAACTTAAGGATCTTCCGTGTAATGAGACAAAGAACTTAGTATTCCCGCGTGTAACGATAAAAGGAACTTGGATCTCATGTGTAATGAAAAAAGGAACTTAGGGATCTCACATGTAAAGATCAAAAGAAACTTAGGGATCTCACGTGTAATGAGACAAGTAATTTGCAATAAAAATGGAAGACTCGCCGGGGTTACGAATTACACGCAGGACCTCTGGAGTGTAGGATGTCTCTCAGAGGAAATAAAACTGGGTTATTTTTTTAATCTTTGCCCCTAGCTTCCGCGACCTTGACCTCGCTTTAACGACATCTATCAAGCAAATGAGAATAGAAGACAAAAATTTCAAGCGCAGGAAAAAAAGACACAAGGGCTGATGGACAATGAGAGAATGTAGGAAAAAGAGGAAGAGGGAAAAATGAAGAAACGAAAATATCCGTTAACAAAGGACAAAAATAGAAGAGCGGAAAAATCCTGTGAAATTTTGGAGAAGAATAGACATATTGTTCCACTGCCCCCCCCCCCTCCCACCTCCCTTCCCCCCCCCGTCGTCTCCACTCCCTTTCTACCTCGCCCCTTTACCTCCCCCCCCCCCCTCCAACCTCCTCTTTGTTACCCCTTCCTCTTTCCTCTCTTCTTCTCCTCTCTACCTTCTTCGTCCCCTCTCCTCCTTTCCACTCCTCTTTTCCTCTCTCTTTTCTCTTTACCCTTCTCCTTTTTCTCATCTTCTCCACTATTCCCCCCCTTTCCTCCCCTCCTCGCCTTTCTCCTCCCTTCTTTCACCTCCTCCTCCTCTTATCCCCCTTCCCCCATTCCCCCACTCTTCTTCAATATCCCTTCCCCTTCCCTTCCTCCTCTATTTCCCTCTCTTTCCCCTCTCATCTCTCCACTTCCTCCTCTCTCTTCCATCATCCTCCCCGCTCCCTCGTCCTTTTCCTCTTCATTTCCCCCTCTCT
>NW_020869635.1:141603-144103 GCF_003789085.1 Penaeus vannamei | reverse complement strand
CTATTCCATGTATACTTTTACGTATTGATGTTTCTGTGTTCTATTCACATGGTTATTTTTCCGCACTTCCCGCGTTCCCTCTGTTCTGTAAAGAGAAGAGAAAAGGAAAGTTATTTTGGAAACAATTAAACACGTAAGACGGTCGTAGAAGACTGAAATGGGATGAATTATGATGAACCGCAATAAAAGACATGATACGTGCAGCTTAATTATGTAGGTGCCATTGCATGTCGATAGCAATCTCAGGAATATGATTACTAATGTTATCGATTGATATTTAGCCAATTAATTTTATCAAAGCGAAATAATGACAAGACTGAATCGTAAAATCACTGTGCTCGTTAATAGAGAGGACTATGATAATGACAAAAATACTGATTCTAATGACCGTGAAAGTAATATACTAATAGCAATAGTGTAGAATGTCAATGGTAAAAACAGCAATTCTGCAAAATAATATGATGGAAATTATATATATGGTAATGATGATATCAAAGATGATGGTGATAATGATATGAGTAACGATGATGATGAAATGATAGCGATGATGATGATGGCAACGTTGATGATAACAACAATAATAATAACAATGATAATAGTAATAATAATAATATAATAACACTAACAATAAAGATGTTACTAATGACAAAACTAAAACTAATACCAATACTAAAGGTAATGTAACAAGGATAACAATAATATTAACAAGACCAAAAACGTTAACAAAATTCTTTTCCTTTCTCCACCCTCCCTCTCTCTCTCTCTCTCTCTCTCTCCTCTCCCCCCCTCCCCCTCCCCCTCCCTCCCTCTCTCTCTCTCTCTCTCTCTCTCTCTCCTCTCTCTCTCTCTCTCTCCTCTTCTCTCTCTCTCTCTCTCTCTCTCTCTCCCTCCTCTCCTCCCTCCCTCTCCTCTCCCTCCCTCCCTCTCTCTCCCTCCTCCCTCCCCTCCCTCCCTCTCTCTCTCTCCCGCCCACATTTAGCAATAGACGGAAGACAGACGAGACAACACAGTTCCAGACGTTCTGGTGGTTGATCTCGCCGCCAACGATAGTGAGTCACCGTAGCTCGTTGTGTGACATTGCTCTTTACGAGTGGGTTAAAAAAAAAAAAAAGTGTTTAGAAAAAGTTATCAGCTGGGAGATAGGATGCTGGTCTTGTGAATGTGGATAGTTCTTTTTGGGTTATTTGTTGTAATAGAATGTAGGTTGTTGTGGTCATGATTGTGGTTATCGTTGTTGTTTTTGTTATCATCATTCTTGTCATTATTATTATCATTGTTGTTTATGTTATTATTATTTTTGTTATCATCAGTATCATTGCTACTGATGTTATTATTACCATTCTTGTCATTATCATCATCGTTGCTCTTTAAGTTATAATTATCATTCGTATCATTATTATTATTAATTGTTATTACCATCAGCATTATCCTTGTCATTATAATAATCATTACGATTATCATTATCATTAATGATAATATTGTTATTCTTGTTAATATTATCATTATATCATTATTACCATCATCATTATCATTACCAGTGTTACTACTGTTATTGTCATTTACACTATCACCATCATCACTGCATTCACTATCACAGTTATCAATATCATCAATCATATAATTCCATGGTTACACAGAACACTACTAATGATAAACACACAAAATCAAAAGGACAATAGTGACATAGGAAGTGCGAGAACTGACAATGTTGATAAAGCGAATTATAATAACATTAAAAATAAAACAATATAGTAATAACCAATACGAGGGTTAATCAATTACACGAAAGCGTTGAGGATATCAAAATGACATTGACAGAAACGGGATACGGAATAAATATTTTGACAGTTTATAACGAATTGAGACATATAATAAGCAATTAAGAGCTCTAAAAAAAAAAAGATTATTGAGACAATTTAGTTACAATTGGTCATTGTATTAACAAAGCTGGTAACTTTCATTGATCATATAGTGATAGTGTTATTAATAATGATAATAATAACAATAATAACAAGAATTGTGATAATGATAATAATATGATGATGAAAACAATGATAATAATAATGATGATAACAATGATATGATGATAATAATAATAATGATAACAATGATATTGATGATAATAATAACAATAATCATTCTTACTGTAACGATAACGATAATAATAATAATAATGATAATAATAATGATGGTAATGATAGTAATTATAATACCTATACTAATAAAGATAACAAAAGATACAATAATAATACTAGCGGTAAAAAGAAGAATGATAATAATAATAATGATAATAGGAATAAGATGAAAATCCTAATGGTATTAGCAACAACAAATAAAATAATACTGTGATAAGGATAATGATAAGAAAATTCATTCATAATCTAATATTGCTTTTATTACTATATCGTATTCATAATCTTTAATATTATCTTCTTCATCATCATCTTCATCATTATTATTATCAGCATCATTATTCGTTATTATTATCATTTTGTTATAA
>NW_020869635.1:119103-134103 GCF_003789085.1 Penaeus vannamei | reverse complement strand
GAGAGAGAGAGAGAGAGAGAGAGACACACGCACACACACACACACACACCACACACACACACACACACACACACACACACACACACACACACACACACACACACAACACACACACACACACATACAGAGAGACAGACAGACAAAGACAGACAGATTGAGAGAGAGAGAGAGAGAGAGAGAGAAGAGAGAGAGAGAGAGAGAGAGAGAGAGAGAGAGAGAGAGGAAGAAGAGAGAGAGAGAGGAGAGAGAGAGAGAGAGAGGAGAGAGAGAGAGAAAGAGAAAGAGAGAGAGAGAGAGCGAGAGAGAGAGAAAGAAAACATGCGCACAGCACACGCACACACACACACACATAGACACACACACACACACACACACACACACATATACACATACACATACAGAGATTAAGAGAGAGAGAGAGAGAGAGAGATTAAGAGAGAGAGAGAGAAAGAGACAGTCGAAAGAGGAAGGCTGACTGATAGAAATAAATGTACGAGCTCACAACAAGGTCGTTCTCTCAACCCTAGCAAGGACGACTGTCGTTTTGATGTTCATGATGTAAATAAACCTTCAGTGCGTTGATTTACGAGCCATTGCAAAGCCGCTTCTGGGGTAGTCGTGAAAACGGGTCTCTGCAAGAAATGGTACATCACCACAATGCTAATAACTGGTTAAAAAGTACGCGGAAAAAATAATGAAACAGTTAACAACGCTGTGGTTAACAACCTACCCCTTAACCACAATTACAATTACTGATTCCTAGAGCGTAATAATTTAACTGACTTCTCCATTTCCTAGGCAATTACCACTTCTTTTATCATATACGTATTTATTCCTTTAAGCATCACCTTTACCACACCATCATCCCCACACTCGCCATCATAAAACACACTACCATTTAGCACACAACCCTCCACTGGCCACAACCATTACCGTCAACAACATAGCAACAGTCTTAACAAGCCTCATAAACAAGAACAATTTTGTTTCTTCCTTCCCTCTTCTCTTCCTCCCCTCCCCCCACCACCTGTATTTACCCCCATCACCCCCACATCCCATTCCCCCTCCAACCCTCCCTTCACCCATACTCAAAGGCCTTCCCCTCCTCCCCCCCCCGTCCCCAGCCCCGCCCCACCAGCTCCAGGTCCGAAAAGCATGTGAAAACCGGAAGTGAAACAACATACATATACTTGGTGCGTGACACATGAGAGCAGTAGTAACGTTTTTTTTCTCTCTCTCTCTGGCGAACGTTCCTGCAAAGCGTCAGTGTATCGTGTCTCTCTGACCTTCAGCTACTGTATTTTGGGATATTCAGCGGCGTGTGTGCTGCCGCGTGTATGTGTACGTTTGTGGATGTACGTGTGCATGTGCGCATGCATGTGTGATATACCAGTACCACGCACAGTATATGTGTGTAACTACTATATATATATTATTATTATAATATATTATTATAATATTAAAACAACGTAGACCATCCATAATAGCTAGCCTTATATACTTATACATATGCATAACAAACAATATATATATATGTATTAGTATATATATATTTAGTATACTATATTTATATATACATACATACATTATAATCAGTTTACTATATAAATCTAATACATAATACATACATACAATATAATAAAATATACATCCAACATATAATATATAAACTATAATATGTGTTGTGTGTGTTGTGTGTGAGGTTGTGTGTTGTGTGGTGATGTTTGTAGTTGCTTGTATATATCTAATATACTTTATATTATATATTAATATATATATATATATATATATATAGAGACATAGATATACATACGAGTTTATAATTTGTGCATGTAATATATATATATACTATATATATATATCATATATATTATATATATATAAGGTTATAATATTATATGACATATAATATACTATTTATGATGTGGTGGATATGTTGTGGATTATATATATATATATTATAAAATATATATATATATATATATATCGAATGTGTGGATATGTTATAAAATAAATAGTGTAGTATATATATATATAAATATATATATATATATATATATACACATATAGATTGCATACATACAAGAGAGAGAGGAGAGAGAGAGAGATACATACAGACAAATACATCCATATATCTCATATATCAGTCAGGTCAATTTGTTCTGCGTTTCTGTCTATGAATGTATGTATTGCATGTCTCTCTTGCTCTCTCTCTCTCATCTCACTCTCTACACACACTACACACACACACACACCAACACCACATACACTATATATATTTATAATATATATATATTAATTAATAATTATTATAGTATATATATTAATTATGTGTTTGAAATTTAGGAACTCATATGAGGTTAGATTATGCGAGAAGAACGTAAAGTGTTCAAGTCATATCATTATAGGGTCAGGATGTGATATTACTTTTTTTACTGTTTTCGACCTTTTTATTGTTAGTATGTGTTTATAACGATAATTACATAGGATAGCATTAATACCCTGTCTTTTCATGCATTATTTAATTCATATTTCTACAATATTTGTTGGAAAAACTCTAGTGCTCTGTTTAATATCTTTATCAGTCCTCTGCTCAATGTAGGATTAGTTCACTCTGATGTGCAAGTTTAGCATTCATTAAATCTCAAATTCCCATATTGAGTTAATATCATTACAGTGTATGGTACCACCTATATTGTTCGTTGCACCCTTTTGGGCCTCTATTTACAACTTAAAGTAATCATTACTCGAGAATAGATACGCCAACTTCAGGATAAATGAGTGTCACTGGGACAAACGAAAGAGCAGATAACTCATCATATATATAGGTAAGGCCTAATTAAGCAGAATCATAAGTAACCTGGCTCATCGATGAGGTGTGTTATATATATGTTATCTCAGCGCCTCTGAGTATTACTGCGTCAACAACAGTGAACCTGAATAATATAATTCTTGAATACCTGTTTGAAAGATAGTTAATTTAAGCCTTTTAGTTCTCAGGTTTTTTCATTTTCTTATTATTTAATTTTATTAATCAATAATTACGATACTAGTCCGTATATAAACTAGTACTTGTATACTTTGTATTTAATATTCTTAATATATATTATACCATTTAAAATTTTAATCACTATAAGGACTGTTAAAATAGACACTATTTAATTATCCTATATAATAATAAGAATAGGACTGGACCTTCACTTAAGAAAGCTTTTGTTCTCAGGAGGCTCAGCCATTCTATTTTAGTCGTTGATTGATCACTAACAAAAGGCCCTTTTTCGAGCAGTAAATCTATCGGGAAGACTACCAATACAAGCGCTCGGGTCCCGATTTTTCTCAACCACAGAGCCATTGTTATTACGAACAAGCTACCTTGAGAATGACAACTGGACCTCTGAGGTTACGACTGCCAGGCGTACAATAGGGAATCGAAGAACTCTCACGCGATAAGCAACAGTCATAAACAGTAGAGAGAGAGAGAGAAGAGAGAAGAAAGAGAGAAGAGAGCAGGAGAGAGATGAGAGAGGGAGAGAGACGAAGCGGAGACGTCAGTGGAAGATGATGATGGTAGAGCATGGGAACGAATGGCCTCTCCGAAATGATTTGATGCGAATCGTGGACGCAGAGGGAATGACGGGTGCTTGCCGCCGCAAAAGAGCCGTGGGGGGCTGTGTCTTATCTACTCTACCGCAAAAGTGCTTCTATTGCAGGATCTCACACTATAGACATTTGGGGGCTGTGTAAATCCTCTGGCTTTATATGCATAAACAGGCTTACGCGGACTTTATTATTGGCACTACTCAATTCTAACATTTGAAAATAATGCTTAAAATGTATTGCAGAGTATATAAACAATTACATCTATTATATGATAATAACTGAGAGAAGGCATTTTATCATTCAAGATATAGAACAGAATTTTTTTGCCTATTATTTTCCTAATTCGTAGCACTTATCTCTTAATTCAACAGCAAACACATAAAATTTTGAAATATATTGGCTATGTAAAACAGTCATTTTTTCGCCCAGGCTGAAACACAACATACAGTAAGTACTTTCTCATAATAATGATTATTGATTTAAGGCTATTTTCATAATTGGAGTTTTGCTGGCAAATCAATAGAAATTACCTGAATTATGAATGGTTAATGGTTAAAACAAACAAATGGGCTGGACATCAAGGTCATATTATACTGCTATGACATGAAAAAATGTCACATAGAGAAAACTATGGGAACATCCAGGCTCTCTCACACACAGCCTACTCTATTATTAGCATCATCATTATTTTTATTGATTACTAATTTTTATGATTAACGGATTCCTGTGTCTATAATAAAACAAATATTACATTGTACTAAAGTGATTAAGATATTGATTTATATATTATATGGGGGTGCGGACTAGGTTATGCTTGAAATGCAAAAGGAACGTATTATATATAGAATAGTAGGAAAAGTACAAAAATAATAAACAGGTCTCTTATGTGATAGATTTCATGGTGGACACATTACTTTGGATTGTGATCTACTTTAATTTGGATTATTTCCTATTCCCTTAGTGTTTCGAAACAACAACATTTTCCTATGTGTGAGGAAAAATCGCGAATTTACTTAGCTGCGACGGCCTTTGCGCGTCTGCCGACCTTAGGAGCACCAGAACATGCGAGAAACGACCAATATGATGGACGAGTTATAGAACCGGAGCGGATATACAAGGTGGCGACAGACGGCCATGAAGCACATGACGTCCAGCTGAACACGCCAACCGCGTATACCGCGAGAAACGCAAACCGATCAGCATCGTTACTTGTCGAACATCCCCCATTCTAATGATCTTTATAATCTAGACGAAGATTTCAATACAATAAACAAATTGAAAAACACAGAACTGTGCTTATCTGACGTCACACTTGCACAAATATCCACCTCTACCTAAACCATATATTAACAACCAGATAGCGACATATTCCCATGCACGCTACTCACCAACACTAGCCGAGGGCGCTCGGCTTTTGTCTAAAACGAGATGGAGAGATAGCTCACCACCCACCCGTGCAGACTTTGGAGCTCTCGTAGGTCTTGGCGGAGCACGCTATAGGAACTCTACCGACGACATAGACACCGTAAGCCGACCTCGTTCTATCGTCCATGCCCTTCCAGATCTCGTCAGCAATTAAAAACACAAAGGGACTGATCCTAGTGCCTCTAGGCTCCCTAGCATCTCCTTCTGTCCCTGCCAAGTATTCTGATGTGGTCCTCGCCTATAATAATCTTTCGTTGCTTACCTAATCTGTTTATGTTGTACAAATTACTGTACTTAATTCTATCTATATTTGTATTATCTGTCTCACTATATATATGCGTTATATAATATATATATAATATTATTATCCCAACCATTATTACCATAACCAATTGCCATATAACAATATCAGTATGACGGTGATAATCAGGCAACTGAGGTCATTATATAGAGTAGATATGCCTCAAGAGAAGTCAAGAGCGTCCGTGATTGCAAACAGTTCGTTACTTACAAAACCCATCCATGTTGATCGCCTTCGCATAAGAAACTTCACGTCTCTCTCTCAATTTATCACCGACCTCAAACCATTATCCCTCTAATCCCTATCATCCTATGATTCAAATTATATATTTGTATCCGAAAATTTTGTCATTGCATATTTTTTATTATTTTATCCTCTCTTATTTTTAATTATTTATATATTATTATTATATATTTATTTTTTTTTTATTTAACTTATAATTATATATTATTTACTATATATTTTATATATATATATGATATATGGATAGCATTTCTCTCTTGTTATCATAATTTTAATAATATTATTATATTCTTATATTAATAATTATATTTTTTATATATTTTGAAATATATTATTATTTATAGTATATGAATTATATATATATATTTATTAATATTATATTATATTATTTTTAATATATAATTCTTATTATATTATTATATATATTTAATTTATACAATTATATCATAACAAATAAAAATTTATTTTAAAAAATTCTTGTTACTCCTGAATTAATGTTGGTCTTTGCATATTATATTTATATTTATTAAATTTTTATGGTACATATTTTATTATTATATTGCATCATTTTCTTTATTAATATTAATATTTATATATTTTTTATTTATATATATTATTTAAAATTATTATATATTTATTTATATAATATATATTATCACTCATTTTCACGTGATTTCATGGGCGATATTTTTGTAAGATTTGTTGATCAGTCTTGATCGGTGGCTTTGCATTTGTGTGTTGATGAATGATGAGCGCTGCTTACTTTCTTTGTTGGCGCTCGCGCATTTTATTTTTATGTTTTTTTCTTTTTATTTATATTTTTCTTACTTATTTTTTTTACGTGCTTTGATTTATTTCGCCTGTCGACATCTTGTAATTTTTATCGTTTCTCTGTTAGAAAAAAATTTGCTCTCTTTCGTCTATCCATTAAGATTTTTGAAAGTGCCTAGAATTTTTTTATGTTTTTTAATTTTACTATTATTTATTTTTTCATTTTTTTATTATTTTATTTTATTTTATTTTATTTTTTTTTGATAGATATTTGAGAATTGATGTAGTATTGTTGATTTTATTTTTGATAATTGTATTTTTTTTTGATATATTATTTAAGTGTTATTGTGATTTTCGATTTATATTTTCTTTCTGTTGATGTTGATTGTATTTTTTTCTCTGTTTTTAAAAAAAATTTAAAATTTTTGTTTTTTTTTGTGACGTGATTTCTTTTCTTTAGACTCATAAGGTTTTTGATTTTTTTTATTTTGTAAATGTTTGTATTTTTTATTTTTTATCTTAATTTTTATCTTTTTTTGTTTTTTTTTTTTACATAATTGATGTTTTGTTTCTATTTTATATATTCTAGTAGGACTAATTAAATTGTTTAGATTAATCTCTTGTAAACGAATTGATTACTTTGATTATTTTTTTTTTTTTTGATTTTTGTATTAGATTCTCTTTTTTAAATAATGATTTTTTTGATTGATATCTTTGATATTTTTTGGAATATTTGATTTTGTGAGGGATTATTTTGTTTTATTTGAGATCGAGGGATAAGAATATATAGATGATGAGATTATCTGATGAGAGATAAGAGAATAATGAATGAAATGTAGATTTTTTTAAAGATGTTAAAGATTTTTAGTTTTAATTCCATTTTACTACAATGGATATATTCTCTTTTGCTGTTGTGATCTATCTCTTTATTTCTGTTTTTATTTTGCTTTCCTATTATAATTCTTATCCCCCTTGTTGTTCTTTTGCTAGGATTTTTTGGCCCTTTGGTTGTTGTTTTTTTTTGTTACCCAACGTCATTCTTGGTTCGTTGGTGCGTGTGTGATTTCTGAATTTTGAATATATGTGATTCAGTATTTTGTTCCCGCTTATATTTTGTTTTGGTGTGAGTGTATTGACTTGAGAGATCATTTGATTTTGTTAATTTATTTTTGTTTTTTTTAATCTATTTAATATGTTTGATAATTGATATCTTAATGATTTTTTTTTTTCTGATTTTATTATGTACTTTTTTTTTTAATGTGTATTATGATTGTATTTTTTTCGTTTTATTATTTTACGTTAAATCCTGTGATAATTTTATTTGTTTTTTTTAATTTTTGTTTTCCATTATTAATTGAGCAGATTGTTGAATTGTGTGATTGTTTTGATTTGTGTCTGTACTTTATATTTTCTTATATGAGTGATTTTATATCGTGAAGACATACGTTTATTTTTGATTTTCTTTTCGTTTAGTTTTTTGAGTGTTGTTTTTAATAATTGACATTTATAAATATAAATCATGTGTGATTGTGTTATCATGATTTGATTTTTTGATATTATTTATTAATGATAATTGATGATAGATGAGAAGAGAGATGAGACCGCATTGAAGAAAAAGAAATTGAAATAAGAGAGTGAGTATGTAGTGATGAGATTTTTTGAATGAGAGATTTGATGAGAGTCATAGATGAGATGAGATGAGAGAGATGATGAGAGAGGAGATGATAGAGGTATGAGTTGAGAGAGACGACTGGATGAGATTAGAGAGAGATTGATGAGAGAGAGAGACTGATTGAATGAGAGATGAAGTAGAGATACTATGAGTAGATGAGGAGATATGAAGATGAGAGAGTAAGAACGGACATAAAAGTTCCGTTAGTTTTAATTGTATAAGGAATCGCGTTTAGCATATTGCTCATTAAATAATTCTCTAGTCACCTATTTTAGTTACGAAACGAATAGTCTGTACCTGATTATGAGACAAAAATCGTACGTAACTAAATTGGAAAAATAAACCACCTAGATTTTATAAGAAAAAAATTCCATCACACAAGCTAATTCACCAAAAAAATTGTATCTAGACCACTCGATTTGAAAATAAAAGTGCTATCTTTATCCCAATCAAATAATACTTTGTTCCAATCACCACCATTATGCACACAGGAGGTAGCCATAACCTGTACCAATGTGGTTGTACTAATAGCCATTATTTAGTTTTACAGCTGTTGCTTTTAAGAGGTTGTAAGTCCATTGTTATACCTACGAGTAGTGAATCATGAGAATCGCAACCGCGGGCCATAACACGCGAACGAAAATCAACGATGCGTGCGTAATTAAACGAAACACGGCTTGTTGCCAGATGTAAGACGAATTCCCTGAAAAAACACGGTTATAAATGTGCCTATAAGAGCGAGAAAGATAAGCAGATGAATAAGAAAAAAATATAAGAAAAAAAGGCAGAGGAATGTTGCTATCCTCGACTTCTCTTGTTCTTTACCCGAGGCACATTGTGAGAGGGAATCAGCTGGGCTCTGCAGATCCACGCACATACAGGTTTACATGTACATGGAACGAACACACGTGCACCTATACTCTGCACACACGCGTACAGTTACGTACACATGTTAACTGGACATGTGTGTATAATGCATACATACGGGAACACACACACACACACACACACACACACACACACACACACCACACACACACACCACACACACACACACACACACACACACACACACACCACACACACACACACATACAATTTTATTCATGATACTGACAAATATTACACAACAAAGCAAAAACTAGAAAATAAACCAACACAAACACACATACTAACTTACACACAATTAAAAACAATGTACCCCACCCTCCAATAATAAGAAAAAGAAATGAAAACAAATTAAAATAACAAATAAATCGAAATCAAAAGGAAGATCACACAAAAAAGGCCAAAAGAAAATTGTAGTCCGAGTTCTAGCGACGGCGCAGCGGAAGGGCAGGGACAAGACGGGCGGCGCAGGTGAGCAGTACCCGCCGGCGCTGAGAAGTTACCGCACACCCCCTGTGGTTCTCGCCTCCTGGTGGGAGTGGGAAGGGGGGGATGGTGGACGGGTGGCGCGTTGAAACTGGCTAAGATTTGATGGGGAGGAGGAGGAGGGGTGAGGCGAAGAAGAAGGTAGAGGATGGGGAGAAGGAAGAAAAGAGGAGAGAGGAGGAGGAGGAAAAGGGGAAGAGAATATTAAAAGGTAGAGGACGAGAAGGTGGAGGATTAAGAGGAAAGGAAAAGCTAGGAGGAGGTGGTTAGAAGAGAATTAGAAAGAAAAAGTGTTCTGAGAGAAGTTGAATGACCATTTTGTAATTGGCAGCGAATGTTGTGGTAACTGTTGAAGTGTTGTTATGTCATGGCCGTAATAGAAAAAAATATTTCAATTACGTTTGCATATGTACCACGGTGTACTTTCGCCTTTATAAAAGCACGAGTGTGTTTTTGTTCTCACATGCTTGTTTGTGTGTGTATGTGTGTGTCTTCTCATCCGTTGGTGCCAAAGTCATCTCCGTAAGATGTGTAGTTAAAACTATCTTTACCTTCCACATTTAAATCACTCCAAGATGAACCTTTCATCTTCACACTTCACATAAACTGCGTGAATGCATAAACCCTAATCATTTGAAATCTCAGGACAATGTCACGCGTTCTAACCAGAGCACTGTTGCGAAACACCTCAGTCTTTATCGCCTCTGCCGTTTGAGGCAAACGGGGCTTCATTTAACGAACGCTCTCTCGTCTACTGCGTACATGGCTTGCGCAGTGTGCTACAAGCACGCACACATGAGAAAGAACGTTCACCGCCAAACTGTTTCATGCTCCAATATATTACCATTCTCAAGACCATTTTCAAGCTCTATCACAGTGAGAAAGCGTACAGGGAATGAACGATGAGATACAAATTTTAAACGAAGTATAAGTATGCCTTGCTAATTGCTCAGCATTCATATTTGACCCGACACGGCGTGACTATCTCGCATGAGCCGTATGCGTTGTAGCGCTTCGTTTACTGTTTGCCGCTGCGGTATTGTATGTGGAGCTCGCTGCTATTGGTTGCGCTGTGTATGTGTGTGTTTAGTGTTTTTATTGATATTGTACTTGTATTGTTGTGTATAATTCACTCATTCGAGTAGTGTTAGCCGATACCACGATCAAATTCTGATGAGAAGAATTCTGACAAAGAATGGGGCGTATGACGACAACCTTCCGGTCTACGAATAGAAGAACGGTGTGGGGTGATGTGACAGGTACGAGGTCTTGTAACCGAATGGTGCTGACGCTGAGAATAACGTGAGCGTGTAACAGATAGCATATACAGCATGAGAAGTGTTGACAGAGTTATCATATGAACACGATGATTGTTACGAGTAACACATACACATACGTTATTATGAGTAACACATACCCACCTACGCTTTGACAGTACACATATACACATACAGTTACAGTACACATATGTATATATAGGTACAGTACACATACACATGCAGTTACAGTACACATACACATGACACAGTAAATAAATACATATGGCATACAAGACATATATATTAGTTACAGAACACATACACATGCAGTTACATTACACACATGCACATTCAGAATATACAACTAATTATACACACATACATACGTATAACAGACTAATTACGTAACAGTCATTTTCATAAACATATCTCAAAAGACTTACAAACTCTCATAAACGGCAAAAGCAAATCCACTGACAAACAAACAAACAACATTCAATATAAACAAAATGTAGGAAATGAAATGAACTTTAACTGACATGTTATCGAGGACGGTTAAGACCCCCCAGCGTGGTACTAATTTAACCTTATTTCCTCGTTAATATGGTAACACTCGCTTATCTTAATAAGGCTGTTCTTTCCTGTACAGTTTATATGAAAATGCGTTAAACTTTGTCGCATACTTTGCATATAAAAGGAAATTTACCCCAGATATATTATTATTGATTAATGTTTATAATTCAGTTGTTTATTTATTATTGTTATTATCATTATTATTATTATTATTATTATTATTATTATTATTATTATTATTATTATTATTATCTGTTACATGTTAGAAAACTAGTTGAAGATTTTTTCCGATTTCATTATTTGTATCAAATAACAATTTGATTTGTAATCCATAGTTGGTAGGTTTCATTTTAGTACCAGAACCAGTACCAGGCTGTCTTCCTACCTGAATAAATCCACAGGTCAGTGCCCGAGTCCTCTAGTTCCCCACTAGGCCGGATAAGGTCAAATCCTTCCTGGGTATTTAACAGGTCCCGCACCAGCCCGCAGGGACAGACGGGAAGGGGTAAGTTGAGGATCGCGGAGTGGTTGAGGAGGGGAAAGAAGATCTCGTGCAGAGAGGTAACAAGCGTGCTGCCGACGGAAGCGTAGACCTTTTAGCTGGGGCGAGAGTGAGTCGGCCGTGACAAGGGGCAAGAGACAAGACAGATGAGGAGAGAGAGGAGAGTGTGGGACAGGGGAGGAGAGATAGGAGTGGGGAAAGGGAGAGGGAGTGTAGAGGTTTTGAGGACTGAGTTAGGGAATGGAGATGTAGCCTAGAAGAGAGAGAGAGAGAGAAAGAGAGAGAGATGAGAGGGGGGACGCGCCTGAGTGTGAAGGATAGGAGAGTGGAAGAAAACGAGGTGGGCGAGGACGAGATGGAAGAGAGAGAGAGAGAAGGCCAGAGAGAGAGACATGAACCACTAGAGTGAGATGAGCCACGCATCAAATGAATAGGCTACGCAGAGAGAAGATAGAGCGAGAGTAGGCATTGGGTGTAGAGAATGAAAGACAGAAGAGACGAGATGAGTGAGAAGATGGAGAAGGACAAGAGAGAGGACAGGAGACAGGAAAGAGACGACAATCTCAGAAAAAACCTCAACAATTACCAAAAAACGCATACCACCTTATAGACAATCCGAGAGCGATCTCTATACTCACCCAGTCCATGACTTCAGCAAGAAATATTACGCTTACGATCCAGGGAGTCCGTTAGGAACGACCTCATTTCAACACGAAATACATGCTCCTAGGTCTCGTGGCAGAACGACCTGAATTAAAGAGAAAGTGTCCTCAACAGCGTTGATCTCTCCACCAAGTGATGTGAGAGAGTTTGCTTTCGGTGGTGACCTAAAAGGGGTTTAGGAAAATAACTAATAGGTTTTATGCAGTTGTCACAGTAGGAGATGGGAAGTATGATTGTAAAGGAGAGAGAGAGATAGAAAAAACAAGCGAGTGGATGAGGAGAAGAGTCACTTTTATGTAAGAGGAATGGAATGAGGGAGAAAGGGATAGAAAAGGATGGAAAAGGGTGGAATAGGGGGAAGAGGTGGATTTGGAAACAAAGGACTGTAGTGTTGAATCATTTAGGTGGTGGTAGGGTGGCTTGGTTATAGTGATGGGTGGGGTGTATGGACGCGCTGATTGTGTGGCTATAGTACAAGAGATAGTCAAACTGCTTTCACTCGATAGACAAATGTGTATCATGATGGCCAGATAAATGATGATGATGATGATATTGATGATGATTGATGATGATTATAAGGATGGATAGATTGACCTCTAAGGTGTATCAATCGGGATATGACTCTTTTGTGTTCGATCGCTATCTCGATGACTTTATATTCTCAGACTTGATTCACCAGAATCTGGTAGACTCGCGAGTACTATACGTAAGATCTCGCTCACCTCTGGACTCTTCGCGAGACGAGCAGAGTGCAAGTAGGCTTTTTTGAGGTCAATCGCGTCATTTAATGACAGGCCCAGCAAAGAGATATCACCTCCCCGCGACTTTCCATGTACCGTAGGACTCTCGGAAGGGACCCACTAACAGAAGTTCTCTCACCACTTTCTCCAGTGCAATTCTTGGAGCGTTCTCTAGTAACCATAGACTCCTCTCTCTCTCAAATACTTCTGCGAAAGGGTATTTAGTTTTTACCGACTCGTTCTCCTTCATTCGTCACAATCTCTTCTTCTCTACTCCTCTTCTCTCCATCTCTCTCTTTCAATATTTGTGAAATGAGTCATGTAAGCGGTCGTCTTGTTCTCGTGTCTTTTTCTCTCCTCTCTCTTCCTTCTTCTCCTCTCTCTTCTCGTCTCTCTCTGCTCCTCTGCTCTCCTCTATAATTGCACAATAACGGGAAGACATCAATTGTTTATTCGGATTATTTAGCAAAATGATGGGCGGTGAACGGAATTTACTACCGTAGAGCAATCTATCTCTCGTCGTTCCCTTACACTGTTTACTTCTCTTTATTTTCGTCACTATAATATATACGATGAATGTGATTACTCATTAAATCTATTCTCTATCATTATAATAGTTATACTTTGGGTGTCTCTATCTGTGCTGATACATTCTAATCGTATCGCTTCCGCATTGTCTCAGTGCCATATTGGTATGAATGAAAAATGGGCGATCCAAATCAAGAATGCTTTTTCTTTAAACTAATGAAATACGTATACAACATTCACTGTAAAAACCAGAATTAAACTAGTGGTGAAGAAGTGAATTCTTTTGCTTTTCCGTACATCTCACTCAATCTGTTCTGTGCTTTCGTGAGTTTACTCTCTCTCGACGTCCCAATTAATTCCGTCAGTAAGCTCCCTTTGTGTAGGTGTGCCATAATCCTGTATGAGGAAGTTTGGCCCAGACCAAAGTTCTCCCAGAGCCTTTTCCCCTGCAGCCTTACCGTCCTCAGGCAGGGTCTTTCGCACGTATTCCACGGCCTTGGAGATCTGGTCGCTGGAGGTAATGTCCAACTGGATGACGTGGAGGCGGTCCGAGCCTTTCTCACGAAGGTCCTTGGCGCCCTGGCCTCCTGCGTCTGCCTGAAGACATCCGGCGAATACACGGAAACCCTAAAATAAATAAATAAATAATAATAAAACAAAAATGTTTCGTCTTCCTTGTCTTTTTTTCATGTGGTTTATTCGGGTCGTCTGTAGTATGTTCTGGAACCCCTAGTATTGTAATATGTGTGTTAATACAAAATTCTCATTAAATAATTAGACAGAGTTTAAACAAGCATCAACACACCAATTATCATCCGTGAACATACCACTTAAATCTTAAGGGTGTCTGAATAACCCTATTAACCCGTTTTGTCCAGTCCTGAAGAGCCAACTGCGTTGCCCCGAAACCGCTGTCCGCATTCCTGTTACGAGGACCTTGCCTTCTTGGCCCTCGGTGAGTATTCTGAGTGGGGGTGTGGTATAGTTGAAGTTCTCGATCCTCAGTCTCCTCTCTCTTCTTTTCTCTCTTTCTCTTCTCTTTTTTGCGTTCTGTTGTTGCTCTGCGTCTCGTGCTCTCGTGCTCGTGTGCGCTCTCTCGTGTGTCTTCGCTGTGTGTCTTGTGCTTCGCCTCTCTGTCTTGGAATGCTTTATGCGAGCCATCAAGAGTTTGACAAATAAGTCGTGT
Organism: Penaeus vannamei; assembly: GCF_003789085.1. Taxonomy (NCBI): domain Eukaryota; kingdom Metazoa; phylum Arthropoda; class Malacostraca; order Decapoda; family Penaeidae; genus Penaeus; species Penaeus vannamei. Next base: position 119,266 of record NW_020869635.1, on the reverse strand, counting down.
GTTGTGTGTGTGTGTTTTATGTGTGTTGATTTCCGCTTCAGACTTGTGCTGCTGTGTGATGTTTTTATTCTGTCCTTGCATATGGTTATATGGTGCGTGTATGGCACACCGACGGAACTTTCACTTTTCCCACCATGCTCGTAGAGGATGCCTGTGCTCCGCT
>NW_020869635.1:111603-116603 GCF_003789085.1 Penaeus vannamei | reverse complement strand
TTCTCTTTCTCTTTCTCTCTCTCTCTCTCTCTCTCTCTCTTTCTCTCTCCTTCCTTCCTTTTCATCTCCTTCCTCTCCCTCCTCTCCTCCCCCCCCTCTCTCTCTTTCTCTGTTTCTCTCTCTCTCTCTTCTCTCCTTCCTCCCTCTTTTCTCCTCTTCATCTTCTCCCATCTCTCCCTCCTCTCCCCCCCCCCTCTCTCTCTCGCTTATCCTCTTCCTTTCCTTCTTCTTCTCCTCCCTCTCCTCTCTTCTCTCTCCCTCTCCCTCTCTTCTTCTCCTCCCTCTCCCTCTTTCTCCCCTCCCCTCTCCTCTCCTCTCGTCTCTCTCTCTCTTCATTCTGTGAACCGGATCAACTGGTGACGTCATCCCACCACCTGCTTGCCAACGGCTTCGAAACTACTGTTGATAGTTCAATTACGGTTATCTTGTATGCATTAACATTACGTATATAGCTAGTGTCTACTTGATCTTTCGCTTTATTGGTATCCCTAGTTGAGTAGTTATGTTTTTTACTGATAATCTGTTCATGTAAATAGACAGCTTTCAAGGGCGACACTGTTGCTTGCAGATCAGTGACTAAGGACTGTTTGGTTGCTGTTTTATTTATTACTTTACCATCGTTATCTTTCGTTATCATCTCCCTTTATGAATGAAAATCGTAGATGATAAATCGAGAACCTGAAATGAGAGTTGACAGGTTTGGTGAAATAAAAATGCAAATAAATTATTAAATGATTAATGTGAAGGGGTTACTGAGTTCAGCGTGGGAGATCTTCGGCAGTTGACGGAGACACGATGCATCATTCAAGACAACAAAATTCCCTTTTATGTTGCATCGTTTCCTGTAGTCACTCCATGTCGTTTCGCATCATAGCCTTTCACCGCATGACAAGAAATGTCCCTCCGGTAATTACTGATAACGCAATGCTCATGAGATACCAAATTTGACCAACAACCTACATGTTTTCTCACGTTACAGCAGCAGTTAGTTCCGTATCTTCCTTTGTATTTCGTTTTTTTCGCTTCCTCTGATAATCAATATACTTGCGACTATTGTATGTTATCTAATCTTATCGATTTGTTCCCGTGTTCGATCCAATGGTACACATGAAGTCAGTAAACGGATATTGAAAGACTCAATATTTACTAAGTTGCAACCTTATGAATGGAGCGGGGAGATGTCGCTAGGCGCAGTCAAGGTTAAATAGCGTGGCGTCCAACCGGCTAATCTTTTTGTAGCAGAGGAAGTAGCACATCACCTTATATTCCCGAAGATGCTGTGGACGTCAGACAAAACGTTGGATGTGGCGCTATATGCCATAGTGAGCTACATAGTCGGGCATTTGTTGAACTGTCTTGGCTTACCGAGTTTCTGGATGGTGTTTACTGTGGCCTGGATACTGTCTACTGGCACATGCTTATATCTTGCAAGTCTTGAGGTCAGTTTTTTTGTTGTAAATTGGTATTGGCTGTAGTCAACTACGGTGTTTTACCAATATTATAAATAGAATGTGTGTGTTTTATTGTTTTTATGGTTCAAGTTAAAGGCGGGAACAAAGTTTCTCAAGGACGAGAAAATGGTACATCAAGGCATACAGCTGATGCCAGATAAAATATTTATTAATATAAAACCGATCAGTTGTCAAATATAATTATCCCCAGATATCCCCGGATAAGAAGGCAGTCATCGTGACAGGGTGTGACAGTGGCTTCGGACACGATATCGCACTGCAGCTGGACAAACTGGTAAAAAAAAAATGTTACAGTTTAACTAGTCTATACCTTAAAGAAATGTGGTATACAGCTATACACATGAGGATATTTGTAACCATATATTTTTGTCATTTGGCCCTAGACTTGCAACTTGCAACTCTTCCATTTTCAGCCTACTTCACGTGTTTTGTTCTTATCACTTATTTCAGAAGCGATATTAAGCAATTTGATACAGAAAATGCAAGCATGTATATACAAACTCAAGGTGACTTTCTCTTAGGGCTTCAGGGTGTTCGCAGGATGTCTTCTGGCAGATGCAGGAGGCCAGGGCGCCAAGGACCTGAGGGAAAAGGGGTCTGAGCGCCTCAAAGTCCTTCAGATGGATGTCACTTCGACCGATCAGCTTGAAGAGGCACTGAAGGACGTCGAGAAGCTCCTTCCTGACGACGGTAAGTCTTTCGGGGTCATGAGCCCTTCGTCAGTAAAAATAAAATATCTACCGCCTCTGTACCGAAGAATACGGTTGTTTTCACACAGCTAATGTAAACACGCTCGCAGGGACGTCATTTCAGCTTTTTCTTGGGGAGGGCAAGGGTGGCTAAGCGAGCGAAGAGACAAAGAGAAAATATTCTAGGTTCATTTTAAAGCTATAAACGGGTCTATATATATGAAATGCAATTTTAAAAGGGGGGAAATGTGATCCAGGGGGGGGGGGCAAACCAGATATTGAGGGAGAGGTAACAGAATCCAGCCCCCCCCCTCCCACCCACCCCTATTAACGCCACTGCCCACACACCCAAAGTAACGTTTCCCTCAACAGAAGTGCTGTGGGGAATAGTCAACAATGCGGGTATTGCCTTCGTGGGCGCCGTGGAGTGGGTCTCTTTAGAGAAATACAAGAGGACCGCAGAAGTGAACTATTTTGGACTTGTAGCTGCTACGAAGACTTTCTTGCCTCTCATCCGAAGGTCGAAGGGTAAGCATCTTAGCTCGAGACGTGGAACAAGATTTCCGTATGAAATGATATAAAAACTCCCCTTTCCCTCAAAAACGAGATGAATAAATAGAATAAAGATGATAATAAATAATTAAAAGATTAGAACTAGTTGTACCATAAAACATATTAAGCATTTTACAAACCCAAGTATCATATTGCATTATCTTTGTTATACCTTACTCTTTTGATACAAAGGTCGCGTTGTGAATATCGCAAGTGTTCTAGGAGGCATGGGCTTAGCTTGGTTCGGCTCCTACGGCGGCACCAAGCACGCTGTGGAAGGCTTTTCCGACTGTCTCAGGTAACCTTCTTTCCCCCAAAGAATTCGTTAAGATTTTGGCGTTGACGTAGTTTATTAGCACAGCTTGCTTGTTACTATTTGCCTGCTGATCGATAGGAATTGTAGATATATATTGTATAAACTTTCTGAAGCAATACGAGTAAACTAACTTTTTTTAAATAAAAGAAGTGTTTCTGAGTAGCGAGAACTACAGTCAATATGAAAGCATGCTTAGGTATTTACATTAATTTACATTTATTACAACCGATGAAAATGACTATAACTATGCTACCACAACCAAAAAATGATTCTTTTTTTTTTAGACATTTGCTTTCATTTGCAAATATAACTCCATTCCTTTCTATACAGACTGGAGATGAGGAAGTTTGGCGTGAAAGTGTCCCAGATCGAGCCTAGCAGTTATCTCACAGGTAAAGGGATTTTTTTTTTACAGCAGAATAAAATAATGCTCATATTGGATGATAATTAATAATGATATAATAATGTTGATAATAACAATAATAACAAAATAACAACCATAGTAATAATGTAAATGATAATAATTATAATAATACTGAAAATACAAAGGTCCTCGGATTGTGCCATAGCATACCATTTTCCTGCACTGCCCACCAGTTCACAAATCACAAACTATTCTGCAAATTTCATAAAGAATTATTTTAATAGAATTGCCGGGGATGAAATGATACATTGAGACCTGCAACACCAGTTCAGTATGGAACAGGAAAGTAATGTTGCAGCAAAAAAATCACGATGATTAAGTTACAAGAATCATTAGCAATGAACAGGTTCAATAATCATTACTGTCGTCTGATTGGATTCAGAAATGACCTTAGTCCTTCGACATAAGCAGCAAACAAACAGTTCACACAAAAATAAACACGAACAAAATCATCCTCACACAGAACACAAAGCAAATAATCACACACAGGAATAATATACCTGTCATTAATATGTCTATGAACTGTTCCGTATTCATCTTGTTTCGTATTTTTAGCCACGCAGCTCCTGACGAAGGAAAGGATAACCGGCCAGGCAGACGAATGCTGGGAGGGCCTGAGTGAGGAAATAAGATCGGCGTATGGCGAGGAGGCCTTCCGGAAAGCCTACGAAGGATACATGAACCATGGGGTGAGTCTCAGGGTACATGAACCATGGGGTGAGTTTTAGGGTACATGAACCGTGGGGTGAGTCTCAGGGTACATGAACCATGGGGTGAGTTTTAGGGTACATGAACCATGGGGTGAGTTTTAGGATATAATAACCATGGGGATGAGTTTAGGGTACAACAACCACGGGGTGAGTTTTAGGGTACATGAACCATGGGGTGAATTTTAGGGTACAATAATCATGGGTTGAGTCTTTGGGTACATTAGCCATGGGGTGAGTTTTAGGGTACATGAACCATGGGGTGAGTTTTAGGGTACAGTAATCACGGGGTGAGGTTTAGGGTACATAAACCATGGGGTGAGTCTTAGTACATAACCACGCGTGAGTCTCAGGGCAAATGAACCATGGGGTGAGTTGTAGGGTACATGAACCATGGGGTGAGTTTTAGGGTACAGTAACCACGGGGTGAGTTTTAGGGTACATGAACCATGGGGTGAGTCTTAGGGTACAATAACCACGGCATGAGTCTCAGGGCAAATGAACCATGGGGTGAGTTTTAGAGTACAATTACCACGGGGTGTCTTTGGGTACATTAGCCATGGGGTGAGTTTTAGGGTACATCAATTTTGGGGTGAGGATTTGGGTATAATAACCATGGGGTGAGAGTTTTAGGGTACAATAACCATGGATTGAGTCAAGGTATATTAACCGTGGGGTGAGTTTTGGGGTGCATTAACCACGGGGTGAGTCTTATTATTCTTACTATTACTATCCTCATTAATATAACATATTAAGGCTCATCCAATCTCGAGCCAATTTTGTAGATAAGAAAGAGAGCACTGAAGCTGACAACCAGCGAAAATGCGAGAGAGTGATATA
>NW_020869635.1:99351-102524 GCF_003789085.1 Penaeus vannamei | reverse complement strand
TTCAAGCAATCATTTCTAGAAATGAACTTTGGCCCTGAAAAAAAATATCTTCCCATTCTTCTGTCTACACAACCGCATCATTTTTCCGCCTCGCGCCCAGCTGGAGACGAAAAGAGAAAAGAAGGCTCATACAATCTGCTCCACCCAACCCTCCACCCCTAACATTCATTCCTGCCACCTATCCTACCTGCCTATTTCACCATCACCCCTCCACCCAACCCCTTCCACCCAGTCCGCCTTCCACCCAACCACCTACAACCTCGCCCCACCTCCCCTTCCCCACCCCTCCGCCCTTCTCCCTTACCCCCTCCTCCACCCCCAAAGAGAAGAAAAAACGAAGAAAGTGAAAGTAACTTCCTGGTTGCGTTCATCCCAGCGCACCGGGCAGGTCGCCAGACTAGGGGATGAATCCTAAGCGGGAGGATTGGGGGATTAAGGGGGAGGAGAGGGTTGGGATTAGGAGGGGAAGTGATTGGGAGGAGGAGGTGATTTGGGGATTTGAGATCTTTAGGTTTGTTTGAGAGGAGCGGAAGAGGGGGGGAGACGAATTACGGCGCATGATTAGGAACGATGTAGCGTGGTACGACACCTATGTAGGTTGAGATAGAGGTGATAAAGGGAAGGCATCTGGGATTGGAAGATTGTGAAGCAGGAGAAGGTAATCTGAGGGGGATACGAGGAGCGATAAGGGGAGAATTAAGAAGTCATTTGGGGATGAAGCATTTGGGGAATAACAACGACTGACCCATTTATCGCCATGAGAGCGATCGTAGATACTGATTCGTAGAAACATGTAAACAAGATCGTAAGGGCGACGAGAGAGCAGCAGCTGGGCAGAGCGAGGCGAGCATGAAAGGAGAGAGAGAGAGTGTAGGACGGTCACACACATAAAAAAAAGAATAAAAACTTATAGAAGGAGAGACCGACGAAGATAAACAGATGTATGAGTGTATGTATAAGGACATACGTATGTATATCAATGTGTGTGTGTGAAAGACCAGGTGAAATGGAGAGGCAGAGACGGAGACAAGAAAAGGCAGAAGAAAGAAGGAGGAATAGACTGGGACAAAAAAGAAATAAAGAGAAAGAGAGGAAAGAAATAGAGAGAAGAGAGAAGCAAAGACATAAAAGGAGAAAGAGGGAATTCTTTTCTCCACCATAGCCCCCCAGCACAACAGAGTGAGATCACCAACGGTATACCTAATCACGTTAATGATAGCGACTGTGTAAACAACACCTGGTGACAAAGAAAATAAAAGAGGAACTTTCATTTTCGTCTTATAAGCATTACTTATCTCCCTTTCTCTCAATCTGTTTCTCATATCAGCTGAACCGCGACCTTCGTCACCTCAGCTGGCAGCTTTCTCCCTCCTAAATCCTGGGAAGTATGTACAAGTCTGGAATCAGTGACGAAATTACAGTATTCCCGCCGTGATATGCAAGGAATTCCGGTTTCAGGAGAGTTTGTAGTGGTAAGAGTGATCAGGGAGGGAAGGCATAGGATGGGTCCTGCACGAAGGTCTGAAGGTCCTCTCACTGCCTCGTCCTTTGAGCTATAGAAGGCCGAGTCACTTTCTTTCCTCAGGTGACGTAACGCAGATGTATGTAGGGTTCGCGTCTCCGACCCTCTCTCTCTCTCTGCTAGTCTCTCTCTCTCTCTCTCTCTCTCTCTCTCTCTCTCTCTACTCCTCTCTCTCTCTCTCTCTCTCCTTCTCTCTCTCTCTCTCTCTCTCTCTCTCTTCTCTCCTCTCCTCTTTCTCCTCTCTTCTCTTCTCTCTCTCTCTCTTCTCTCTCTCTCTCTCTCTCTCTCTCTCTCTCTCTCTCTCTCTTTTCTCTCTCTCTTCTCTCTTTCTCTCTTCTTCTCTCTCCTCTCTCTCTCTCTCTCTCTCTCTCTCTCTCTCTCTCTCTCTCTCTCTCTCTCTCTCTTCTCTCTTCTCGCTCTCTCTGTTTGTCTGTCTACCTAACTGTTTCTGTCCATGTCGGTTGTTCTGTCTGTCTACCTCTGTGTCTGTCTGTCTTGGCTCGTCTGTTTGTCTGCCTATTTCTTTGTTTATGTCTATTCTTCTGTCTGCCTACCTCTCTGTCTGTGTGCCCCGTGAGACCGCTCCCTAACCGGTCGGTTGCGCTCCTTAGCCTTATTTGCGCGACACATTCGCACATTCTCTCGACCGAATGTGCACCTTCTTTGTGATAAATTGCGCATGGCATAGGCTAAGTTCGAATGTAAACCTGACATTTAGTTTTTTATTTATGTACAGAAAAAGGTAAGATATAATTTTCGTACGTAAGCACATATAAAAGCTATGTGTAGGAGAGCTTATGAATTTACAAATGTATGGACTTAAACAGCCTACGAAAATTTGACCTACAAAGTTACAGGTGTTCGCTGGTTCGGTCGATAAGCTAATGATGGTTAATGAGATAAGATGTAATTTAACACTCTCTAAACACGCCTCTTTTCCCTCCCATCTCCCCCCTTCTCCTCCATTCCCTCCCCCTCCCCTTCGTTCCCTCCGCCTTCTCCCTCTACTTCCCATTTCACTTCTCCCTCCCATTCTTTCTCCTGCCCATTCTCCCTTACTTATCTCTCTCGTTCCCTACCTACCCTTTCCTCTTCCCATTCCCTCTCCCGTTTCCTCCCCTCCCCTTCCCTATCCTTGCTTCTCCTTCTATTCCCCATCTCCCTCCATTTCCTCCCTTCCCATCCTCTCTTCCTTCTCTCCCTCCATTCCATCCCGCCATCCCCCCCCCCCCCATCCATCCTCTTCCCTCCCGCCTAACCTAACTCTTCAGTAACAATTAGAGCTTTCACCCGACCTTCACGTTCTTCTCCCGCGTTACTCTTCGATTCTCGTACTTAATTACATCCGGTAATGGACTTTCCGCTCGAAGACACGCGTTAATCAAGCAATGATAACGATTAGATCTTAATTGGGCCCTCTTATGGCGCTCGGTGACTTTAACTTTTGGTGGGAAAGATATCGGGGTTTTAAAGCACGGTGAAAATAACCCGTAAGCTGTATTGTGTAATATAGATATTACCAAATAGAACCAATCTTGAGAACTAGAATTTCAATTTTCTGCGTTTCACTTTGACCTTTTTTCATAATTCTCAATCATATGATGACTCCTTTTCCTTATTTTTAACTTTATAATATGTGTCAGATTTAGCG
>NW_020869635.1:79351-84351 GCF_003789085.1 Penaeus vannamei | reverse complement strand
TTGTCTGTTCCTCTCTTTCCTTTCCTTTGCCTCCTTCATTTTTCTTTCCTGTCCTCATCTCTCCTTTTCCCTCTCCCCCGCCCTTACGTACGTGTCTTTTCCCTACCTTCTTTATTTCATTTTTTGTCTACTTTTATGTCATTTCTCCTCCTCTTCCCTTTCTCTCTCCTCTTTCCTCCTCTCTCTTCATTTTTTCACTCCATTTCTTCTTTCTTTTCCCATTTCCTCTCCACTTCCCTCCCCTTCTCTTCTCATTTTTCTCTCCCATCGTTCGTCTCCCTTTTTCTTTTCTCTCCTCTTTTTTCTTTTCCTCCTTTCTTCTTTTTCTCTCCCTTTCTTCTTTTTTCTTCTCCTTTTCGTCTCTCCTTTCCTCTTTTTTTCACATTTCTTCTACACTTCCCTCCCCTTCTTTTCTCTTTTTTCTTTTCCATCATTCTTTTCCCTCTTTTCTTCCCTCTCCTCTTTTCTCCCTTTTTCTCTCCTTTCTTGTTTTTTCCCTCTCTCCTTTCCTCTTTCTTTTCCCATTTCCTCGTTTTTCCTTCCCATCATTATGTATTCCTTCTCCTCTTTCTTCCTTCTTCCTCCCTTTTCTTCTTTTTTCTTCTTCTTCTTTTTCCTCTCCACTTTCGTCTCCCCTCTCCCCTTTCTTTTCCCATTTCCTCTCCACTTCCCTGTCCTTCTCTTCTCACTTTTCCCTCCCACCCTTCTTCTCCTCTTTCCCTCCCTCTTCCTTCCCCTTCTCAATCTCTTTCTTTCTCTCACCTTCTTCTCCCCTCTTCCCTCCCTTCTCATCTCATTTCTCTCTCCCACCCTTGCTTCTTCCTCTTCCTCCCCTCTTCCCTCCCCGCTCCCCCCCCCTCTTTTCCTCCCCACCTTCCTCTTCCACTCTCATTAATATTCATCGGAGCCCAAGACCACCTCTCTTCAGGACGCTCATCCCAGCTGCCGAGTCGTTAGGTCGTACAGAGAGAAGGAGAGAGACATTTGGCATATTAGAAGACAAATTAGCCACTGTTTGCCTCTTTAAGTGACGGGGGTGTGGAGGGGTGGAGGGGGGTGGAGGGGGTGGAGGGGTGGAGGGGTTGGAGGGGTGTGGAGGGTGGAGCTGTGGAGGGGGTGAGGGTGTGGTGGGGGGGGGTGTCCAGGGGAGGTGTGATAAGGAGGTTCTTGATAAGGTGATGAGGAAGGGGTCGGCTCTTGTGGGGGGGGAGGGAGTTTGTAGGAGGGGTTAAGGGTCTGGTGGATCTTTTTATTATTATAATTAATCTTTTATTTCTTGTGTGTGTGTGTGTGTTTTTTTTTTTTTTTTTTTTTTTTTTTTGGGGGGGGTGTTATTGGGGCATCTGTTTCTTTTTTTTGTGTGGTCTGGTTTCTTTTCTCTTATTTATCTAATCTTTATTTTTTATGTTTTTGTTGTGTTTTGTTGTTTCTTTCGTAATCTGATTTTTCTTTCTTTTATGTAATCTTTTATTTCTTATGTTTTTTTATTTTGTGACATCTGTTTTTTTTCTTCTTTCCTAATCTGATTTTCTTTCTTTTATCTAATATTTTTATTTCTTATGTTTTTTTTGTTATTGGGCCTTATCTGTTTTTCTTTTCTTTATCTAGTCTTTTATTTCTGATAATTTTGTTACTGTGACTTAGCCTTTTCATTTTTCTTTTTCGTGATTTGGTATCTTTTTTCCCCTCTCCTCTCTATTTCTGTTTATAATCCTAACATTTTCTTCCTGTACAAATATTTTCACAACTCTGACTTCCCTTTTCCTCTCGAATTTTCCCTTCCTCTTTCCTGCACATTTCCTCCAGGTGCCCCTTGGCCTGGCACCTGGACTTTACTTACCTGGCACCTCTGGAAGTGGCACTTACCGCTCTCGTCCTCGCGCCGGCTCTTACCGCCCATTACGTATTCTTTTACTTTGTACTTTGCTCGGCTATGTACGTGTGTCTGAGTACGGGTGTGATAATGTGAGTATGTATAAATATATATATATACATATATATATATTATATATATATTATATATATATATATATATATTATATATATATATATATATGTATATGTATATATATATATATATATATATATATATATTATATATATATATACTATATATATATATCACACACACACACACACACACACACACCACACACACACATATATATCTATCTATCTATCTATCTATCTATCTATCTATCTATATGTATATGCATGTATATATGATGGCAACACCACACACACACACACACACACACACACACACACACTCACACACATATCTATCTATCTATCTATCTATATGTATATGCATGTATATATATGTACACACACACACACACACACACACACACACACACACACACACACACACATATACATATTATGTAATACTATTGCCTTTTAGTCTAAATTGTCAGCAGATAAGGAAAAAAAGTGTTGATCACACCCATCGTTCTAGGCGTCAGATCTATTAAGCTTCCATTGACCTCCTCTAGTGTATGTTACTTTATTAATATCATTTTAACATTGCTACCTTAGAAATCATACGAGTATTCAACTATAATCCCTCGCAGGCTAAAAGTCATTCCTTTCTATGACATTCTATTTCCTTTTGACTGGACTGGCTTTATTTTTTATTTATTTATTTTTTTTTTTAGAGAGGAGAGAGAGAGAGAGAGAGAGAGAGGAGAGAGAGAGAGAGAGGAGAGAGAGAGAGAGAGAGAGAGAGAGAGAGAGAGAGAGAGAGAGAGAGAGAGAGAGAGAGAGCCCTTTTTTTTTTTTTTTTTTTTTTTTTAATGAGAGAAATTTGTATTTTGGTTTGCATGGAAAAACGTCATATTGTTTAGTATTTATTATACGAGATATAAAGATACACATTAAATAAACACACGAAAATAAATTGCATAAGGTTATAACTTTTTCATTAAATAGAACAACGCAAGAAATATTACGTTATAGTTTATAGGGCTATTATGCTTCACGATTTATTTCAATTTTCATTGTTCGTTCTACCACTGTTCTCACGATAGTTCATTATTTTCTACATTCACCGTTATTTTTTATTTATCGTCTTTTTTTATTTTTCATNATAAATAAGAACACCGCCCAAAGAAATATTACCGTTATAAGTTTATGGGCCTATTATGTCACGATTATTCACATTTTCAATTGTTTCGTTTACCACTGTTCATAGTTCATTATTTTCTACATTCACTTTTCATTTCACTTGATACCGCTCATTATATACGATCTTTATTGGCATCTTCGTTCTTCATCATGCTTTATCGACATCATATTATGTCGGTAGTCTTGATTAATCTAAAATGACAAAATAAACCAAATACAATTTCTGCCCATTTCTTACCACAAGGAAGAAATCAAAATAAATTATTTATCACCAACTAATCAATATAGATTTATATTCCATCAACCCTAATTCACTTTATCCTATATTCAAAACAACCCCCAAATTAGATATATATCTATAAGACATACCTATACCTTTTAATTACGATAAATATCGGTAACGTGACTAGCGTGGCCTATAGCTCGGGGACTACCACACTCCTTCGCCTAATTACCGTGACGGATTCGCTAAAAAGACCTTCACCTTGCTTAGCCTACCAAGACAACTACCCCATCCACCTACACCACAAGCAACGGTGACGTCACCAAGACAACTACCCCATCCACCTACACCACAAACAACGGTGACGTCACCAAGACAACTACCCCATCCACCTATGACGCCACTCACCACCACACGACATACACTTACCACCTAACTCACCCCCCATCCACCCTACACCACAAACAACACGGCGGCGACGTCACCAAGACAACTACCCCATCTAGCTATACCACAAGCAACGGTGACGTCACGCCCGCAAACAGTCGTTACACTAATTAACGAATTATGAGATTAGTGTTATGAGATGACACGACAGACTCACACTTTATAAATTCAAAATTTAGAGGCATCCTTAATTATCGTGACGGCCTCTGCTAAAAAGAGCTTTCACCTTGCCTAGGCCTACCAAAGATAACTCCCACTCCACCTATACCACAAACAACGGTGACGTCACCAAGGACAACACCCCATCACTACACCACAAGCAACGTGCACGTCCACCAAAACAACTACCCCATCCACGCTACACCACAAGCAACGGTGACGTCACCAAGACAACTAAACCATCCACCTACACCACAAGCAACGGTGACGTCACCAAAACAACTACCCCATCCACCTATACACAACGCAACGTGACGTCACCAAACAACTACCCCATCCACCTACACCACAAGCAGGTGACGTCAGCGCAAACCAACTAAACCATCCACCATACACCACAAGCAACGTGACGTTCACCAAACAACTACCCCATCCACCTATACCACAAGCAACGGTGACGTCACCAAGACAACTACCCCATCTACCTACACCACAAGCAACGGTGACGTCACCAAGACAACTACCCCACCCCCGTATACCACAAGCAACCGGTGACGTCACCAGACAACGTACACCATCCCCACCTATAACCACAAGCGCAACGGTGACGTCACGCCGCCCAACAGTCGTTACCACTAATTAACGATTTATGAGATTACGTGAACGAGATGACATGACAGAATCATTTAATAAAATTCAAAATTTGGCCGACATTCCTCCTATTGGGATTTTTTAAACTGCTATTTTGCTATATAATCTATTAATATCAATCATTGCTGTTGTTTCGCCTATTCTATTTCTTATCACTTTATTATACATATACTTGCCACAGTTGTCAATGCATCTATTTATCTATATATTCTGTTCACATTTGTTCACTACTTTCATTGATTAAATTTTGATTTAAATTTTCCCATTAAAGGAAAAAGAAATCCGTGAAATCCCCCTCCTCTTGCTCATTTATGTATGTATGTATGCATATATACAGCGTACAACGTCACACAAGGCAAACCACGCTTTTTTGACAAACGGAAAATTTAAG
>NW_020869635.1:20000-30000 GCF_003789085.1 Penaeus vannamei | reverse complement strand
AAGAGAGGGAGGGAGAGAGAAAGAGAAAGGGAGAGGGAGAGGGAGAGGGAGAGGGAGATAGAGAGAGAGAGAGAGATCCTTAATCAGAGGGAAAGGAAAGGAAAGCGGGCGAGAACGAGAAAGAAAGTAAGAGAAAGAGAGGAACGCCGGTGGGACGTGTAGTGGGTGGAGCGCAAGGTCATTATTTGCCCCTACCCAGGATTCCTGCCCCCCTCCCCCCTCCACCTCCGGCCCCTTCTTCTCTCTCTCCCCAGTCACCCCACTCCTATCTTCCCCCTCTTCCTCCCCGCCTTCTTAACCCCTGTGACCCTCATCCCGTGACGCTTCCCTCCTGCCCCAGCCCCATCTTCCCCTTGCGCTTTCTCGTCGTCTCCCCTCTCGCTCCGCCGCCGTCCTTCCCGTTTTCACTTAGGGTCGCATATACCACGCACGACATAAAACGGATCAGGAGCCTGTGTACTTCACCTCGTACGAATACACGCGCACACAAACATACATACATACTAATTCATTCATACACAAATACATAGAAGCACACACAAATAAATTCACACACGCGCGCACACAAATACATACATACAAACGTTTTGTGTTTCGTTTATTTTTTCTACCGAGTATCACGTGCTGGCAGTGTTTGCAGCCACGTGTGTTTGGCCACACAGGGTCTGGGAGTGAGAAGGGAACGGCAGGGACGAGGGGAAGAAGGAGGACGAGGGATAGAGGAGAGGAAGGGGCGGAGAATAAAGGCTGGGAATTATGAAGATTGGAGAAGGAAAGACGGGGGAAGGAGGGAGACTGACTGACACAGACAGACAGAGACCGAGAGATATTTTTGGGCAAAAGTGTAAGAAAAGAAGAGTAAAGGGAGAAGAAGGGCAAGGGCGCCGTGGCACGATAAGGCCAGAATCACGAACGGAAAGCGAGTCACACTCTCTCGGCCACTTAGATTACACGCTGCCGAGGGGGAGGGCCATATGGCATGGCTTTGAGTGCCTCTTGTGCGCGTTGTGTATCGGAAGGAGACATAACAGGATGTGGAGCTTTTATTGTTTCTATTTTTAATGAACTGATTTATTCTTTGCATTTCAGTGATGTATATTTTTGTTCCATTTAACCTTTGTCTTTATTATTTATTTATTTGTTTATTATTTTTATTTATTTTTTTATTTTTTTTTTTTTTTTTTTTTGTGTTTGTGTTTGTGTATAGGAGCGACAGACAGACAGACGTCATGACCAGGGTCACAGCTATCGCCGTCATCGTGGCCACGAAAAGGCCGCCGCTGCCGTCAGCGTGAGGAAGCCCAGGTTAAATATACCCGTGATGTACTCACTGCCGCGCGTCCCCCCCTCTCCCCCAAGTCTCCGCTGCGGTTTTTACTCCCCCGGGAGGAGGCGCCGAATCTCCGCGAATTCTACCAGCATGCGTGTCACCGCTTATTTTAACAGCGCCTTTGTCGCCTTTGTGTGTCGTGTCGTCGCGTTTGATGCCGCGAGTCTGGCGATGGGTTGGGAGGGAGGAAAGGAGAGGGAAGGAGGGAGGGAGGGAGGGAGGGAGTGCGGGGGGACGACGGGCCATCTTGCTTGTCGAGGTTTGGCGCAGCGGGATAGAGGGGGGTGGGGGTCGATGCGCTTTTTAAGGGGGTCTTCATCTCGGCGCGTCCATCCTTTTTTCCCTTCGATCAGTGTCACCGGTATGGTTTGCTTCGCTTTTTGCTTCTGCTTTCAACACCACTTGCCGCCTTGTCTGCTTCCTTTCTACTCTTACTCTTACTCGTTTTCCTCCTCCTTGTTCGTCTTCCTCTTCCTGTAAATTCCCACATATTAGCTTTTCTTTCCTCGGCGCAAATGTCGCAACCCAGACCTGATTGATAATTGCTGATGTTTAGCCGAAAGTGAATTCGAGAACAAAGCAGACGATGAGAAACAATGGTTGAACAAACTAACCAATTAACAGAGAAACCCTCCGACCTTGTTCCTCCTCCTGCCGCTCGGTACAACTACGGCAGAGTTAAATATACGAACCTTAGCAAAGATGTGACGACGCCCGTGTTGCCGGGAGCTTAAGGCACCTGCACTGTGCACGCGGGTAGCAAGACCCGCTTTTAAATATAACCATTGCTATAGATCAGCTGCCATGCACTTGGCACCCGATTCGCAGAGGTAGAAAAGGGGGAGGAGGAAAAGGAGGAGGAGAATAATATGGATATGGAGAAGGAGGATGCGAAGGAAGGAGGAGGAGGAGGAAGAGAAAGAAGATTAAATAATTGAGAGTCAGAATCAAGAATGGAGTTGAAGAACAATAATAATAAGAAGAGATAATTCAGGGTCAGAATCAAGACAGAAGAGTTAAGGAGAAGGAGAAGGATAACCTGGCGGAGTAGCAGCGGCAGGTGTGTGCTAACAGGAGTCCGAGGAGAGCTCCAAGGAGACGGCTGCAGCTCGCGCTCCCTCTCGCGGAATGTCACGGATGTACCTCTTCGGCTGCGAGGTAGTTTGTTTTGTGCCTGGGGGACGACTTTTCCTTTGCGCGTGTTGGCATTTTCATTGTTTGTTTGTATTATTGCGGGTGTGTTATTGTTTCCTTTATTTATTTGTGGTTGTGTTAGATTTTATCGTAACTCTACCTTCCCATATGTTTTGCATATTTTAAACATTCTTACTAGTACTGCTATATTCGTCTCATTAATTATGTATGTATTAGCTTTGAATAATTGAATTAACATATTACTATAGCAGAAAGATTATAGATAGATAGATAGATAGATATGGAGATTGAACAGTGAGTGTATGTATGTATGTATATGTTTGTGTGTGTATGCATACATAAGTAGCATTTCATTTATAATCAAAGTCTCTCTATGAACGCCTCTAAATAGGATTTTTTAGAAACTTTTTTAAAAGGTCAGCCGTCTGTACAATAAATAATGTTTGGACTGTTGACCTTACCAAGTGAAAAATCAATTGATGAGGGAACTGGATATATGCTGTGGGATAAATTAATTATGTGTGGAGGCGTTATAATACCTCAGAGGGGGTATGTAAAGTCCTTGCATTTTGTTCGGCGTGTGGTAAAATTTATTCTTCTTGCTCTTTTCTTTCGTCTGATGGCTTCTTGCGTTTCCCGAAGAAAATGACCCGCCGTAGAGTGGGTGTCGTAAGTGTGGATGTGTGCTGTTTGCGATGGGGCGAGTTTGATGTAAAAGACGTATTTTATATATATGCAATATGAGCGCGTGCCTGCGCACATATATATACATATATGCGCGGCCGCTGCGCATATATATTATAATATATGCGCGCGGCGCGGCGGCACACACAGCACACGGAGCAGCACAGCGCGCCACGCACACGCATACGCACAACTTCACACACTCACACTCAAACTAACTCACACTCACACCCCATTCACACACACCACACACACACACCAACACACTCAGATCAACACACACTCACACACACACACTCACACACACTCACACACATCACTAACATCACACACATACACTCACTCACACACACACACACACACACACACACACACACACACACACACCACACCAGGCATTAGAAAACATTACATACATATGCATATATACATATTCTTTTGTGTATATATGTATTCCACTCCCATTCATAAGCTGATATCAATACAGAGAAATTATCCGAATCGGAATCTGCCTTCCACAGACATGCCTTTGACAGCCTCTCTCAGTCAATCCCTTTCATGCCGACGCAACTTCCGCCCGTTACAGCAGCCTCACGCGACTGCCGGCGCTTGGGCTTGTCGGCGACGCACCTGGCAACAAATCGGGCATTGTTGCATCCGGCCGGTCGGGTTGCTTTGCGTTCTGGTGGCGAGCCGAAGGTCATTTCATTTAGAATTTTTGTGAATATTTTTTGTTTTGTTTCATTTAATTTTTGAATTTGTTTTGCGGTGCATTTATTCATTCGTTTTCTTTTGTGATGAAGATTTTGAGATAGACTAATATTGTATTTTGATTTGTCTATTTTAGGTCGCCGTCTGTTGTTTTTTTAGGCAATGTTATTGTTATTTTGTATTAATTTGTAGGTTATGAAGAGTAATATTAGTATTGGCTATAGTTCATGACCGTGACTGCCGCTGAAAGGTTATTTACGCCGATCTATCACATGCCTCAACGCCATTGGAATTCGCTGGTTTTGCTTCGCCTTGGCCAGTTGATGACGTCACGCAGCCGGGTGTATGTGGAGCCCGTTATGAGATCAGTTCTTTTTTGATTATTTTTTATAGGCGTGTGCCCTTTTTTGGAAGGGTGAGGGTGAGAGGTGTTTTGAGGAGAAACAGTTGGGATAAAGAAATATCGGAGGATTAATATATGACTTAAACGGTTATTAGCAAAAGCAGCCTTCATTGTTGAATAACAGTTGTGTGTGTGCGTGCGATGCGTGCGTTTTTTGTGTTGGTAGGGCATTGTTTGTGCCCAGCTGAATCTTCTCTCCCCTCCTCCCTCCCTCCGTCCTCCCCCTACTTTTCCTCCTTTCCCTCCTCTCCCTCCAGATATCTAATTTCCAATCTACATATCTTTTCATGTCTTATTTTGTACGCATTTTTTAAAAACCTTTGTTTATGCAATACCTTGCATGCTAGCTGATGGCAATGAAAAAAAATCACAGCAAGCAAAATAAGCAAATGAAAAAAACACCTATTGCTCGGCCGAGGAAGTTGGGCTTCATGTGATTACTTCCAGACCTAACTTCGTGGCCCTCGCTAGAAGTTAAGCGGCGGAGAAAGCTAACACACGGAATTAGCTTTTTATGGGGACTTTTTGTCGTTCGCTTGGTCTTTTTTTTTCTTTCTTTCTTTTTTTAGGGGCGAAGGATGAAGGGGATAGGAAGGGTTGTTTGGAGTTTCTAGGACTTGCTTGGCGTTGATTACTGTTATCCATGTTACATGTATTTCCTTTTTCGTTCTTTTTTCTTTCTTGTTTTGCTATCGTCATTGTCACCACTATTGTCGTCGTCATCGCCATTATTATAATTATCATTTTCATTATCCAGGTCGGTTTGTGATAAGATATCACTGGGAGAGAATCCTCCACGACTTAGTATGCTCCTCATTGTTTTTCTTTACTTAGTCCATACCTTAAAGTTAAGGACCCGCCATGGCAGAGCGCAGGATGGCAGTATAGGGGAGGGCGGAGAGGGAAGGGAGAGTTAAATATTCTAAATTTGGCCAAGGGGGTCTTAGCTCTTCCCCCCCCCCCCCCCACTCGCCTCCCCTTTCTAGCCATGTAGTCATCACCTTACCCCTTCCTTGTGTGACCCGTCCCATGTCACTCGCCCTCTGACCTCTGACCTGTTACCCGAGATCATGAGCATCTGCGAGGGTATATTTGTCTCGGAGGGCTTGTAGGCCCGCTGTGCCGTAAATATATCACTTGTATGCCCGTATGCAAACATTCGCTTTAACACGATGTACGTACGCCTAGGCATACGCATAAATGTGTTTTTATGTACCTGTTGTGTCTTTTCTGTTCCTCTGCTTTTCGTGTACATTTTTTTACAATATTACCAATCCCTTTGTTTCGGTTTTCTTATATTTTATTGGGTTGAATTTTAATTCTCCAATGAATAACACATTGGCTGCTGAAACAAGGAGGAAGAAGAGACAGGAGGTGAAGGAAAAATATCTTATATAGATGAAATAAGTGTGTTTGTAAACGGGACATCTCGTTAATGGGAAAGAGGAAGGCTAGGTATGCGATATAGCCCCCCCCCTCCCTTCCACTAAACCCTTGGGGCCTGATAACGGCATTTAATTTGTCGTCTCCTCGAGTTAAAGTCAAGGAGAGCGAGAACACTCGAACATCACATTCGCGCTTTTGCCCCGAGAATGACCTTGTCGTTTTTATTTTGTTATTTTCGTTCTTTTCTCACGTTGATTTTTTTTCTTCTGCTTCGCTATTGTTTCGAGGGCGGTTTGTGGGGGAGGGATAGACGTCGGTAGGTGGATGGGGGAGAGGAAAAGGATAGTGATGAAACTGCCGAGCTGCATTGATATGTAATTTGTGTGATTGCTCTGCTTGTTCTTTGTTTTTTATGTGCTGTTTTTTGTGGTTATGAGGTTTGTTCGTTTTATTCCAATATGTAGATTAGTATTGTTATATATTCTGTTATTAACTTTTGCCATTTTAGTTAACTGATATTTGTATTTATAACATAGGTTCGGTGTGAAATTGCTTTGGTCATCGCTGAAGGCCATGCTTCCTTATTTCACTATCGTCATCAAAGCAGTAATGCCCCGTCACTATTTTCATTACAGTAATGGGGATTGTTTTTGTGGTGTAACAAATCGCAAGTTTGCTCTTCTGGTCAGACTTGCCAAACACACAAAAAGTTTAACCGTGTTAAAAAGAATTAAATGCACTCAAACAGATTGCCTTTTTCTTTCCTTTTTTCGGGAGGGAGGGGAAGGGATAGGGGAATGGGGGGAACGTGAAGGTCAGAGTTTTGCGCGACAGAGTTTCCCGGGTCAGCTGGGGATGTTTCGAGATCAGTTGGCGTATCTGTCGGTGATGAGAATCTTGTGTGGTTGCTTGTACTCGCATGGAGATAAACACATGCACATGCACACTTGCGTATACAGACAGGTTTAATGCAGTCTCTCTCTCTCTCTCTCTCTCTCTCTCTCTCTTCTCTCTCTCTCTCTCTCTCTCTCTCTCTCTCTCTTCTCTCTCTCTCTCTCTCTCTCTCTCTCTCTCTCCTCTCCCTCTCTCTCTCTCTCCTCTCCCTCTCTCTCTCTCTCTCTCTCTCTCTCTCTCTCTCTCTCTCTCTCTCTCTCTCTCTCTCTCTCTCTCTCTCTCTCTCTCTCTCTCTCTCTTCTCTCTCTCTCTCTCTCTTCTCTCTCTCCTTCTCTCTCTCTCTCTCTCTCTCTCTCTCTCTCTCCTTCTCTCTCTCTCTCTCTCTCTCTCTCTCTCTCTCTCTCTCTCTCTCTCTCTCTCTTCTCCTCTCTCTCTCCTCTCTCTCTCTCTCTCTCTCTCTCTCTCTCTCTCTCTCTCTCTCTCTCTCTTCTCTCTCTCTCCTCTCTCTCTCTCTCCCTCTCTCTCTCTTTTCTCTCTCTCAATCTTCTCTCCTCCCTCCCACCCAACCTGTAGCCAAATACTTAGGAGAAAATTATGAAATACTTAGTGCCATAAGGCAAAGCCATTGCTATCCCTGAGGAAAGGTAAGAGGGTAATGAAAAAGCGAGGAGGGGAAGATTGGAAAGGAGAAGAAAAATAAAACGAGAGAAACGAGAAGAAGAGAGGATTACCATGAGCGATGTGGGGGAGAGACGGCAGTGGAGGGTGGAATGTGGAAGGGTGAGGGTGGGGGTAGGACGCCTGGGAAGGTTATGCGGAAGGTATGCGCGGGCGTGGGCACTTTTTCATTGGCTTGTGTTTACTTTTTGTGGTGCATTACTTTTAACATTCAATTGTGTCAGTTTCTTTTTCTTCTTCGTCTTTTCTTTTGCTTTGCTTTAAGAAGGTTTAGATCATTAGAGTTCTTTTTAATCTCACGAAAATATTTGTTCTCTCTCTCCAGCAGTTTGTTGTCGTATAGATGGCCACGATGCATTATGTTTAATGGTATCATATATTCGGCCGGTGTATTGTGATAGATTTCTCCCCTCAGCGCTTGTAAATCTGTTCTCTAGCGGCGGCGTCGACAGGCCTCACGAAAAAGGGGAAGCAGGGAGCGCTGCTGAAGCAATTAAAAGAGAATTGAGGGTGGCCTGGAGAGGGAGCATCCCTTCGGCGTTTTTTCAGGGAGAGGCTGGCGACAAAAATACATGGTGCTGACGCCACACGGGAGGTATGGGGTATGCGGGGACCTGCCCACCTCTTTCTCTTTCTCCTTCTCCTTCTTCTCGTTTTGCTGTCTTGCGTTTCTCACTCTCTCTTTTCCCCGTCTCTCCTCTTATGTCCTTTTTTCTCTTTTTCTCCATCTATCCAACCTCTCCTCTCTTTCACCCTCTTTCTCCTATCTCCCACACTCTTTCTCCTCTTTCACCCTATTTTATCCTCTCTTTCGCCTTCTCTCCTCTCTTTCACCTACATCCCTTCCTTCTCTCTCTCTCTCTCTCTCTCTCTCTCTCTCTCTCTCTCTCTCTCTCTCTCTCTCTCTCTCTCTCTCTCTCTTCTCTCTCTCTTCTCTCTCTTCTCTCTCTCTCTCTTCCTCATCTCTTCTCTCTCTCATCTCTCTCTCTCTCTCTCTCTCTCCTTTCTCTCCCTCTCTCTCCTCTCTCTCTCTCTCTCTCTCTCTCTCTCTCTCTCTCTCTCTCTCTCTCTCTCTCTCTCTTCTGTTTCACTCTCTCTCTCTCTCTCTCTCTCTCTCTCTCTCTCTCTCTCTCTCTCTCTCTTCTGTTTCACTCTCTCTCTCTTCCTTCTCTCCTCTCTCTCTCTCTCTCTCTCTCTCTCTCTCTCTCTCTCTCTCTCTCTCTCTCTCTCTCTCTCTCTCTCTCTCTCTCTCTCTCTCTCTCTCTCTCTCTCTCCTCTCTCTCTCTTTCTCTCTCTCTCTTCTCTCTCCTCTTTTTTCTCTCTTCTCTCTCTCTCTCTCTCTCTCTCTCTCTCTCTCTCTTCTCCTCTCTCTCTCTCTCTCTCTCTGCTTCTCTTCTCTCTCCTCTCTCTCTTCCTCTCCTCTCTCTCTCCCTTCTCCTTCACCCCCCTGTCGCTTTCTCTCTCTCTCCATCTTTCTTTTTTACTGTCTCGTTCTTTCCCGTTTCCTTTTCCATTCTTTTACATCTCTTGCTCTCGCCCATCATATTCTAGCTCCATCGGTTTACATACTTCACCTTTCCTCCCTTGTGCGTCATTTTTCTTTTTTTCTTTCTCCTTGCATTCGTCATCTGGCCTCGTTCTCTCCCCCCCCCCCCTCGCCTCCATTTTCTTCTTCTACGTGTCAGTTCCTCCCCTTCTCCTCCCCTTCCCAACCTCCTTCATCCTCCCCTCCCTCTCCACGCCCCCCCCCCCATCTGCTGGCTAGACCGTAGCCAGACGTCAGACGAGGTGTGGTACGAGAATGTGGGCGTGTGGCGTAGCCGCCTTGGTTAGAGAAAGGAGCATAGACATTTCCCTCGAGTGTGCTTTGGGTGACGGCGGCTGGCGCGGCCGGGGACGACTCTGCCAGGGCTGTTATCGTCATTATCACCTTTTCTATAATTTGATGTGCTTTTGCCTTTCTTCTTTCCCGTGTGGTTGCTTTTTGCGTGGCGTTGCCAAAAAGGTCTGCCATTTTTCTACCCTACTCATTCTCCGTCTTCTGTACCTTTGGATTATCCTCCTGCTGGTCATTCAGGCCAAAGCGCTTTTGGGTCTCCGGTCTTCATTTTTCTTTTCTTTCCAACAACACCTCCCAGCCCGCCCACTTTAAGAACGCCCTCCCCCATTCTCCCAATCCAGTGGAAGCCGCTGCCCGCTTTCCCGCTCCCACCCCTTCCCGCTTACAACTGCGCGGCCTCTGTTATTGCTCGGGCCACGCCCAGCCATTGCAACGAAGCAGCATAGCCTCCCCCGCCCTCCCACATACCCATGCCCCCGCCCCACCTTTCTCCGAAGCCTACAGCCGCCAAGCCTATTAGCCGCAGATTTATCCCTCCGGCTCAGCTGAGGAGATACCTTGAGAGGCGGCCACGCGAGGACGCGCGTTTCGCTCGCCTTTCAGCTCCGTCGTGTTTGTTGTTGTTGCAGCAGCGGCCGCGCGACGCTTCCCATAGGGGCACGCCCCTTGGCCACGCTCATCCGCTGCACCAGAGAGGCTGCTGCGGGACAGGCCGTTTCCCCTTCTTCCCATTGCCCCTTTCCTATCTACTACTACTGGCTCGCGCCTCTTTTCCGTACACTTTTTGCCCCCTTCCCTTGCTTCTACCTTTCCTCCTGCCCCCGCTCCTCCACCCTACCCTTGCTCTCCTGCCCTTTTGATACCCCCTGCCCCTTGCCCCTCGATGGAATGGGGGTAATTAGTGTTATCTTGTCACGCC
>NW_020869635.1:10000-15000 GCF_003789085.1 Penaeus vannamei | reverse complement strand
CAGACAGACAGAGACAGACAGACAGATAAGTTTTTTGGTGTAGGAAAAAATGAAAAACGTAGTAGGCAGTAGCGAGCGAGGTCGCCCATCTGTGTTCTAGGCACCGCGCCTGCCGTCCTCTTGCCCAGCTGCACTTTGGGGCGCGAGTCATGACTTCCAAGGGATGAAGGACGTGAGATCAAGGCAGAGTCGGTGCGGTCTTGTTGAAACATGTTTGGTTGCCATGTGCCAAGACACACATGCAATAAGACATTTCAGCTCTCAAGATTTGCACACGCAGAGATGCCTAGAATCTTTGTATCAGGGAAAAGAGGCAAACGCGCGTACGCACACACGCACGCACGAACGCACGCGCGCCGCGCGCGCACACACACCAAACACACACACACACACACACACACACACACACACACACACACACACACACACACACACACACACACACACACACACACACACACACACACACACACACACACACATACATATTCTCTCTCTCTCTCTCTCTCTCTCTCTCTCTCTCTCTCTCTCTCCTCTCTCTCTCTCTCTCTCTCTCTCTCTCTCTCTCTCACTCACTCACTCACTCACTCACTCACTCACTCACTCACTGACATGCACTCGCGCATACAACTAGCTTAAACGCGTTCAAAGTCCATCATCGTTGGTCCCTGTGCGAGGAGGTAGGCAGGAAAGATGGACTCCAAAAGCCCTGCGTCGCGGTCCCATTGTGCCTACCGCGCGAGACCTTAAACCCGAGGCAGGCGAAAAGAATATATATTAATGGTCTGATCAACGCGGCCTCGTCCATGCCCGAGGAGGAAACGGCCGCTTAAGGACTTTCTAATTAGACCGGAGGTGTTGGCCACGATACAGGTCATTAGTACCTGTAGTGGGAAGGTGTCTTGGGGGAGGAGGGTTGTGTGGGAGGAGGAGAGGGAAGGGGGGGGAGGAGGTAAGGGTCGCAAGTTCATCATGATGTTGGGAGGGAGGGGTAGGGTGGGGAGGGAGGTGGCGTACATTGTTTAGGAGGATGGGAGGGTTAGGGGATGGGATGGGGTGGGTGACGCCTTCATTGTTACTTACTGGGGGTCATTTTTTGTGTATATGAAGATGGGTTTGTTGGCCCCTCTCACTTTTCTCTTCATTCCTTGCTCATTTTTTTTCTGTCTCGTCCTTCTTCTCTCATTTCCCTGTTCTCTCTTCCACGCTTCGTCCTCTGCATCGCTCCCCATCTCCCTCTCTATGAACCAGCTGCAACAAAAAATGGTGTATCATATAATTCTGCCTGATATCAAATTCTCACGCAACGTGCCACACACAAACACCCCCTCCCCTCTCGCTTTTCCCCCACCCCTCTCTTCCTTCGCACCCCCCTCCCCTTCCCGCATAAATGCACAGAAGTAACACGGTGACGGCGGCAAAAAACCGAAAGTTTTGCCAGAAAAAATTGCACTAATGTTTTTTTTACGCTCTCACATCTTTTTTCTGTTTATAATTTTCGTATGGCAGCTTCGCCATTGGTCAATAGTCGCCACAATCATCAAATTTACCGCCATTACTGTCGCCACCACTGTTACCGACATCGCCACCAATCGCGACCACAGGGCTACCAGTAATCACCAGCACCACCACTCACCAGCGTTCGCAGCGCCACCATTCATCCCCACCGCCACCAGTCACACCTTTCCTCTCCCCACCACCACCACCTCTTATCACCACCACTCACCGCCGTTCCTAGCGCCCCCATCCCCCTCTCCGTCTCCCTTCCCCTCCCGCTCCCCCTCCCCCCCTCCCCTCCCCTCCCCTCCCCCTCTCTCCAGCGATCACCACCAGCGCCGCCTCCCTTTCCTCCGCCGGGTTGAAGGTCATGTTCCTCTCCGGTGAAGCCTCCGCCGGCGTATACTATGTTTATCGACGAGCTCTTTTTGTATTTGTTGTTTTTCCTGCGTGGATTTTTTTTAAAGTTACGCTGTTCACTCGAGAGGGGAAATGCCCTTTTATGGCGGCTCGGTCTCTCGCCCCTCTCGTTTCGCTCGCTCGCTCTGTCGTGTGTATGGATCTGTTTAGCTGTCTGTGTGTAGGTAGATTGTAGTGACACACACGCGCACACGCACGTACCCACACACACACACGCGCACTTACCCACACACACACGCACGACACACACACACGCGCAACTTACCCACACACACACGCACACTTACCCACACACACACGCACACTTACCCACACCCACACACACACGCACACACACGCACCACACACACACACACACACACGCACACACACGCGCACGTACCCCACACAACACACGCACGTACCCACACACACACACGCACTTACCCACACACACACACGCACATACCCCCCACACACACGCACGTACCCACACACACACACGCACATACACGCTCGCACGCACATACACGCAAAAAAACACACAGACACACACACGCACGCACACACACACACCACACACACACACACACACACACACACACACACACACACACACACACACACACACACACACACACACACACACACACTGTCCGTCTGTCTGCCAGTTTCATTTTCAAACTGTCATTGTATCTTTGCTCTCCATGTTTTTGCCTCTTCCCTTATTTATCAGTCTTCACCCCACCTATGAATTGCGTGAGCGCTTGCGCGTCGAGGCGTAACGACAACCGCACACCGACCGCTCCCGACTCTCACCGACACCGGAAGTACCAAGTTCAGTACACACGGCCGCCCTTCGCACGCACACATACCGGCGCGGCGCGATCGCACGCCGGCAACCGCGTTACGCAACTCTGACGGACGCTGGCGGGGCGGTCGTAGGAACGAGACTTTTGGCGTGGGGGTTGGGCGGGCGGACGGCGATGGTGCTTCTGCTTTGTTTTGGCTATTTCGTTGCGCTTTTCCGAAGACTACGATTGTTCAGGAATGCAGCGACGGTGAGGAAGGGAAATGTAAGGCGTGGTCTTCGGGTTTCGGAGTGGCGTTGGGTTCCGCCGGAGAGAGGGGGGGGGCAGAAAGGGAAAGAGAAAGGGAGAGAGGAGTCTTTCAGGAGATGAAGAAGTAGACATTCAGAGGGAGACATGCATATGCCGCGCACACAAACACGCAAACGCACACACACACACACACACACACACACACACACACACACACACACACACACACACACACACACACACACACACACACACACACACACACACACACACAATGTCGTAAAGTTTCACTCCATATATTACCTTTCATTCGTCAGCTCTCGCCGTCGCCTCCCCTCGCCACCGACAACGTGGGAAATGCCTCTTACTGCATCAAGGCTGATCCTAAATCGAGAGCCTCCTACCCCAACCCCACCCCACCCCCACCCCACCTCTTCCCATACTCCACAAACGGAGATCGTTACGTTATCGAACCGTTCTTTGCAGATCCCACTTCTGAGGGGAGTGGCACGTTCGCTTCCCCTCTGTCTGTCCCCGGTTTCTGTCCGTTCCCTCCTCGCCCCCCCCCCTTCCTTTCAGTCTCCTCTCTCGTACTCCCGCTTTCTCCGATGTCATTTAACTAGAATTTATCTGCCTACCTCTCTCCTCTTTCGCTACGCCTCCCCTCCCCCTATCCTTTCTCCTGTTGCTCTTCTTCCTTCCTCCTCACCTGATCGCCACCTTGTCTTTCCACGTCACCGTATCTCCCTCCTCTTTCCCCTTTACGCTGCCGAGCCGTCCCTCCCAGCCCTCCCCCTTTCCCCCTTCCTCCCCTCCTTCCCCTCATCCAGGGCAACCTTCAGGAGGGAATGAGAGGGGGTGAGGGGAGGGCAAGGGAGGGGCAGGGGAAGGGAGACACCAAGCCTCTACGGTGTAGCTTTTAAAACACCGTCTGATCCTCAAGCCGAGTAGGGCTGGGAGGAGGAGTGGGGCGGGTATATTTCCGGTGGCCGCGTGTTGTGTGTGAGTGAGAGAGTGGATGAGGGGGAAGTGAGGAGGAGGAGGAGAGAGGGAGGGAAGGAGGTAGGAAGTATGTGAGACGAAAAGAGAGGAAGGGAAGGAGGTAGGAAGTAGGTGAGACGAGGAGAGAATATTTGGTCGAGAGAGTGTGTGGGAGAGAAAGAGAGGAGAGGAGAGAGTAAGTGAGCCAGATTGATTGAATTGAGAGTAGGACAGGCAATCTACTGGCGAGAGACGCTGGCCGCCGCGCTCAGCCAAGGTCGACGGACGAGGAAGAAAATGCAGGTTGATGTTGCATGTTCGAGGAGACAGGCGGGGTTTGCACGGCATTGTATAGGAATTTATTTGCTCTCTAATCGTTTGCTGTAGATTATTTGCTTCATTACTGCTCGATATGCATTGAATTATTTACTATATATTGTTTAGATTAATTGACTTTGTTTTCTTCGGTTTCGTATGTCTTTTATTAAGTGGTGCTGTTCGCGTTTTTTATGTGTGTGTGTTAAAGCGTGTTTTTGCGTGTTGCTTTCGTGATAGGTGATCAGCTGATAAGACGCCGTTGCGTTGAAGGCGGTGTCAAATTGGCGGCTGTGGGACATAGCGAACCGAGCGATTGTTCAGTTTTATCACTTAAGGAACCATGGCTCATTTCTTCGCTTTAGCAGATGTCGAGTCGAAGCATTTGTTTGTCTTTGTTCCTTTATTTCCATCCAGTTTGCGTAAATCAATTGAACTAGATACTAAAAATGGTATTTATACTCGAGGATATTGAACGAGGGAGAATGTTTTCTTAAAAAAGAATGTTTGCGCGTGCCATTTGAGCCGCGGAACTCCTGGGATGCCACGGTGCGAGGGCGGCGGAGGAGTGCCTGTGGGTGTCGCGGGGTTGGTGGCACCCTCTTGCTGATTTTATTTATCTTCATCTCTCTATCTCTCAGGGAGGACAAGGCGAATTGACAGTTTCGCCTACTTCGTATTTGTTATCATTATCGCAGTAATATTCCCATACCAGGATCCTTAAAGTTATATATTTTTTTCAATTAT
>NW_020869634.1:60000-67951 GCF_003789085.1 Penaeus vannamei | reverse complement strand
CATTAAGGCTTCGTGTTACGGTTGATTTTATGGCGGGAGGTGGGGGTAGGGGGGGAGTTGTGTGGAAGGGAGAGGGGAGGGGGGAAGGGAAGGGAAGGGGAGGGAGGGGAGGGAGGGAAGGGAGGGAGGAGGGAGGAGGATGGGGAGAACTTGGGTTGTGGTTGATCGTCTCTCTTGCTGTCGTCTCTTCTCTCCCTCTCTCTCCCCTTCTCTCCCTTCTCTCCCTCTCTCTCCCTCCCTCCCTCTCTCTCTCTCTCTCTCTCTCTCTCTCTCTCTCTCTCTCTCTCTCTCTCTCTCTCTCTCTCTCTCTCTCTCTCTCTCTCTCTCTCTCTCTCTCTCGTCTCTCTCTCTCTCGCTCTCGCTCTCTCTCTCTCTCTCTCTCTCTTTCTCTCTCTTTTTCTCTCTCTCTCTCCCCCCCCCCCCACACACGCACTCACGCACGCACTCACACACACACACACACACACACAACACACACACACACACACACACACACACACACACACACACACACACACACACACACACACACACTCACACACACACACACACACACACACACACACACACACACACACACACGCGCGCGCGCGCGGCATGAACGTGCATGTGTATTCTATAACAACACAAATCCTTTCTCTTTACTCCCATCATTCGGCTTTTGGGCGCTAATCTCTCGTTTCTTGTGGTCTCTCCTTCTCTTCTTCCCTCTTATTCCCCTTCCCCCATGTTTCCATTGAGGTTTCTTCTCATTCTCTTTTTTTCTCTTCCTTTCCCTCTGCTTCTTTCCCCTTCCCTTCTTCCTCTCGTTTCCTCTCCCCCACCCTCTCCTTTCAACATCCATATCCTATCCCTTCCTTCCCTCCCTTCCCTTCCCCACCCTCTCTCCTTTCCTTTCCTCCCTTCCCTGACCTCTTCTCTTCCCTCCCTCCCTCCTTCCCCACCCTCTCCTTTCCCTCTGCCTTCCTCCCTCCTCCCTCCTTCCCCCCCTCTCTGCTCCTCCCTACCTACCCTCCTTCCCTCCCTCCCCTCCCCTCCCCTCCTTCCCTTCCTTTCCCTTCCTTCCCTTCCCTCCTCCTCCCTCCTTCCCCACTCTCTCTGCCTTCCCTCCTTCCCCACCCTCTCTGCCTTCCTCCCTCCCTCCTTCCCCCACCCTCTCCCCTTCCTCCCTCCACCGTCCCCTCCACATCAGATCCGCCTTCACGCCGCCGCCGAGCCGCTCGCCCATGCATGCACAGCGCCCCGAAAATGTCGTTAAAGTCGTCCCTGCCGAATGCACTTCTGCGGCGCCGTCTCCGGGATGTCTGCGGCGGGTCCTCCTTCCGTGGCATCCGTGGGCGTCAGCGTCGTAGAGTTGTCCGTGGAGATGTCTGTTTTTTCTTCTTCTTTTTTTTTTTTTTTTTTTTTCTTTTCTTCTTCTTCTTCTTCTTCTTTGTTCTTGTTCTTGTTCTTCTTGCTCTTGTTCTTGTTCTTGTTCTTCTTCTTCTTCTTCTTCTTCTTCTTCTATTTCAAAAGCTGTTTCGTGAAGATGTATGTGATGTCCGTAGAGTTGTCTGTAAAGCTGTTTCTTATTAAGATGTCCGTGAAACTGTTGGCAAAGCTGTTTCGTGGAGATGTCCGTAGAATTTTCCGCAAAGCTGTTTCGTGATGTCCGTGGAGATGTCCGTATTTTTTCGCAAATCTATTTCGTGAAGATGCCCGTGGAGATGTCCGTCAGAAAAGAAGGTCCGTGAAAATGTCGATGGTGATGTCCGTGATGTCTCTGTATTGGGGTGAAGTCGAGTGTAAGAAATGAGCTCTGAATGTGGCGGCGAGAGTGGCGATTGCGTTGCTGGTGTTCATGATAATTGTTCATGAAAATGATTACGACGATAATGATTCTGATGGTATTGACGATGATAACGATAATGATTAATCGTAACATTGATTGTATTTATGATAGCCTTGATCATAAGGATAATGGTACTGAAGATGCCTGTGATTATTAGTTATGCTATTGTTAAAAATGATGATGTGCATAATGTCAATGGTGATGATAATGGTAATAGCTCACGGCCTTACCGGGGCGTACAAAGTAATGGTTGCGCGGGATGATATTGTGAATGTAAACAGTCGGTATCGACCTCGCGACTCTCAGGGAGGACTGGGTTGTGACGCCGTCGCTCCTCTCCCCCTCTCCCTTTCCCCCGTCTCTCCTCTCCTCTCCGTCTCTTCTGTCCTACTCTCCCTTTCCCTATTCCTCATCTCTCCTCTCCCCTTCTCCCTTTCCCCGTCTCTCCTCTCCTCTATGTTTCTCCTGTCCTACTCTCCCTTTCCCTATTCCTCGTCTCTCCTTTCCCCTCTTCCTTCCCCTTGTCTCTCCTCTCCCCCTCTCCCTTATCCCCGTCTCTCCTCTCCTCTCCGTCTCTTCTGTCCTCTCCGTCTCTTCTGTCCTCTCCCCCTTTCCCTTATCCTCTCTCTCTTCTTCCGTCTCTCCCCTTCTCTCTCCCTGTATCTCCTCTTTCCCTCTCCATTCACCCGTTTCTCGTCTCCCCCTTTCCCTTCTCGTCTCTCCTCCCCCTTTCCCTTATGCTCGTCTCTCCTCGCCCCCTCTCCTTCTCCCCGTCTGTCCTTTCTTCCCTCTCCCTTGTTCCCTTCTCTCCTTTCTTCCCTCTCCCTTCTCCCCGTCTCTCTTCTCTCTTCTCCCTTCTCCCGTCCTCTCTCTCTTCTCCGGCTCTCTCCTCTCCTTCTCCCCGTCTCTCTCTCTCCTTCTCCCCGTCTCTCCTCTCATCTGCCCAACACCCTGTTGATGGCTCACCTGTTGCATGTTCCAGCTTCCGTGAGGTTTGGTTACCTTATGTCCTCTCTAGCGTGTGTCTCGTGGTGGTGAGGGGGGTGGCAGGAGGAGGGGGGAGGAAGGAGAAAGGGAGTGGGAGGAGGAGAGGGATGGGAGGAGGAGAGGGATGGGAGGGAGAGGGATGGAAGGAAGAGGGGAGAGGAAAGAGGAGGGGAGAGGAAAGGAGGAGGGGGATGAAAGGAGAAAGAGGATGGGAGGAGGAGAGGATGGAAGGAGGAGGGGTAGAGGAAGGAGGAAGAGGATGAAAGGAGAATGGGTAGAGGAAGGAGGAAAACGGTGGAAGGAGGAGGGGAGAGGAAGAAGAAGGAGAGATGAAGGAGGAAGAAGATGGAAGGAGGAGTGGGAGGGGAAAGAGGAGAAGGGTGGAAGGAAGAGAGGGAGAGGAAGGAAACTAGGAAGGGGAAGAGGAGGAGGAAGAGAGCAAACGTGAGCGGGAGGGAATGTAGGATGGAGGAGGGTGGGTGAGAAAGAAGGGAGAGAAGGAAGGAAGAGAGAAGAATAGAAGGAGGGAGGAAGGGAAGGAGAGGAGATGGGGAAGGAAATAAAGAAAGAGGGGGAACTAAAGACAGTGAATGAGTGAAGGGAGAAAGTTAAAAAAAGACGATAGAAAGAAGAGGAAGGAAGGAAAGAAATTGTTACAGAGGGTAAAAGACAGAAAGGAAAAAAAGGGAAAAGAGAGAGGAGAATGACTGATAAGATAAAGCAAGGAGAAAGAGAAAGTGTATAGGGAAGGGGAGAGGGAAGGGGAACACGTTGAAAAGGGAAGTAAAGCTTTAACCGATAGCGGAGGGAATAGCGAAAATGAGAGGAAGGGGAAGATAGAAAGAGATAATATGCGGCAGGAAAAGGTAATGAAAACAGAGAATTAAAGGACAAGGAGACTCATAAACACAAGGAAAATAAATGACGAAAATTCAGGAAAAGAGAAAATGTGATACAAAAGCGTAGATGGTGGCAAAAGAGAAAGACTGAGAGGAAGACAGACAACGACAATGAAAAAAATAGGTGAAAGAGAGAGAGAAAGAGATGGAGAGAAAAAAAGAGGGAGAGAAAAAAAGAGGAGAGATAAAAAGAGGGAGAGAGAAAGAGAGAGAGAGAGAGAGAATGATCGAGAAAGCAGCAACGCATTCGCCTCACGACACCAATCTGCGGGAGTGTGTTTGTTGAAGTAAATATGAGTCTCTGGTGTGTATAGCCTCATAAGGGGGGGGGGAGCGAGGATCGGTTAGGGGGGGGGGGGATGAGGGGTAAGGGGGTAGGGGTGGTGGAGTGGGAAAGGGGGGTAGGTGTGGTGGAGAGGGTGAGAAGGTGGGGTAGGGGTGATGGAGAGGGAAGGGAGGGTGGGTAGGGTGGTGGAGAGGGAAGGAAGGGGGGTTAGGGGTGGTGGAAAGGGAAGGAAGGGGGATTAGGGGTGGTGGAGAGGGAAGGAAAGGGGGGAGGGGGGGAGAGGGATGGAAGGGGGGCAGTGGTGTTAGAGGGTAGGAAGGAGGGGTAGGAGTGGTGGAGAGGGTAGGAAGGGGGGAGGGAGGAGAGGGAAGGAAAGGGGTTGGGGGTGGAGAGGGAAGGAAGGGGGGTAGGGGGTGGAGAGGGAAGGAAGGGGGTAGGGGTGGTAGAGAGGGAAGGAAAGAAGGGGAGGGTTTGGGGTGGTGGAGAGGGTAGGAAGGGGGGTAGGGGGTGGAGAGGGTAGGAAGGGGGGTAGGGGGGTGGGAGGAAGGAAGGGGGGTAGGGGTGGTAGACATGGAAGGGAGGGGGTAGTGGTGGTAGAGAGGGAAGGAAAGAAGGGGAGGGTTGGGGTGGTGGAGAGGGAGAGATGGATAGGATGGGTGGAGGGGATAAAGGGTAGGGGAGGAGGGGATAGAGGGCAGGGAAGGAGGAGGAGGAGGAGGGGGGGGGAAGGGGAGAGGGTATTGGACGGATGAAGGTTGCCTTTGAGGAGGCGATAGGATCTGGCGCCGGCACAGAGGAAGGGAAGGAGGACTGACGTTGGCGTTGTGTCGGCGGGGAGAAGGACGGGGAAAATGGCGCTGGGCATGGTGATGGGGTGGTGAAAGGAGCTGCAATGGCGGTGGTTTTGATTTGCGTTTGGATTGTGTTAGTTGGGATTGAGTTGATGTAGGGGGCGGGGGATTGAAGCAGGGAGTAAAGGAATGAAAAGTGGGAAGGGAGAAAAAAGAGAAAAGAGAAAAGGATGACAAACACACTGCTCTTCCTCCTCTCGCCCTTCATTTTTTTCTCTCTCCGTCCTCTCCTCTCCCTCCCTCTCTTGGTTCTCCTTCCCTCACTCCCTCCCTCCCTCACCTCCTCCCTTCCTCCCTCCCTCCTTCCTCCTCCTTCTCTCCTCCCTCCCCTCCTCTCTCTCTCCCTGCTCCTCCTCCTCCTCCTGCCTCTCCCTCCTTTCTCCCCCTCCTCCGTCCCTCTGCCCTATGGGTCGCGGTTCTTTTTGAGAAGTTTGGGATGCTATTTTTAGCTCTCCGCTGCCTCTATGTCCAATCTTTTTTCTAGATACGGCGGCTGCGAGAGAGATTTTAAAGGTGACGCCGGTTTTTCGATTTTGATTTCTTCGACCTTTTCTTCTCTCTTGCCGTCCCTCTTTTCTTACTGAAGGCGTGTTATGGATTTTTTTTTTTTTTTTTTTTTTTTTTTTTTTTTACGTTGTTTATTTGTTTCGTATTTCGTTCTAGTTTTTTCTTCGTTGTTGATAACGTTAACTCGTGCGTTTTTTTTTCTTGTCTTTCGCGTTTTCCTCATTTGATCATCCTCACTCTCATACTCATTTTACTCAAAATCAATAGCCTTGATCGCACACAGCATCCTTATACCAGTTGTCGCGATTGTGCCTCGTTCTCATTGTACTCATACTTGTAGCCTGATCTTCCTCATATTTCATCGGTTTTCCTCACACACAGTGCTCAATTTTGTCGTCGCACATCCATTCATTTAGCAACCCTCACATATTGCCCTCATGAAAGTCTTCCTCATACTACCTAATATCCTGATACCAATGTTCCTCACACGATAACCTCACAGTCCAGTTCTTCGCACATGACTTTCCTCATAACAGTCTCCCTCCCGCCCTGTCCTCATACCTCATCTTCCCCACACATTATTCCTCCCTTTTATCTTCGTCTCATAAATTCAGAAGCCAAAATGTTCTGTTCCCGGGCGTCGGCGTGTCGCCTCGTCGTCAGCGTCGCCTTCAGGAAGCGCCTTGGAAGATATACTCCGGGCGAGGGCGTGGCAAGGGGTGGGGTTAGGGGGGAGGGTATGGAGGACGGACGGGGGGGGGGTGGGTGCTGCGGGTGGTTTGGGGGTAGGGGGGGGGGGGGAGTTCGTCTCTCTCTTCTGTCTTCTCTGTCTCTCTCTCTCTCTCTCTCTCTCTTCTCTCTCTCTCTCTCTCTCCTCTCTCTCTCTCTCTCTCTCTCTCTCTCTCTCTCTCTCTCTCTGTTTTTTCTTTCTCTCTTTTTCTCCCTCTCTTCTCTCTCCCCCTCCCCCTCCTT
Organism: Penaeus vannamei; assembly: GCF_003789085.1. Lineage (NCBI taxonomy): Eukaryota > Metazoa > Arthropoda > Malacostraca > Decapoda > Penaeidae > Penaeus > Penaeus vannamei. The sequence continues at coordinate 61,618 of NW_020869634.1, read as the reverse complement.
CTCTCCCTTCTCAACCCTCCTTCCTCCACCCTCCTCCTCCAACCCCTCCAATCCTCCAACCCCCTCCCCCTCCCTCCTCCATTCCACCATCCTCCACCCATCCCTCCAATCCCTCCAACCCTCCCTCCATTCTCCAATCCTCCAATCCATCCATCCATCCATCCAACCCTCCCTCCCTCCCTCCCTCCCCTCCATCCCATCCCTCCTCCCTCTCCTCCCTCCTCCTCCCTCCTCACAGTCCTCCCTTGCCTAAGAGCAACATAATCCTTCTGGACAGAGAGCGCAGCTTAGTAAACCGCGTTCTGACACGGGGCGAAGCTAAATTTAGATCCGCCTTCATCGGAATCGGTAAGGTGATAGTCGGTGCCGCGTTTTCTTTATCTCTCGATTGCTTCCTTTTGCCTCTTCGACACACGCACGCTGGCTCACGCAGGCACAGCACGCAGGCAGTCGCGCGCTCATTCGCTCATTCTTCACTTATCTACGCGTTCCTCGCTTGCGCATTATTTGCTCACGTACTCACTCAGTCACTCACTCACACTCTCACTCGTTCTTGCAATCTCATGCACGCACACATTGTAAGAGACAGACAAACAAACACAGAAACAAACAAACAAACAAACAAACAACAACAACACAGACAGATAGACAGGCTGGCAGGCATTCAGGCAGGCAGAGTCAGGGACAAAGACAGACAGACTGAAAAAACAAAAGAAATATAAAAAGAAAGAAAAGAAGATAGACACAAAGTGTTGAATCACACACATTCCTCTTCCGTCATAAAACACTGTAATTTAATCAACTGTGAATTGTCTACCTGATCCCTAGGCTGTGTAGGATATTTTGCTTGCTTGCAGTTGTGTGTGTGGAGAGAGAGGAGAGAAGTGAGAGTGAGAGTGAGAGTGGAGAAGGTGTGAGAGAGAGAGAGAAGGTGTGTGTGTTGTGGTTGTGGAGAGAGAGAGAGAGAGAGAGTGAGAGTGAGAGTGCGTGTGAGAAGAGAGAGTGAGAGTGTTGTGAGAGAGAGAAGAGAGAGTGTAGAGTGTGTGTGTGTGAGAGAGAGAGAGGGTAGTGTGTGTGTGTGTGTGAGTAAGTGAGTGAGAGTTGAAGTTGAGTGAAGTGAGTTGAGAAAGTGTGAGTGAGGAGTGAGTAGGAGTGAGAGTGAGTGAGAGTGAGTAGAGTGAGTGAGAGTTAGTGAGAGTGAGTGAGTGAGTGAGTGAGTGAGTGAGTGAGTGAGTGAGTGAGTGAGTGAGTGAGGAGTGAGTGAGTGAGTGAGTGAGTGAGTGAGTGAGTGAGAGAGAGAGAGAGAGAGGAGAGAGAGAGAGAGAGAGAGAGAGAGAGAGAGAGAGGAGAGAGAGAGAGAGAGAAAAAGAAAGAGAAGAAGAAAGAAAGGGGAAGGGAGGGTGGGGAAAACAAGCAGCAGACAGCCTTGAGTGTGTGCGGGCGTCCCAGAGTGTTTGGCCCGCGAGAGTAGGACGCGAAAACACAAACCATCTTGAAGGCGACAACCACGCCCGCCTCCGAAAAAAACCAAGACAATTAGTTGCTGAAGAGCAGCCGGAGTGGCGCCCCATGCCCACCGCCGCCCGTGCCCACCGCCACCGCAACATCCTGCCCTGCC
>NW_020869634.1:35000-55000 GCF_003789085.1 Penaeus vannamei | reverse complement strand
GGGTGTGGGTGTTTGTAGTGGGAGTGGGTAAGGTTGTGGTTTAGGAGAGTGGGCAGGGTGTGGGTGTGTGAGGGGGAGTGGGCAGGGTGTGGGTGTGTGAGGGGGAGTGGGCAGGGGTGGATGTGTGGGGGGAGTGTGGGGTTTGTGGGAGTGGTAAGGTGTGGGTTTAGGAGAGTGGGTAGGTGGGGGAGATGGTAGGGTGTGGATGTGGGTGTGTGAGGATGAGTGGGTAGGGTGTGGGTGTAGTGGGAGTCGGAGTATGTATGGGAGGACTGTATGGGTGGATGTTGTGAGAATGGCGGGGGAGTGGGATTGGGAGTAGGGTTATGTGCGGGTATGTGAGAGGTCGCTGACAAATCCTGACAGATACATGCATATAACATGACACGAACCAGCAGCCACTCGTAGTTTAAATTTCTTATGTGTTTGAGGCTGACCAAGCACATCTACACCAGCTAAAAATGTGTGATATATATATATTTTTTTTGCTCGACCATCTCCTCCCTCCCTTCCCCTCTCCATTCCTTTTTCCTATCGCCGTTTTTCTTCTTCGTCTCCCCTTCTTCTCCCCTTTCCCAATCTTCTTCCTCTTCCCTGTTTTCCTCCTCTTCCTTCTCTCTTTTATCCTTCTTCTCCTTTTCCCTCTTCCCCTTCCCTTCTTTCTTCCTTCTCTGTTTCCTCCTCTTCCTCTTTCCCTCTCTCTTCCTTCTCTGTTTTCCTCTCTCCCCCTTCTCTCCTCCTCTTCGTTCTCCGCTTCTCTCTTCTTCTCCTCTCCCCGATCCCCCTCTCCCTCCTCTTCTTTTCCCTCTCTCCCTCCTCCTCTTCTTCCCCTCTCTCTCCTTCCTCCTTTATCCACCCACCTCCCCTTCTCCCTCCGCCATACGTCATCAGCGCCTCCGTGTGTCACCCACTTGTGCCTGGATTGGCCTCCTACGCATACCTGTGACGTGGACAACCTCTTAATTAAACCGGAGACGTGGTGAGGGGAGGGAGGGAGAGGGAGGAGGGCAAGAAATCGAGGGATGGGGGGAGTGGAGAAATGGAGGAGGGCGGGGGGAGAATCCGGGAATGGAGGGAAATTGGGGGATGAGGTGGGGGGAGAGAGAATGGAGGAGGAGAGAAATCCGGGAATGGGGGGGGGGAATGGGAAGAGGGGAGAAATCCGGGGATGGGGGGAAATTGGAGGATGGGGGGGAGAATCCGGGAATGGAGGGGAGAAATCGGGGGATGGGGGAATGGAAGGAGAGGAGGGAGAAATCGGGATGGAGGGAATCGGGGGATGGGTTGGGGTAAGAAATCCGGGAATGGGGGGAGGGGGGGAATAGGGGGATGGTGGGAAGGGTAAAAAAGACAGTCTAGAGGGTTGAATGTGCGATGGATCTGTGGATCTGCTTCGTCCTGATTGATGAGTATCTCTCTCTCTCTTCTCTCTCTCTCTCTCTCTCTCTCTCTCTCTCTCTCTCTCTCTCTCTCTCTCTCTCTCTCTCTCTCTCTTCTCTCTCTCTCTCTCTCTCTCTCTCTCTCTCTCTCCCTCCTCCCTCTCTCTCTCTCTCTCTCTCTCTCTCTCTCTCTCTCTCTCCTCTCTCTCTTCTCTCTCTCTCTCTCTCTCCTTCTTCTCTCTCTTCTCTCTTCTCTCTCTCTCTCTCTCTCTCTCCCTCTCTCTCTCTCCCTCTCTCCCTCTCTCCCCGCTCCCCTTCTCTCTCTCTCTCTCTCCTCTTCTCTCTCTCTCTCTCTCTCTCTCTCTCTCTCTCTCTCTCTCTCTTCTCTCTCCTCCTCCCTCCTCCCTCCCTCCCTCCCCTCTCACTCACTCACTCACCTTCACTCACTCACTCACTCACTCACTCACTCACTCTCATCCTCCTCTCTTCTCTCTCTCTTCTCTCTCTTCTCTCTCTCTCTCTCTCTCTTCCTGCTCTCTCTCTCTCTCTCTCTCTCTCTCTCTCTCTCTCTCTCTCTCTCTCTCTCTCTCTCTCTCTCTCTCTCTCTCTCTCTCTCCCTCTTATTCTCCTCCTCTTGCCCTTTCTCTCTCTCCCTCTCTTTCTTCGTATCCTTCTCCCACTCATCCTCTTTTTTATCTCCACATCTTTCTTCTTCTTCTTCTTCCCTTGCTTATCTTTCTTGTCCCTCCCTCCCCTCGCATACCAAAGGAGTAGGATTTGTCCTCGCTGGATAATTGATCTTCAGGGATTCTCTACGTGTTATTGATGTGTCGTTTGGGCTCCCATTCTGTCGCCCTTGCATGCGTGGGGGGCTTTGGGGTCTTCAGGGTAGGGTTCTCTTTCTTCTTATCTGATGTGTTCGTTTGTTCTGTAGGTTCTTGTTCTTGTAGGGTTCGGGGGTTCTGTAGGGTTCTTTTGGGGTTCTGTAGGGTTTTTGGGGGGGGGTTCTTTGGGGGTTCTGTAGGGTTCTTTGGGGGTTCTGTAGGGTTCTTTAGTAGGGTTCTTTGGGGGGTTCTGTAGGGTTCTTTGGGGGGTCTGTAGGGTTGGGGGTCTGTAGGGTTCTTTGGGGGGTTCTGTAGGGTTCTTTGGGGGGGGTTCTGTAGGGTTCTTTGGGGGGTTCTGTAGGGTTTGGGGTGTTCTGTAGGGTTCTTTGGGGTTCTGTAGGGTTCTTTGGGGGGGTTCTGTAGGTTTCTTTGGTTCTGTAGGGTTCTGTAGGGTTCTTTGGGGGGTTCTGTAGGGTTCTTTGGGGGTTTCTGTAGGGTTCTTTGGGGTTCTGTAGGGTTCTTTGGGGTTCTGTTAGGGTTCTTTGGGGGTTCTGTAGGGTTCTTTAGGGGGTTCTGTAGGGTTCTTTGGGGGGTTCTGTAGGGTTCTTTGGGGGTTCTGTAGGGTTCTTGGGGGGTTCTGTAGGTTCTTTGGGGTTTCTGTAGGGTTTTTTAGGGTGGTTCTGTAGGGTTCGTTAGGGGGTTCTGTAGAGTTCGTTGGGGTTCTGTAGGGTTCGTTGGGGTTCTGTAGAGGTTCTTGGGGTTCTGTAGGGTTCATTGGGGGTAAGGTTCGTTGGGGGTTCTGTAGGGTTCTTTGGGTTCTGTAGGGTTCTTTAGGGTTCTGTAGAGTTCTTTGGGGTTCTGTAGGGCTCTTTGGGTTCTTTGAGGTTATTTGGGGTTCTTTAGTTTTTTTTTTTCTTTGGGGTTCTTTGAGGTTATTTGGTTTCGTCGCCGCGCCCCTCGAGAGACCCCAAAAGCCCCTAAACCCATTGCAGGTCTTCCATTGCGTGAATAGATAGATTTAGGAATAGACAGGGTAATGCAAGAATAATGATGATAATGATGATGATGAGCAGTAGTAATAGCAGACTGATATGCTTTGATTGACCTTACCTCACAATGGGTAACTGTTTCCCCGAGCAGCTCATTTCACCTCAGGGTTACCGGATTTGAACTTTAAAGGGCCATCTGACATTTTTAGTGGTTTGCCAGTAAGAGTAATAATGATGATAGTAGTAATAATGATAATGATGATAGTAGTAATAATGATAATGATGATAGTAGTAATAATGATTGATGATGATAATATGTAATAATGATAGTAATAATAGTTATAATGATAATGATAAAAGTAGTAATAATGATAATGATGATAGATAATAATGATAAGATAAGATAATAATGTATGTAGTAATAGCGATAATGTTAATAGTAATATAGATGCGTACAAAGTTTCCTCAGTCCCTCTGCTCCTCTCCCACCAAGCCGCCCCCCCCCCTCCCCTCCCCCTGCCCCCGCCCACCCTTCAAGCCAGGGCGCTTCTTCGGCCTTTTGATTAAACCGATCGCGAGGGCCTGGCGATGAGAAGCCCGCCGAAGGGAAGGGAAGGGAAGGGGAGGGAGGGGAGGGAGGGAGGGAAGGGAAGGGAAGGGAAAGGGAAGGGAAAAGGAAGGAAGGGAAGGAAGGGAGGAGGGAGGGGATTGGGGGAGGGAGGGGAAGAGGAAGGGAGGGAAGGGATAGAAGGAAGGAAGGGAAGGGAAGGGAAGGGAAGGAAGGGTAGGGAAGGGTAAGCGGAAGGGAAGGGGAGGGGAGGGAGGGAATAGGGTAGGGTTTCAAGCGGAAGGGAGGGAAGGGAAGGGAATTGGGAAGGCGAAGGGAAGCAAGGAAGGGAAGGAAGGAAGAGGGAAGAGGGAGGTAGGAGGAAGGGACGTGAGTGGAAGGGAACAAGGGTAAGGAGCAAGGGAAGGGATAGGAGAGAGGGAAGACCGCAAGAAGGGAGGGAAGGGGTAGGGACAGGGATCGAAGGCGTGCGGGGGCTCGTAGGTGTTGGGAGAAGAGGGTAGGAATGAAAGAAGGGAGGGGGGAGGGAAGGCGAAAGGGAGGGGGATAGGGTAAGGGGAGGGGAGGGAGGGGAGGGAGGGATAGGTAAGGAAGAGGGAAAGGAGGGAAGGGAGGCAAGGGTAAGGGAGTAGGGCAAGGGTTAGGGGAGGGGAGGGGAGGGAGGGGAGGGAGGGGAGGGAAGGGAGGGTTAGGTAGTGGAGGAGAAGAGAAGGGAATGAGGGTGGAAGGGTGGGAAGGAGGGGAGAGAGGGGGGAAGGGGAAGGGAAGGGAAAGGGAAAGGGAAAGGAAAGGAAAGGAAAGGAAAGGAAAGGAAAGCGAAGAGAAGAGAAGAGGGGAAAGGGAAGGGAAGGGAGGGAAGAGGAAGGGAATACCGCGGGATGCATTCAAAACTTCGCCCCTTCGCCGGCCTGCGCTCGCCTGTGAATTTCGTATGGGGAGGACAATGGAGGGAGGATGGAGGAGGGGGAACTGGTTGGCTGATCGATAGGGGAGGGCTTGTGTGTGTTCATATATATAATTATAATAATATATATATACCTATATATAATATATAAATATATATATATATATTATATATATATATACAATATACATATATATACATATATATATTACAATATACTATAATATAATATATATATATATTAATATATATATATATACATATATATATATATATATATATATATATATACTATATATAATATATATATATATATATATATATATATTTCACATACACACACACATACACTTCCACACACACACACATACACTCACGCACACGCACACATCACACTCCACACACATTTCACACACCACACACACACAATACACAGCCACACACACCACACATACACACACACACACTACACCACACACACACACACACACACACACACACACACACACACACACACACACACACACACACACACACACACATACACACACACACACACACACATTACACACACACATATACACACACATCACACATACACATACACATACACATAACATTAACACATACACATACACATACACATACACATACACAACACATACACATACACATACACACACACACACACACACACACACCACACATCACACACACACACACACACACCACACACACACACACACACACCACACACACACACACACACACACACATACAGCATTACACACACACACACAAACAGTATGTGTGTATGTATATATATAATATATATGATATATGATATATATATGATATATATATATGTATAATATATATAATATATATAATATATATGATATATATAATATATATATTATAATATATATAATAATATAATTGATATAATAATATATAATATATAATAATAAATATAATAAATATATATATAAATAATATAATATATATATATATAATATGTATATATATATAATATGTATATATATATATATATATATATATATATATATATATATATATATATATATATATATATATATATATATATATATATAATATATATATATATATATATATATATATATATATATATATATATATTTCAATATTCGGAAACCGTGATGATTTTACAGTTGCGAAGGGTACAGTTGGAAGTATCAAACATGAAATTACGTGAGCAGTTTAATTAAAATAGTTTCGCATATGTATTAATTACTCCACGTAAACCCAACTATTAGTCTTGTAAAGCCTGCTTTGATTGTCTGCTGATTCTCGGGTCTGTTCACCTGCTGACATCACTGTCTATTAATAGGAAGAGGGGAAGGGGGGAGGAAGGGGGGGAGGATAATAGAGAGAGGAGAGGAAACAGAGAGGGGGAGGAAACAGAGAGGGGAGAGAAAGAGAAAGCGAGAGAGGGAGAGAGGGGGGAAGGGAAGGGAAAAGGGAGGGAGGGAAGAGAGAGAGGAGAGAGAGGGGAGAGGAAAAAGGACGGGAGAGGAGAGAGGGGGCAAGAGAGAGGAAAAGGAGCACGATGGCTTAATTTCCTATCAAGAAATAGTTCAGTTTCCGACCTTGGTACATTATTAATCTCGTGTTAATGCATTATTAATCGTATATTAATTAGTATTATTTTTAACTCAGGTTACGGCAATTAAGGAAGAAATATATAAATAGTTTGATTGAATTATGCGCGCGCAGGCAAAAAATGAATATATATATATATATTATATATATATATATATATATATATATATATATATATATATATATATATATGTGTGTGTGTGTGTGATGTGTGTGTGTGTGTGTGTGTGTGTGTGTGTGTGTGTGTGTGTGTGGTGTGTGTGTGTGTGTGTGTGTGTGGTGTGTGTGTGTGTGTGTGCTGTGTGTGTGTGTATTTGTGTGTGTGTATTTTATGTGTGTGTGTGTGGTGTTGTTTGTGTTTTCTGTCTTTTTGGGAATACGAATTAGTCACAATGTTATTAAGCTTCTCATTATTTGACCAAGCTTTCGTTAAGAGAATAACAAATGTAATTAGAGAAATTATTTTTTTCCCAAGAGCTTGCACCCCCCATGGAAATTACTGACGCCCTCTGGTGAAGAACCACTGGCCAAGACATAATGAAGAGAGGGGTTTATAGGTCGTTAGTTAGTTAGTCAGCTAGTTAGTTAGAAGGAGAGTTAATAGGTTATTAGAAAACGTAGGTAGTGAGGGAAGTAAGTTAGTAATTTTGTTTGTGCGGATGTGTGTTTGTGTATATGTGCATGTAAGTATGGGGCGAGGGTATATAGTCTAAGTACTATGTAGGTAGTTAGATAGATAGATAGATGGATAGATTGAGAGAGAAAAGAATAAACAGGCAAATATGTATCTATTGTTATGGAGGCGACCACACATCTATTTTTTTTCATATAATGATACTGCCCTGTATTCAGATATTGATACTGCCTTGTATTCAGGTATTGATAAGGCTTCTGTTCAGATATTGATATTGCCTAATATTCTGATACCGAAAGCGCCAATTATTTAGATGTTGATATTGCCTTATACACTGATACTGAAACCTCCATATATGCAGATGATATTGTCCTATATACTGATACTGAAACCGCCATATATTCAGATGTTGATATGGCCTTATACACTGATACTGAAACCGCCATATATTGACGTCGATATTGCATCATACTCCGATATTGATATTGCCTTCTGCGTATATATAATCACGCTTATACTGACATAAACTCCTGAAACTCTAATAAACAAGTAAGTGTACCAACAAGTCGAACACGCTGTAGGAATCCAATCTCCGGTAGCGGCAGCATCCCAAAGGTCGACGAGAGAAGATGCTGAATATTGAAACGAACCCTTTGATGTGTATTTAATGCAGGCCGTGTTGCGGAGTTTGCAGTATTCAGGAGTCGATGAGTGGTGGTCGATGGCGGGGAGAAGGGGGGGAGAGGTGTGAGAAGGGGTTTGGGAGGGGAGGGGAGAGTTTGAGGAAGGGGGTTGGGAGGGGAGGGGAGAGTGTGAGGAAGGGGTTTGGGAGGGGAGGGGAGAGTGTGAGGAGGGTTGGGAGGGGAGGGGGAAGAGGTGTGAGGAAGGGGGTTGGGGGGGGAGGGGGGGAGGTTGAGGAAGGGGTTGGAGGGAGGGGGAGAGGTGTGAGGGAAGGGGTTGGAGGGGAGGGGAGAGTGTGAGAGGGGTGGAGGGAGGGGAGAGTGGAAGGGGTTGGGAGGGAGGGGGAGAGAAGGGGTTGGGAGGGGGGGGGAGAAGGGGGTTGGGAGGGGAGGGGGAGAGCGGGTTGGAGGGGGAGGGGAGATGTGGGGAAGGGGAGGGAGGGGGAGAGGTGTAGGAAGGGGTTGGGAGGGGAGGGGAGAGGTGTGAGAAGGGAGTTGGGAGGAGGGAGGAGGTTGAGAAGGGGTTGGTGAAGAGGGAAGAGGTGGAGGAAGGTTGGGAGGGAGGGGGAGAGTGTGAGGAAGGGTTGGGCAGGGGGGGGAGGAGGTGTGAGGAAGGGGGGGTGGGAGGGAGGGGGAGAGTGTGAGAAGGGGTTGGGAGGGGAGGGAAGGTGTGAGGAAGGGGTTGGAGGGAGGGGAGGTGTGTAAGGAGGTTGGAGGGGAGGGAGAGGTTGAGGAAGGGGGTTGGGAGGGGAGGAGAGGTTTGAGAAGGGGTTGGGGGGAGGGGAGAGGTGTGAAGAAGGGGTTGGAGGGGAGGGAGAGGGTGTGAGGAAGGGGGTTGGGAGGGAGGGGCAGAGGTTGGGAAGGGTGGAGGGAGGGGGAAGGGAAGGAAGGGGGTGGAGGGGAGGGGGAGAGGTGTGAGGAAGGGGGTTGGGAGGGAGGGGAGAGGTTGTGAGGAAGGGTTGGGAGGGGGAGGGGAGAGGTGAGGAAAGGGGTTGGGAGGGGAGAGGTGGAGGAAGGAGGTGGGAGGGTGAGGTGTGAGAAGTTGGAGGAGGGGGAGAGGTTGAGGAAGGGGTTGGGAGGGGAGGGGGAGAGGTGTGAGGAAGGGGCGTGGGAGGGAGGGGGGAGAGGTGTGGGAAGGGGTTGGGAGGGAGGGGGAGAGTTGAGGAAGGGGGTTGGGGGAGGGAGGGAGAGGTTGAAAGGGGTTGAGGGAGGGGGGAGAGGTGTGAGGAAGGGGGTTGGGTAGGAGGGGGAGTAGATGGGGGTGGGGGGGCTTGGGGAAATGTTAAGGGGGGGTGGAGGGGGTATTGGGGCGTGGGGGGAGTATGAGGGGAGGGTTGGGAGGGTTGGTATGATGGGGGGGATACGGGGAAGATTGTATAGGAGGGATGGGTGGGGGGTATAAAGGGGGCTTAGGGGAAAATTTTAAGGAGGAATGGGAAGGGGAGGGTTAGGGGGAAGAAGAATAAGGGGGATGGGAGGGAGGTATAAGGGAGAGGGGCAGGGGAAAAGAATAAAAGGGGATGGGAAAGGGGTATAGGGAGGAAAGACGTATAAGGAGGTGGGAGTGGGAGGTAAAAGGAGGGCTGGGGGGAAAAGAAAAGGGGGGGGGGGTATAAAGGTGAGGGTACTGCTTGCTTCTACGGATTTGGGGAGAGTGTAGGGCCGGGAGGGAGGAAGGAAGGAGGGAGGGAGAGGTGCAGGTAGAAAGAGGAAGGAAAGAGGTTCGGATGAGAGCACAGGTATAGGGATCGGCGAAGATTGATTGACGTTGGTGTAAGGTATAGGTGTATTGACCTCCTCACACACACCTCTCCCCACCACACACATCCCTCCCCCCCACACACACAAACACAGATCTCTCTCTCTCTCTCTCTCTCTCTCTCCTCTCTCTCTCTCTCTCTCTCTCTCTCTCTCTCTCTCTTCTCTCTCTCTCTCTCTCTCTCTCTCTCTCTCTCCTCTCCTTCTCCTCCTTCTCCCTCTCCCTCTCCCTCCCCCTTCCCTCCTCCCTCTTCCCCCGCACCATACATATTATGAGTGTGAATGAGGAAATCAGTGTTGATGGGTGAAAGGCAGAGGACCCGGCGAGGTGAAAATGCGCTGTCAGTCTCCATCGCCCTTTTTCAGCTGACATCGCTCGGCCCGCCAATCTGGAAGAATAGAGGCTGAGAGGGATAATGTTGCTGACAGCCTGCTGACGTTTTTATGGACGCTAATCGCCGTTTGGACTACAGATGATGGCGTTTAATAACAGCATATGATATCGTCCTTATTGCTGATGTTTTCTTTGATAGCATGAGTCACGGGTTATTATGGCGCGGAAGGACTCAGCGGGAGTCCAAACAGCAAAGGCTAAATCACGTTTTAAAAATTCTGTAATAAGCTTGTCATTAATGCAAGAAATTTAAAACCCCAGCTAACGAGGTCAAGGGAATGCCTTTGATAATTGCCCTTCCATGATGTCGTCTGTCTGTTTATTTCTTTGTTTAAACCCCTGCTTTTGTTTGATTATCTGTTGCTGTGTGTGTTAGTGTCTTTCTCTTGTCTCTGTTCCTGTGTCCCTGTCCCTGCCCATGTTTCTGTTTCTGTCTTTACCGGCCCTTGTCCCTGTCACTTTCTGTTCCTCTCTCTATTCCTGTCTCTATCTATCTCTTTGTCTTTGAGTGCGTTTCTCCGTCTCTGTCCCTGTCCCGTTCTCTTTCCCTCTCTTTCTCTCTCTTTTCCTCCCTCCCCACTCTCTCTCTCTGTCCGTCCCTCCCCCTCTCCCTCCTTTCGCTTCTCCCTCCTCCCCCCCCACTTTTCTTTTTCCCTCCCTCCTTCCCCCTCCCTCTCCCCCTCCGCCTCCGTCTCCTTCGCCCTCTGTCCAGCGCGTTGCATCCCGTTGCCCGCTCAATGTTGCACGGTGGCGATATGTCCGGCGTGTCAACAGTGGGTCGGTTTGAGGCCAGCGTTCGTGTAAGGGCAGTTAATACACGTCATTTCCGCGGCTGATTGAGTGTCGTGTTTCGTCTCGTTGGCGTTGGGTGAGGGTGGGTGGGGTGGGGTGGATGGGGAGGGAAAAGGATGGCGAGAGAGAGAGGAGAGAGATAGAGGGAGAGGGAGGAGAGGGAGGGGAAGGAGGGAGGAAGGCGAAGGGGAGGGAGAATGAGAGGGAAAGCTAAAATGGGGAGAGCGAAAGAGAAGGGGAGGGAAAAGGAGAGGGAAGTGGATAGAGAGAAAGGGGGAATGAGGGAGGAAGAGCAAAGCAAGACGCAAGCAAGAAAGCAAGATGCAGCAAGCAAAAACGCTAATGGAGCATCACCAACGAGTCGAGTGTCGGATGGGGCGTTCTAATGGCTTCCTCGCTCGGGTCTTTGCGGGTGCATGTTTGAGACATGTTTGAGTGCTGGGCTTTGTGGCTCGCGGGTCCGGGTCTTCTTGTCTCACGGAGAGAGTGTGTGTTTTGTCTTTTGTCGCTTTCTCTCTCTCTTTCTCTGCTTTTTCTCTCTCTCTTTCTCTCTCTTTCCCTCCTCTCCTTCCTTCCCCTCCTTCTCCCTCCCTTCCCCCTCTTTTCTTCCTTCCTCCCTGCCTCTCCCTTTCCGTCTCCGTCTCCTTCGCCCTCTTTCCACCCCCTTCCTAACCCCCCCACTCCCCCCCCCCTCTTTTTCTACTTCGGTTCCACGTCTCTGTCGCTTGTCCTTCGGCCCTCTTCGTCTCCTTATTAGAGGCCCGATCGAGGTTTTGAAAATGCGAAATGACGTCACACACACGGTCTTCCTTTTATTCGAGCTTACACGCACATTTGTGTCTATATTTGGCCTCCAGTCTACACACAGGTATTGCACTCACACACACACGCACACGCCTGCAGTCACCCAGAAAGGCAGGGACAAACGGACGGAGCTGTTTACTGGGAAAAGTTATTACTTTAAAACGCCTTAAAGCACATTTTTACATTTTTTTAGTTCTTAATTGCAGGGGATGAGGTGAATACATAAAATATCTTAATGTATTGAACGAAACTCAAAAGATGACAATGATGATAAGGAAATAATCTGATAATATAAAGAAAAAAAAAATGTCATGTGCTATTAATGCGCTTCGTCTATAATCATAAACATAATATATATTTTATTTTTTATATATATTTTTTTATGTCCGTAGTCGTCCTAGTCGTACCCGTGGCCTGTTTCGGGGTGTATTTTTAGGCGTCATGGTCCGGGAAATCGTTGCGCCCGAGAGGAAGAGAGAGCCGGGAGAGCAGGCGGGAGCGGAGGTCTCGGATGGAGCTCGAGTCCGGCACGAGAGGGAGCGCGGTTGGTTGGTTGGTTTTGTTTGTGCGAGGGCGATCTTTTTTTTTTTTTTTTTTTTTTTTTTTTTTTTGGGGGGGGGGTGCGCTTGTATTTTGAGTTCATTTGCACACTCTTTGCGACAGTTTGTCTTTCTTTCTTTCTCCCCCCCCCCCACCTCTCTCTCTCTCTCTCTCTGTCTCTCTCTCTCTCTCTTCTCTCTTCTCTCTCTCTCTCTCTCTCTCCTCTCTCTCTCTCTCTCTCTCTCTCTCTCTCTCTCTCTCTCTCTCTCTCTCTCTCTCTCTCTCTCTCTCCCTATCTTTCTTTTCTCCATTCTTTTTCCAGAGCCGCTGCCGAGATTGGAGTCGAGGTTATATTTAGCTCGGTTATGGAAGCGAGGTTCGGCCGTTCGGTTCTCTACACGTTTATAAATATTTCTCTCATTTATTCATCTATTTTATTATTTTATACGTGTTTTTTATGTCTGTTTCACTTATTTATTCATTTATTTTATTATTTGTTCATTTGTTTGATTTCTGTTTGTTATTTTTATGTTTTGTTGCATGTTTATGTTTTTATTGAAATTGTGGTTATGAAGGGGATGAATTTGGTGATTAAGAAAATCGAACGGTGATGGATTTGATAGTAATTCGAAAAGAAAAAAAATGTTAGGGAAAAGAAAAAAATTCCGTCAAAAAAAAAAAAAAAAAAAATGGTTAGGGACATTTCGATGGGACATTGGCCGTTGCGTCGGTTTTCCTCTTCGCTGTGTGATCGAAAGACTGCGAGGGAGACCGTTGCGCCTTTCCTTCTCCTTTCTCGTTTTCTCTTTTCCCATTCCCTCGTTCCTTCCCCCTGTGTCTATTTCCTTTTTCTCGTTTTTGTTTTGTTTTGTTTGTTGATTGTCTTTTGCTTCATTCTTCAAGTTTGTTGTTTTTTTCCTTCCGCCTTTCCTTGTTCCTTGTCCTTTCCCTTTTCTTTCTTCTTCTTTCTCTTTTCACTCTTCCTCCCTCCTTCGTCTCCCTCTCGCTCTTCTCTCCTTCTCTTCACCCGTTTCCCAATTTCCACATATTCCTTCCGCATTTTCCATTCCTCTTTCTCTTTTCCCCCTTCCTCCTTTAGCCTCCCCCTCTTTCCCTTTCTCTCTTCCCTCTCCTCTTTCCCATTCCCATCCTCCCTATCCTTTCCCACTTCTTCCTCTTTTTCCCTTTCTGCCTTCTCCCCATTCCATTCTCTTCCGTCTCCCCACTTCCTCTTCTTCCCTTCTCCCCTTTTCCACTCCCTCTCTTCTCCCTTTTCCTTCTTCCTCCCTTCTCCCCATTTCCTCTCTCCCTTCTCCCCACTTCCTCTCTCCTTTCTGCCCACTTCGCCTCTCCCTTCTCCCTATTTCCTCCTCTTCTCCCCATTTCCTCTCCCTCCCTTCTCCTCCACATTAAGGCAAGCGAAGGGAAGGGAGAAGGGCGCGCGTTTACCCTGTTACCAGATTAAGGTCATTAACCTAGCTTCCGGGTCGAAGCTTCTGGGCGCTGAGGGGATAGGGCACGTCATGGGCTGACTAGGGTTAGGGTGGAAGGAGGGAGGGTTGGAGGAGGGTTAAGGGTTGGAGGAGAAGGGGGAAGGAGGGAGGGTTGGAGGAGAAGGGGGAAGGAGGGGGGAGCAAAGAGAGAGAGGGAGGAGGAGGGAGGAGGGAAGGAGGGGAGCGGTTGGAGGAGAAGGGGGAAGAGGGATGAAGGGGGAGAGGGAAGGGAAGGAGGGGAGGGTTGGAGGAGAAGGGGGAGGAGGAGGGTTGGAAAGGAGGGTTGGAGGAAAAAGAAGGAAGGAGAGGGTTGGAGGAGAAGGGGAAGGAGGGAGGTTGGAGGAGAAGAAGGAAGGAGGGGGGTTGGAGGAGAAGGGGAAGGAGGGGGGGAGTGGAAGGGGAAGAGGGAGGGAGAGAAGGGGGAAGGAGGAGGGTTGAGGGAGAAGAGGGTTGGAGGGAAAGGGAGGAGGGAGGGTTTGGAAGGAAGGGGAAGGAGGAGGGTTGGAGTGGAAGGGGAAGGAGGGGATTGGGGGAGAAGAAGGAAGAATAGAGAATGGAGGGGTGAAGGAGAAGATGAAGGCTGCAGGGTTCAAGGAAAAAGAGGAATAGTGGAGGAGAAGGGGGAAGGAGGGAGTGTTGAGGAAGAAGGAGGAAGGGAGGGTTGGAGGAGAAGGCTTATGAAGGGATGGCTGGAGGAGGAACTAGGGAGGGTTGGAGGAGAAGGAGGGCGAGTTGGAGGAGGAGGAGGGAGGGAGGGTTGGAGAACGGATGATGAACGGTAGAAGGGCAGCGGGCGAAGAGTGAACGGGGCAAAGCGAAAGGCAGAGGCGAAGGATGGAAGGAAGACCAAAGAAGGACCGAGAGCGACGGACGAAGAGAGGGAAAGCAAAGGGTCGAGGAGGAGGACTTAAGGCCGAAGGGAGAAAGGCTTAAGAACTTAGGGAGAAAAGTCGAGGCTTGGCTAAATTTTGACTTGGGTTGATGTTTTTGCTATTTTTTCCCCTTTCCCTTTCTTTTCCTCTTTCTTCTTTCGTTCCTTTGTTGTTTTTTATTTTTTTCTCCTTCTCTACCTGCACCATATTCATCGTCGTCCATTTATCCCCTTGTTACTGTTATTGTTATTATGAGCTTCCTATTCTTACGTTTTATTTTTTCTCATATACATTATTTTGCCTAAATAGGGGTAAGTATCTCTTTCCCGTAAAGTCAGATACTCAAATTAAATTAAGTAGACTAAGCTAAAAGAAATAAATAAAGAAAAAAAGCACGACAAAAATATACGAACAAAATAAGTTAACAAACAAGTAAATAAACATATCAGACAACCCATCCATCCATCCATCCATCTAGCATCCATGTATCCATCCATCTCTTTATCCAAGCAACCATCCATCCATTAGTCCAACCGTCCATCCATCTCTCCATCCATCTTTCTGTCCAACCATTCATCTCTCCAACATCTGTTTACCCTTCCATCTATCTTTCCATCCACCCAACCAACCACCCACCTAGCCATCTAACCATCCCACTATCTGTCTATTTATTTATCTATTTATCCATCTATTGCTCTCTCTCTCTCTCTCTCTCTCTCTCTCTCTCTCTCTCTCTCTCTCTCTCTCTCTCTCTCTCTCTCCTCTCTCTCTCTCTCTCTCTCTCTCTCTCTCTCTCTCTATCCACCCAGCTACCCATCAATCCACTCATCACCAATCCCCCCAGCTACCCATCCATCCATCCATCCACCCATCCATCAATCCCCCCAGCTACCCATCCATCCATCTACCCACCCACCCATCAATCAATCCACCATCAATCCACCAGCCCACCCACCACCCACCCATCAATCCACCCAGCTACATCCATCCATCCATCCATCCATCCATCCATCCATCCATCCATCCACACCCACCCACCCACCCACCCACCCACCCACCCACCCACCCACCACCATCAATCCACTCATCAATCCCAGCTACCCACACACCCACCCATCAATCCACCCAGCTACCCATCCATCCACCCAACCCAACCAAAGGAAACAAGCAAATAACACCCTTGGCTTTGATCTGGCTTGCTCCGTCTTGCTCCTCCGCTGTCGAGGTTGCGCGATAGCAAGATAATGCAACTTTAAACATCTGCGTTTGGGTTTGAGTATTTTTAGCTGTCGTTGTTTATTTGTTTTTTGTTTGTTGGGGGATGAGGTTAATGCGTGTGGATATGATGATTTTGTTTTATTGTGTGTGTGTGTGTGTGTGTGTGTGTGTTGTGTGTGTGTGTGTGTGTGTGTGTGTTTGTGTCCGTATTTCTCTCTTTTCTCTTTCTCTTCTCTTTATTATCTTATATAATCCTTACTCTGGAACTCTCATCTCCAATCTCTCTCTCTCTCTTTCTACACACACACACACACACGCGCGCCGCGCGCGCGCTCTCCCCTCGCAGTTGCAGCAACCACTTACCGAGCATCCGAGTTTTCCTTATCGCGAGCCGCCGCTGCGTCCCCCGCGGATGGAGCTTAATGAGGTTCCCGGGTCGCAGAAGACCTCATTACGACCTCGGGATTGAGTGATTAAGTGGGCGGCCGTAAAAGTTCTCCCTTGGAGGCTCTGAGGGCGGGCGCGGGTCTCCCTCGGCGTCGTCGCTCGGGGGGAAACGAGGCGGAGGGTAATGCGCCTTGATGCCCGCTAATACCTCCGTCGGTTGCGCCGTCGGGAGGCGCGGGGCGAGGGGCCGTGGTGCTGGCTGGCTGCTGGTTCAAGGCGCGGGGCAGCGCTCTCTCAGGATGGGGGGCGGTTGTCGGTGCTGCTCCTGCTGTTGTTGTTGATGTTATTTTGTTGACTTTTTTCCCTAAGTTCATAAGCTTTTTTTTCGGTTGTCCTTCTCATCCTGCTGTTGTCGTTGTTGTTTGTAGTTGTTTGTTGTTCTTGTTGTTCTGCTTGAGTGTGTTGTGTTGTTTTTTGTGTGCTGATTGTGATTGTGGAGACGATGCCTGTAACGTGATGGTGATGTATTTAGGTCGATGGTGTTTCTTCCGAAGAGAAGGCTTTCATCATGACCAGCCATTAGGAGGGGGCGGGGTGGCGTGAGAGTCCCCCCGAGGGCCATCTTCCGGCGGCGAACGACCCTGAAGGCCATAGCTGTACCGCCGGAGGATTGATCGTCGACGCTTCTCGGCGAAGGCACGGCGGTATTAGGCCTTTTCAATCCACTTAGTTTTATACGCGAACTCGCACTCTTAAACCACGTCCTTTTAGCCCTCGTGTAGGATTTATGTAGTGTTTGGGTACATGTTAGGATATATGTAGAGTTTGGATGGGGTAGATTTGGGTATTTGGGAGGATTTATGGAGTTTGGATTCTGTGGTAGGATATATATAGTTTGGATATTTGGTTTATTTATGTTGAGTTTGAATGTTTGGGAGGATTTATGTAGAGTTGGATATATGGTTGGGCTTCTGTAGAGTTTGTATACTTGGTAGGATATATGTAGTTCGGATATTTGGTTTATTTATGTAGAGTTTGGATGTCTGGTAGGATTTATGTAGAGTTTGGGTATTTGGGAGGACTTCTGTAGTTTGGATATTTGGTTTATTTATGTAGGGTTTGGATGGATAGTAGGATTGATGAAGAGTTTGGATATAAGGTAGAATTTATGTAGAGTTTGAATATTCGGTATGATTTGTGTAGAGTTTGGATGTTTGGTAGGATTTATGAGAGTTTGGATATGTGGTAGGATAGACTTTTTTATAGAATTTGTCTAAGAATTATGAAAGGATGGAGTGTTCTTTAGGATTTGCATGAGGTATGTTAAGGGAGGGAGTTACTTTTTTAGAACTTATATTTTTAGAGACGGAGTACTTATTTTTTTCTTTGTGATTTGAATAGAAAATGCCAAGGGATTTGAGTTCAACTTGTAAGATATTTTTAAGAAATATGGTATTTACTCAAGAAACCTTTCCTTTTAAGGTGCTGTCACACTAGCACTTTTGCCGTCAATTTTTGGACAATTTTATTTAACATCAATACAAACATTTTAGAATATAGGTTTTGATTTGACTATGCTTGACTGAAAAAGTTGACGGAAAGGTTTTCAGACGGAAACGATCATTATCGTCTGACTGGAAAATCGACAATTCGCTCAAAAATTGACAAAATTTCAGAAACTTGTCAAAAAATTGACGGAAAAAGTGCAAGTGTGACAGCACCTTTAGGGAATTTATACAAGAAATACGAATAGCTGTTATTTTAAGAGTCAATACTCGACAGTACAAAGGGATTGAATTGAATTTCACCACGAGAATATATCGAAGGAAACGCGAAGGGTTGGAGTCCGGTAAACACATCCAGAGTCCGTCCGTGCTTGGATGGCATTAAAGCAGAGACGCTGTTTATGGGGCATTATCGCCTGGTTTTCCAATTAAGGATGATGGCTCGCTGTCCGGCTCGCGGTGGAGGGGGTCGTCGCGGGGTCGCCATTCTGCTTCTACGGGGATTTTTTTTTTTTTTTTTTTTTTTTTTTTTTTTTTTTTTTTTTTGAGAGGGGTTTTGAAGTTTTTTTTTTTTTTTTTTTTTTTTTGTTTTTAGGTGTTTTTTTTTTTTTTGTTGTGTTTTTTTTTTTAGATGTGTTTTTGTTATATGTTTTTTTTCCCTTTTGTTGTTGTGTGTTTTTTCCGTTTAGAAACATGTTTTCATCGAATTTGTAAAAAGTATTTTTACTTTGTTTTTTACTTGTTTGCCTAAAGTTTTTTTTTTTTTCTTTACGTATTTTTTTTTTATTTTTTTTCCCGGTGCTATTCTTATCTATACTCCCCTTGCTCTCATTTTTTATTTTGTTTGTCCTTGTCCGCCGGGATACGCGCGTCTGTCCGGTAATGGGAATATTGATGGACTGATTCATACTTTAGTGAATTAATCCGGCCGCCCCCTTGCCGTGATTGGCCAGTCCTTTCGCCGGGGACTGTTTTCCCGAGCGACCGCATATTGATTCGCCCGTCCAATCATTCTGCCATTTCCCTCGTGCGTTTCGGGTGGTCAGGTGGAGGTGGGGTGGGGTGGAGGTGGAGGGTGGAGGTGGGGGTGAGGTGGTGGAGAGTGGAGGTGGAGGTGGGGTGGAGGTGGGGTGAGGTGGAGGTGGGTGGGTGAGGTGGGGTGGGTGGAGGTGGTGGGGGTGGGGGTGGAGGTGAGGGTGGGGTGGGTGGGGTGGGGTGAGGTGGAGGTGGAGGTGAGGGTGGGGGTGAGAGTGGGGGCGGGGGTGGAGGAGGAGGAGAAGGAGGAGTAAAAGTAGTAAGAGTAGGAGGAGGAGTAGGAGTAAGAGGAGGAATAGGAAGAGGAGTGCAAGTAGTAAGAGTAGGAGGAGAAGAGTAGTAAGGAGGAAGGAGAGAAAATGGACGTGGACATGGCTGTAGAAATTGAAATTGAAATAAAAGTGGGAGTGGAAAAGGGAAAATAAGTGTAAGCGAACTTGGAAAGACGAAGAGGAAGATACAGAAGCGAAGGAGCGAGAGGGAAGAAGAGAAGAAGAAGAAGAAGAAGAAGAAGAAGAAGAAGAAGAAGAAGAAGAAGAAGAAGAAGAAGAAGAAGAAGAAGAAGAAGAAGAAGAGAGCAGAAGAGAGAAGAGAGAGAAGAAGAAAGAAGAAGAAGAAAGAAAGAAGAAGAAGAAGAAACGAAAGAAGAAGAAGAACCAGAATACGAGCAAAAAGAGAGAGAAGAGGAAGAGGAAGCAGCAGCAGATCACGCCGGTCACCGACCCTGACCCTGTGGCCTCGTATAACCTTTTATAGAGGGCTTATAATCTCCATAATGCGGGGGGGGGGGGGGGCTGGACCTTTACACGACATACATGCTACTCGTTAATGGTGTCAGGACCACTTTTTTTTTGTGTGGGGGGGGGTTGTCTGGGTGGAAGGGAAAGGAAGGGGGGTAAGGGAGTTCAGTCTGTAAAGGATCTTAATGGAAGGTGGATTGTAATGCGACTGTTGACTTACTGGGAGTTTGTTGGAGGATGGTGTATGTATGGTTTCTCTTCCAAAGGTAGGGGGTTGTTCTGTTGGATTGCTCTTTGATTTGTGTCTTCTCTTCTCTCTTCTTTTTTTTCTTTTTTTTCTTCTTCTTCTTTTTCTCTCTCTATCTCTTTCTCTCTCTCTCTCTCTTTCTCTCTTCTCTCTCTCTCTCTCTCTCTCTCTCTCTCTCTCTCTCCTCTCTCTCTCTCTCTCTCTCTCTCTCTCTTCTCTCTCTCTCTCTCTCTCTCTCTCTTCTCTCTCTCTCTCTCTCTTCTCTCTCCCTCTCTCCCCTCTCTCCCTCTCCTCTCTCCCTCTCCCTCTCTCCCCCTCTCCCTCTCTCCCCTCTCCCCTCTCTCCCTCTCTCCCTCTCTCCCCCTCTCCCTCTCTCCCTCTCTCCCTCCTCCCTTCCTTCCTTCTCTCCGTATGCCTGTGTGCTTGTATATCTCTTTTTATCGCTTTCCTCATTTTTCTTACTCTCTGTCTGCCCAGTTGTCTATCTCTTTCTCTCTTCTGCCTTTCTTTTCTCCTCCCTCCTCCTTCCCCTTCCCTCTTCAGCTTGATATGTGTAATTACTCAGATCAAGAAACTCATTTTTAATACCTCAT
>NW_020869634.1:25000-30000 GCF_003789085.1 Penaeus vannamei | reverse complement strand
AAAGGAAAGGTAGGCAGCAGCTTACCCACCGAAATAGACTTGTAAGAACTATCTGTCAGGCTGTCTATTTGTCTGTCTGTCTGCCAGTCATCTGTCTGCCCGTCCGTACACTTGTCTTTAACACCCTCTTCCACCCCTACCTCTCTTCCTTCACTCTCAAAGGCTTAAGAAAATACAGAAGGATCGACAAAGGTAGATTTCTTTGAATCATATTAGTAGAATCTTGCTGTCTGTTGGTGTGTCTTTATGGTCATCTTTAACTCTTTTAGTTTCCTCCTCTCTTCAGCGCTCCGAAAGGTGTCTTGCAAACTCTCTCTTCTCTCTCTCTCTCTCTCTTCTCTCTCTCTCTCTCTCTCTCTCTCTCTCTCTCTCTCTCTCTCTCTCTCTCTCTCTCTCTCTCTCTCTCTCTCTCTTTCTCTCTCTCTCTCTCTCTCCCTCTCCCCTCTGTGTGTGTGTGTGGTGTGTGTGTGTGTGTGTGTGTGTGTGTGTGTGTTGTGTGTGTGTGTGTGTGTGTGTGTTAGTCTGTCTGTCAGTCAGTCCATCTGCCCGTATAGGTCGATCAAATTGATCTTTTAAAACTCTTGCCTACCTCTCCCCTCCTCCTTCCGCCCTTCTTCCCCTTCCCCCCACCCCCCTTCGCCTTCACTCACCTCTTCTCTTCCAATCCCCGCCTCCATCTCCCTCCTCTCCTCCCTCTCTCATCTTCCGACCCCCCTCCTCCTTCTCCTTCTCCCCCCACCCTCCACTCTCCCCTCCCCTTTCCTCCCTGTTCCCTCCCCCTCCACGCTCCCCTCCCCTCCCCTTCCTCCCTGTCTCCCTCCCCCTCCACTCTCCCCACCCTTTCCTCTGTCTTCCCTCCCCCTCCACTTTCCCCACCCCTTTCCTATGTCTTCCCTCCCCCTCCCCTTTCCCCCTATTCTCCCCCCAAGGCTCCCAAAAGGCCGATCCAGGCGCCGTTCAGGAATATTGCATTGACTCGTGTCTTGCGCCGAGGAGGCTCTCCAAGAGGGGCTAAATTGGGCCGACGCAGGGAAGGAACTCGCGATATTGGGAGAGAGGGATGGGTAGAGGGGGAGAGAGGGAGAGAGGGAGAGAGGAGAGAGGGAGAGAGAAGGAGAGGGAGAGAGAAATAAAGAGAAAGAGAAAAGAAGAGAAAGAAAAAAAAAAGGAAAGGAGGAAATGAGAAAGGAGAGAGAAAGAGAGAAAGGAAAGAGAAGGAAGAAGAAAGAAAGAGAAAAGGAGAGAGAAGGAAAGAGAGAGAAGAAAGAGAAAAGAAGAGAGAAAGAAAGAAAAGAGAAAGAAGAAAGAGAGAAGAAAGAAAAGAGAAAAGGAAAGAGAGAAAAAAAGAGAAAAGGAAGGAGAGAGAAAGAGAAAGAGAAAGAGAAAGAAGAGAGAAAGGAGAGAGAAAGAGAGAGAGAAAAGGGAGAGAGAGAAAGAAAGAGGAGAGAGAAAAGAGAAGAAAGAGAAAGAGGAAAGAAGAAAGAAAGAGAAGAGAAAAGGAGAGAGAAAGGAAAGAGAGAAAGAGAAAAGAGAGAGAAAGAAAAAGAGAAAGAAGGAGAGGAGAAAAGGGAGAGAGAAAGAAAGAGAAAAGAGAGAAAAAAGAGAAAGGAAGAGAGGAAGAAAGAAAGGAAAGAGAAAGAGAAAAAGAAAGAAAGAAAGAGAAAAGGGAGAGAGAAGGAAATAGAAGAAAAAGGACAAATGGAAAAGGAAAAAACAAGGAAAGGAGAGGAAGGACAGGGAAAAGGATAGAGAAAAGGGACAGGTAGAGGAGAACGGGGAGAGAGAGGGTTGGGGAATGATGGGAGAGAGAGAAAGAAAGAGAAAGGGAGAGGGACAGAGATGGACCAGGAATGAGAGAGAAGAGGAGGAAAAGGAGAGAGAAAAGCAGAGGAATGAGTATTTGTTTTTGTGTGCTTCAGCGTGCGTGTGGGAGCATACGCTAACGTGTTTGCTCACGTATCCCCGCGCTCGCCTTGTGGTCGCTCATCCCTGCAACATCCCTCTAGCCCCTCGTCTCTCACGCCGCCCCTTCCGCCGCGCCAGACTCCAAGGCCGTCACGCGCGTGCTGGAGCCTCGCGGGGGGGCTGTGAGGCGGCTGTAAACACACATCACACGGCCGCGAACTGTGACAGGTTTCTCATTACGGGCGAGAGGGATCAGCGGCGGATCGGCTGGGGGATCTCTCGCCGCCTGCATGTAGAGGAAGCCGGCCTCCTCCCTTCACGGCGAGGGCTGCTGCGGGAGGGCGGTGTGGGGTTGGAGGGGAAGGAAGGAGAAGGGGGAAAGAGAGGGAGAAAGGGAAGGTGAGGAGGAAGAAGAACGGGAAGGGAGGAGGAGAGGAGGAAGAACTATATGGGAAGAGGAGGAAGGGAAGAACTGGAAGGTGAGGAGGAAGAGGAGAAGAAAGAGAAAGAGAAAGGAAATGAACAGCAGAATGAGAATGAGAAGAATGAGAATGAGATTGAGAATGGGAATCCATCCATCATCTATCCATTCATCCATCTATCTGTCCATCCATCTATCCATCCATCCTCTATCCATTTATTAATTTAGCCATCCATATATGTATCCATCATTCCATCTAATCATTATCCATCCATCCATCTTCCATTCATCCATCAACCACTCATCCATCCATTCTCCATAAACAAGCGGCCGTAAGTTGAGGCGCCTTAAGGGAATCGGCGTCTTTAAAGTGTTTGAGAATCCGGCCCCAGGCTTGTTATTTTCTTTAAGGTACCGTTGAGAATCTGGAATGGGAGATTTTTTTAAGTATTGTCATCTTGTAAAGGTTTTTGAGAAATGTTGCGCTATATTAGGGTCGGCATCACGGTCATTATTTTTTTATTTCGAAGGAAGCCTTCTGTTGATCTCGATGAATATAAACTAATCAGAAACAAAAAGATGAAGAACACAGTAGGCAGTAATTAAAGTATTGAGAAATACACATCTCGTTATCTTATTAATAAAAGGGAGGGGGTTAAATGCTCAGAGGAACAGCCGGTATTGACAGCCGTGTGTGTGTGTGTGTGTGTGTGTGTGTGTGTGTGTGTTGTGCGTGTGTGTGTGTGTGTGTGTGTGGTGTGTGTGTGTGTGTGTGTGTGTGTGTGTGTGTGTGTGTGTGTGTGTGTGTGTGTGTGTGTGTGTGTGTGTGTGTGTGTGGTGTGTGTTCTAGATAAATGAATATCGTTTTGTAAGCAGCATGTAACAACTGCTGACCGATGCTCTCTTGCAAAGATTGGCACTGACGCCAAGAAGCTGCATGTACTTATACGAAAACGATATTGTCTGTGATTCCGAATAGAGTGTGATGATTTTTTTACGCACAAGGCACGTAAGATGAGGTGATGCCTACGTGTTCTTCATCGTTTGTGTGTGTGTGATTAGTGTGTATGTGTGTCTGTGTGTCTGTCCGTCTGCCCGTCTGCCTGCCTGTCTGTCTGTCTGTGTTTTTGCGTGCACATTTATATATATATGAGCATTTATACTATATGCGCAAATATATATACACGTAACATTCCTCCCGTATTACATTCGAAAATAAAAAGGCACAGCGTGTTGGTTATGAGTCACGGATAGCAGGAGTCGGATTGCCTCGGATTACAGAGGGCCGAGCCGAGGGCCGGGATTACAGGGGGCGAGGCAGCGACCCGGGATTAATTTGGCGGTACAAACAAGGCGGGTAAATAGAGTGGGAGCCCCGGGGAGGATCCAGGGCTGATGAGGACTCTTGTGTGGCGTTGTTGGGCGTCCTCTGTGTGGCTATGTATATGTGTGGGCGCGCTTGGTGTCTCTCTCAGTGGGCGTTCTTTATTCCCGTGGACAAGTGGACATTAGCGCGGGGTCTCTTCCGTGATGTTTGTTTTTATACTGTAGGGCACAAGACGCTCTCCTCAGGGGTGGCAGGGCGGTGCGAAGTGGGGGGGTTGTACTTTAGGGATGTCACAGACATATCACCGGCTCCTGGTGCATGCGTTCACACACACGTACGCATGTACGTGCGCGCGCGCACGCGCACACACACACACACACACACACACACACACACACACACACACAACACACACACACACACACACACACACACACACACACACACACACACACACACACAACAAACAAACAAACATAAACGGACACACACAGGCACCTACGCACATGGAAAAAATCAGCTGCATCAATTGTAAATCTTTCGTTATGCTTAGATATATGTATTTGCATATGTACAAAATGATAGC
Source organism: Penaeus vannamei (assembly GCF_003789085.1). Taxonomy (NCBI): domain Eukaryota; kingdom Metazoa; phylum Arthropoda; class Malacostraca; order Decapoda; family Penaeidae; genus Penaeus; species Penaeus vannamei. The sequence goes on along the minus strand of NW_020869634.1, from coordinate 25,761 downwards.
CAATCCATATCATACATTATTAAAAAGAGAGATGAAGAACAAAAACCAAAATTTATAACTTTTCGTATATATATATTCTGTTTATAGTATATATCGTATATGTATAGGGCTGAAAGAGCGAGGTGATTATTTAGATAAATGTTAATTGCTTGCATTCGGACAGTGTCATAGAGCAATAAATAGTGCGGCCATCCACTGATAATGGTAGAAAGCGAGTTATGATGCAATTCGCTTGCTCCATTTTAGGAGAAAAAAGTGATAATTTCTGGGACATATTTGCGAATGGGAGCAACAGGTTGGGATTGACAAACGCTTAGCCCTTCTCGGACATCTTTATTTTTGAATCCTTATCGTTCATTTTCTTTCATTTCTGTTCTTATTTTATGGGCTCTCTCTACTCTCGTCCTCCTCTCTTTTCTTTTTCACTTCTCTCTTTTCTCTCTCTTCTCTCTCTCTCTCTCTCTCTCTCTCTCTCTCTCTCTCTCTCTCTCTCTCTCTCTCTCTCTCTCTCTCTCTCTCTCTCTCTCTCTCTCTCTCTCTCTGTTTCACATTTGATGTATGGTCAAAGTGTTATATAATAATTTTACATTGGAAATTTAGGTTCTAACAATATTACGATCTATACTATATCATTTTTAGTTTTAGTTTAGTCCTTTATTTGCCACCCTGGCTAACTGCAGGGTGGGCAAGCTGTGGTACATTTGATGCATGGTCAAAGCATTATATAATAGTATTACAGTGTAAATCTAGATCATAACATT
>NW_020869634.1:0-17500 GCF_003789085.1 Penaeus vannamei | reverse complement strand
CCCTCCCCTCCCCTCCCCCTCCGACCATTTATCCCAAATGCCGCCACAACAAATTTATTACCATCTCAGTAAGTCGCCCTAACTACTGTGGATATCCCGGCCGGCCGCTGTGCACGACCACCATCCCGGTACAGCTGTAAGAAATTAATGCTGCCGTAACTGATTGACGTAACCCTATCAATCCCAGTTAGGATGAGGATGTCTGTGTAAGCATAGGAGGTGGAGAGGGGTAGAAAAGGGGAGGGAAAAGAAGGAAAAAGGAAAAAGGGAGGGAAAAGATGAAAAAAGGAAAAAAGGGAGGGAAAAGGAGAAAATAAAAGAAAAGGGGAGGGAAAAGAAGAAAAAAGAAAAAGGGAGGGAAAAGGAGGAAAATAGTAAAAGGGAGGTAAAAGGAGAAAAAGAAAAAGGGGGGTAAAAGAAGAAAAAAAGGGAGGGAGAGAAGAAAAAGTCTAAATATCCGAGGGCGATTGATACAACCAAAATGCCTACCCGCTTAACTAACAGGTGGTAGATAGATAGAGCCACAGGGAATCGAATCGGATATTTCAGACTGCTACAGACACCGTAGATCTACACTGTACGCTCACAGCCACAGAACAGCATGGATCTTCAGAAATGACGTCACCAGCGGAAACCAGAAACCCACACAGATGCTCACAGCCGCAGAAAGGGCCACAGCATCTCATCCATCTTGCAGCAGCATCTGATTCGTTAACCAGTGGTGTTCCTCCATGTTCTGAATAATGTTCGGCCGACTTGTACCCCTCTCGTGGCTTTCATTGGCTGTTCTTTCGTTTCTATCGGTTGGTTGTCGTTCTTCTGTGGTTCGGTCCTTCGTTTCTTCTCTCTTTCTCTCTCTCTCCTTCCCTCTCTTCATTGTCCCTCCTCCTTTTCTCCCTCGCCCCTCCTCCTTTGTACGTACCTTGCTCACTTCTTTCCTTCATTCAATCCTCACTTCCCTCCTCCCTCCTTTCATCAATTTATACTTTGCTCCCTCTTTCCCTCCCCACCTCCCTTCTTCCCTCCCTCCCTCGCTTCCTCTCTCTATCCCATCCATCCTCCCCCTTTCCACCACCACCACCACCTTCACTTCCACCTCCATCTCCTCCACCTCGTCGCCGTCGTCGTCCTCTTCGTCGTCGTCGTCGTCCTCCTCCTCCTCTTTTTCCTTTCTTTCTTTTCCTCCTCCTGTTCCTCTTCTTCCTCCTCCTCTTCCTTTCTCTTTCCACCACCACCACCACCTTCACTTTTACCTCCATCTCCTCCTCCTCCTTCTCCTTCTCCTCTTCCACCTCCATCTCCTCCACCTCGTCGCCGTCGTCGTCGTCGTTCTCCTCCTCCTTCTCCTCCTTTCTTTTTTCTCCTCCTTTTTCCAACTCCCCCTCCTCCTCCTTTTCCTTTCTTCTTTCTTTTCCTTCTCCTCTTCCTTTCTCTTTTCTCCTCCTTCTCCACCTCTTCCTCCTCCTTTCTCCACCTCCTCCTCCTCCTTTCTCCACCTCCTCCCCCTTTCTCGGCCCTTGTTCTCGCTCGTCCTCGCCGCGGGGTATCTTTCGTGGGTCCATTTTGGCGTGCGCTTCTGGAATCCCAATAGCGCTTGAGGGCCTCGGCCGTTCATGGGAGAGGGCTGGTTTTGGTGCGGTTTTTCAGGTTTTATTCCTGTTGTTGTCGTATTGTCATCGGCAAGTTTATCATTGTTGTTATCGGTGGTGGTGGTGGTATTATTATTGTTGTTGTGGTGATGGTGGTGGTAATGGTAGTGATATTTGTTCTTATTTTTATTCTTCTTGTTATTATATATATTATATATATATATATATATATATATATAATATATATATATATATATATATACATATATATATATATGTGTGTGTGTGTGTGTGTGTGTGTGTGTGTGTGTGTGTGTGTGTGTGTGTGTGTGTGTGTGTGGTGTGTGTGTGTGTGTGTGTGTGTGTGTGTGTGTGTGTGTGTGTGTGTTGTGTGTGTCTGTGTGTGTCTGTGTGCGTCTGTGTGTTGTACATATATATATATGATTATATTTGTTTATGCTTACTTGACTTAGTCCTCCCCTTTTTTAAGGGTTGTTGCGAATGAGGACGAATGAGGTGTGCAAATTTGAAGATAGATAGTAATGGTGATGATGATGCTCATGACGATGGTAATGTATAATGATAATAAAAAATAATGATGAGAAAATAATGGTAATAAAAATGATATTTTCAGTGACAATGAGTATGATAACGATGGTAATAATAATGACGATAATGATAATGATGATGATATTGCTAATAAGATGATAAGGGGAGGAAATGAGGCGGCGGAAGTGAGCTCAGTTGCGGTGTCCCAGAGCGAATTGGCTCGGGATGAGAAACTCTCATTGCGAATCTGTGAAAGGCATGTCTTTGGACAACCTCCCCCCCCTGCTCTTTTCTTTCTTTCGTTGGTGTTTTCTTTTTTTTTCTTTTCCCTGTTTTTTTTCGCTTTTTCTTTCCCCTTCCTCTCCCTCATTCTCCCTTTCCCTTCCCCTCCCACTCCCCTTCCGCTCCCCTCCCTCATTCCCCTTCCCTCCCTCTTCTCCCTTCCCCCTCACTCCCCTTCCGCTTCCCTTCCCCTCCCTCATTCTTCCTTCCCCTTCCCCTCAGCCCTTCCCTCATTCCCCATCCCCTCTTCTTTCCCCTTCCCCCCACCCCTTTTTTCGCGTGTCATTCCCCGCGGCAGTGACTTCCGTCCCTCATTCCGACGCGCCGATGAGGAGGCATTGTTTTCGCGCCTCAATATTTCTCTCATTTCCCTCGTAATCAAGGCCTCGCTTTGGGACCCGCACGTAAATGTACGTTCCTGCATGCGTGGGCGTGTGAGGACATGGGCGTGCGTGGGTTTGTTTGTGGAAGGGTTTCGTTTTGTTTTTGTTTGTTTTTTGTTTTGTTTTGTTTGTGTGTATGCGTGGGTTATGCTGTCGTGTAAGGATGGATGTGCGTTTGTGCTTATTCTTGCGAGAACGCTTGCTTATGCACTTATTCACTTACTTACTCATTCTTTCACTCATCCATTCATTCACTCACGCACTCATTTACTCACTCACTCATTCATTCGCTCACACACACTCACTCACTCACTCATTCACACCTGCACCCACACACCCAGACGCGACTTACTTACCTACTTACTCATCTTACTTATACACTCATTCACTTATACACTTACTTACTCACTTTCATCATTCATTCATTTCATTCACTCACACATTCACTTCACTCATTCACTCACTCACATTCACTCATTCATTCACACACACATCACACACACACACACACACACACACACACCACACACACACACACACACACACACACACACACACACACACACACACACTCACTCACTCACTCACTCACTCACTCACTCACTCACTCACTCACTCACACACACACACTCACTCACTCACTCACTCACTCACACTCACTCACACACTCACACACACACTCACACACACTCACACACTCACTCACTCACTCACTCACTCACTCACTCACACACACACACACACACACACACACACACTCTCACTCACTCACTCACTCGCTCACTCACTCACTCACTCACTCACACACTCACACACACACTCTCACACTCACTCACTCACGCCCACGCCCACACACCCAGCCGCCGACCCGAAATCCCGAGCGCAAACCGCCCGCGAGATCCTCCCTCCCGCCGGACGCCGCCCCTTTCCGCCCCATTAATGGCGGCCCGTGATTCCTCAGGCTAATGGGCGGGCGCAGGAGGGTCGGAAGGAGCGGGGGGGGGGGGTAGGAGGCGCTGGAGTGGATAGGATGGTGTGGGGTGGATAGGTGGATGGGTGGGTTGGAGGGTGGGGGTGGGTGGGTTGGGGGGGATGGGTGGGTGGGTTGTCTGGGGGTTGGGTGGGTGTGGGGGTGGGTTGGAGGGTGGGGTTGGGTGGGTTGGGGTGGTGGATGGGTGGGTTGGAGGGTGGGGTTGGGTGGGTTGGGTGGTGTGGGGGGGGGATGGGTTGGTTGGGTTGGTTGGGGGGGTGGATGAGCTGGTTGGTGGATGGATAGGTGGGTTGGGTTTTGGGTGGATAAGTGGATGTGGAGGTGGGCTGGTGGGTGGATGGGCGGGTTGGTGGATGGGGGATAGATGGGTTGGGTTTTGGGTGGATAAGTGGATGTGCGTGGGCGGGTGGGGTGGATGGATGTGAGGTGGGTCGGTAGGTGCAGGTGTGTTGGTGGATGCATACGTGGGCGAATGTGCGGTTGAGTGGGTGGATGTATGGATGTGTGGTAGGCGGTTGAGTGGTGGACGTGTGGATGTGTGGGTAGGCGGGTGTACATGTGGATGGGGCGGGTAGAAAAGCCCGAGCACTCTGCCTGCGGTACAGTACGAGGCGTATTCCCCGGACGGCCGAACTCCCCGATTTGCCGATATCGGATCTCCCACGCGCTCGCGCCCCCGCACGCCCGTGGGTAGGGGGAGGGGGCGTGTGTGGGTGCGTGATGTGGGTAAGGGAGGGGAGGGGGGAGGAGGTGGCGTATAGAGGGGAGGGGGTGATGCGTTTAGGGGGGAGGGGGTGGTGCGTTAGGGGGAGGGTTGTGGGGTGGGGGATGTCTGGCTTGTGTGGGGGGAAGGGTGGGGGTGTAGGGGTGTTTGTGTGTGTGGTTTGTTTTTAGCATTTTGAGCGTGTGTGTTAGCGAGAATATGTACATTTTTTAGAATAAATGTACCCCTTTTTAAGATAAATACACCACTTTTTTAGAATAAGTGCACCACTTTTTTAAGTCACTTTTTTAAATAAGTACACCACTTTTTTTAGAATAAGTACGCCACTTTTTTAGAATAAGCTTTTTTAGAATAAATTTTTTGAGATAAGTACACCACTTTTAAGCATAAGTACATCACTTTTTTTTAGAATAGATATAACATTTGTGTGTGGTTTGTCTTTAGCATTTTGATCGTGTATGCTTGCGATTAGATCTGTCGGTCTGTCACACCAACGGCGACGACAACAACGACAACAAAAGCAACAACCAAAACAAAAACAGGAATGGTTATTTTAATAGTGATGAAAATAAGAACAGTAATAATAATGTTAGCAATGATAACGATAACGATAATGATAATGATAATAATGATGATAATGATGATGATGATGGTGTTGATGATAATGATGATGATGATGATGATATGATGATGGTGATGATGATGATGTTAATGATGGCGATGACGATGATGATGATAATTATAATAAAAATGATGATAGTAATACTAATTATAATAAGATTTGTTCAGTAATACCAGCCTGAGGAGGAGCTTAAGTCGCCTTATTTTTCTCAGAATTCGGTACCACTTGAATTAACTTTTAATGTACGTTATTTTCCCCTTTATTGAAGGATAATACGTGGTATGATTACATTTCCGTTATCCAAGAACAGAATATCGTGTTGTTACAGTTAACGAGAATTCCAGAGTATGATGAAACAGTTCATTATGTATAATGATTTGTCGTCGTCGTCGTCATTGTTGTTTGCGGTGCTGTTGTTATCATCATTGTTTTGGTTATGTTGATTTGTTATTGTTTTGGTTATAAAAGGTTGATTTGTTATTGTTTTGGTTATAAAGGTTGATTTGTTATTGTTTTTGGTTATAAAGGTTGATTTGTTATTGTTTTGGTTATAAAGGTTGATTTATTGTTTTGGTTATAAAGGTTGATTTGTTATTGTTTTGGTTATAAAGGTTGATTTGTTATTGTTGCTTTTTATAACATTATTATTATTATTATTATTATTATTATTATTATTATTATTATTATTATTATTATTATTATTATTATTATTATTATTATTATTATTATTATTATTTCTTCTTCTTCTTCTTCTTCTTTTTATTATTATTATTATTATTATTATTATTTTATTATTATTTTTATTATTATATTTTATTATTATTATTATTATTATTATTATTATTATTATTATTATTATTATTATTTTTTTTTTTTTTTTTTTTCATCATCATCATCATCATCATCATCATCAATATCATAATCATTCTCATCATTGTCATAATAATGATAATGATAATGATAATTATCATTATCATCATTATCATTAATTATTATTATTATTATTGTTATTTTTTATTTTTTTTATTATTGTTATTGTTGTTATTATTATTGTTATTATTATCATTATCATCATCATTATTGTTATCATCATCATAGTTATCATTACCATTATTATTGCCATTTTTGTCCCAGCGACCCGACCGCCTCGAAAAGCGAGTTCCTTCTGGATCGGAAATTGGTGCCCGGGTTCATTTCCGGTTTCGTCTCCCGGCAAACTGCTTTAGATTTATTTATTTTTAATTTTTTATTTATTTTTTTTAAATTTTATTCGCATTTGTGTAGATTTGCTTGAACTGCGACTCAGGTTCACTATTTTAGATGTGTTTAATGAATATGTCACAGGTTTTTTTCTAATAAATGTAACATCGTTTTTTAGATTTTTTTTAATAGATGTACCACTTTTTAAGATGAATATACAAAAAAATATCTAAAATGAATATACCACTTAGAATATATACCACTTTTTAGAAATTAATATGTACATTTCTTAGAATAAATGTACCCCGTTTTAAGAAAAATACGCCACTTTTTTAGAATAAGTACACCGCTTTTTATTTTAAATAGACAAACATTATTTTTTTTTCGTTTTTGTTTACTTTTAGGTGAAAGTGTATTGGCTTCCGTGTGGCTTCTGTTGATAAGAAGCTTAAGAGCGACTTAACTTTCGTTAATTAGCGTTGCGTTACCTTTTCTCTCGCCGTACAATAGCGTTGGCGTTTGAAAGATGTTTTTGGATAAGAAGGCATGGTGATGGTGATGGTGATGAGGGTGATGGTGATGGTGATGGTGATGGTGATGATATATGATATATGATGATGATGATTATGATTATGATTGATGATGATTGATGATGATGATGATGATGATGTTGATGTTGATGTTGATGTTGATGTTGATGATGATGATGTTGATGATGATGATGATGATGATGATGAATGATGATGATGATGATGATGGATGATGATGATGAGGATGAGATGATGATGGTGATGGTGATGGTGATGGTGATGGTGATGGTGATTGATGGTGATGATGATGATGATGATGATGAATGATGATGATGATGATGATGATGATGATGATGATGATGATGATGATGATGATGATGATGAGGAGGATGAGGAGGAGGATGATGTGAGATGATGATGATGATGATGATGATGATGATGTGATGATGATGATTGAGGATGATGGTGATGGATGAGGATGAGGATGATGAATGAGGATGATGATGATGATGATGATGATGATGGTGATGGATGATGATGATGATGATGATGATGATGATGATGATGATGATGATGATGATGAATGATGATGATGATGATGATGATGATGATGATGATGATGATGAGATGATGAATGATGATGAATGATGATGATGATGATGAGGAGGAGGAGGAGGAGGGAAATAGGGTGAGGATGATGATGATGATGATTGAATTATGGTAATAAAGGTGAAGGGTGAAGGTGATGACATGAGGATGATGATAGCAACAGCAACAACAACAGAATAATAATAATAATAATAAATAAGTAGATAAATGATAATACAAAAATAGGTAACCAGAACGCCATTATGTTATTTCTTAAATTACCGTTTTCCTCCACCGCCAATTATCGTCAAATAACACCTTTTCTATTTTCTATTTTCCTCTCTTTCGTCTCTTCCCCTTGGTCACGTTTCACCTGGTGGCCTCAGTGACCGTTCCCTCAGGTGAAAAAATACGATGAAAGGGGAAAAGGGAAGTGAAAAAAAATCTTTTTTCTTTGTTATTCGAATCTGTTTTATCTTTCACGTTTCTTGGAATTTTGGGACTGTTGTCTTTATATTTTTTTTTCTTTTCTTTCTTTTCTTTTTATTTTTCCGTTTTTTCTCTTTCTTTTTCTTTTTTTCTTTCTTTTTTTCTTTTCTGTTTTTCTTTCTTTTTCTTTCTTTTTTTTTCTTTTTCGGTTTCTTTTTCTGTTTTTTCTTTCTTTTTCTTTTTTTTCTTTCTTTTTCGGTTCTTCTTTTCCGTTTTTCTCTTTCTTTCTTCTTTCTTTTGCTTTTTGACTTTCTTTTTAGGTTCTTCTTTTCTATTTTCTCTTTCTTTTTTTCTTTCTTTTGCTTTTTCGGTTCTTCTTTCCCTTCGGGTGTGAGATAATGAGCCTATGTCGATGGAGGGAGGGTGGGGGTGGTGGGGGGTAATGGATAGGGGAGAGGAAGGGTCAGGGGGGGGGGTCGGAAAGGACGTTTGGCTCGGATTGTATTTATTCGTTTGTTTGTTTTTCTTTATTAGGTTTCTTCCCTTTCTTTCTGTCTGTCTTTCTGTTTATCTCTTTCCCTTTTTCCTCTTTTTTTTTTTTCTTTTCTTTCTTGGCTTGTCTTTCTTCGCTCTTCTCTTTCTTTGCTCTTTTCTCTTTCTCTCTTTCTTTTTTCTCTCTCCCTCTCCTCTCCCTCTTTCTCTTCCTCTCCCTCCTCCTCTCCTTTTTTCCTCCCTCCCTCTCCCTCTCCCTCTCTCCCTCCCTCCTCCCTCCCTCCCTCCTCCCTCCCTCCCTCCCTCCTCCCTCCCTCCTCCCTCCCTCCTCCCTCCCCTCCCTCCCTCCCTCCTCCTTTTTCTCTCTCTCCCCTCACCCTCTTCCCTCCCTCCTCCCCCCCTCCCTCCCTCCTCCCTCCCTCCCTCCTTTTATTACTGGAGGAATTTTATTACATTTTTTTCTCTCCTCCGCTAAGTCCCTCGTCCCATAGTCGCTTCCTGTAACCAAGGGAACTCGAGCATCAGTCCTGCGTTGCTGTGTGGGAATCCCTGGCTCGGCTCGGCGCTCATTGGGGGTCGTTGTTGTTGTTGTTGTTGGTGTGTGGTTGTGTGGTTGGTGGTTGTGGTGGGTGGTGGTGGTGGTGGTGGTTGTTGTGGTGGTTGTGGTGGTGGTGTGGTGTTGTTGGTTTTGGTGTGGTGGTGGTTGTGGTGGTGATGTGGTGGTTGTGGTGGTTGTGGTGGTGGTGTGGTTGTGTTGCTGGTGGTGATGGTGGTAATGGTAGTGTTAGCTGTGTTGTTTGCAGTGACAGTGGTGACTATGGTTGTTGTTATTGTTGGAGGTGGTGGTGTCGATGCTGCTTAGGATGGGGATTACGATTGCAGCATTTGTGTTGTAGTTGTAGTTGCTGCTGCTGCTGTTATGCGGTGGTTGTAGTGTCGATGGCGTCTTTGGTGGCGATTGTGGCTGCGACGTGTGTTCATTGGTGATGGTGTTCTTGTTATTTATATCTTTTTAGGTTGTTATTTATTGTGGATATTACTTGGAATGGAACCTGACATTACCGCAAATGCTGTTGTTTTACTGCTGTTGCTCTTAGTTTTACTGTTGTTGTTGGTGAGAGGTTTTACTGTTGCTATTCTTGTTATTACTGTTGACGGCGTTTTATTGTTGCCGTTACCATTGAGATGTTGTTGTCATTGTTGTTGTTCTTGTTATGATTGTCTTTGCTGTTGCGTTTCCTTTCATTCCGTCATTGATTTTTTTTTGATTATCAGTCCAAATCGTTTCTCTTTTCTTGTTTTTTTTTCTTCTCTCTTTCTTCTTCTTATTTCAATTTCCCCTTTTTCACTCTCCTTTCTTTGATTTCTCCTTTGCGCCTCCTTCCACCTCGACCCAGATGCAAAGGAGGGAAAACTGATATCCTCCGAATAAGGAGTGTTGCCTCGGGCCCTCCTCCTCCTCCTCCTCCTCCTCACGCTTTATGAGGCGGAAACGCGATGAGGGAAGGGGAGGGAGGAGGAGGGAGGGGGAGGGGGGAGGGGGAGAGGGGGAGGGGAGAGGGGGAAGGAGGAGGGGGGAAGGAGGAAAGGAGGAGGAGTAGGAGGAAGAGGGAAGGAGGGAGGTAATGGGGAGCAGGGAGGGAGAGGTGGAGGAGGGGGAGGGGAAGACGAGGAGAAGGAGCAGGGGGAAAGAGAAGGGGAAGAGGAGGAGGAGGAAGAGAAGGGGAGAGGAAGGGGAGGAGAGAGGAGGTACAAGTGGTGGCGATGTGAGTGCTGCCTTCGGGGCTTTATTAAACTGTCTTGCCTTGGGGGAGGAGGAGGTGCCAGGGAAAGGGGGGGGGGTGGAGAGAAGAGGGGAAGGCAGGATGGAGGAAGGATGGGGGTAAGGGGGGTAGGGTGGAGAAGGACGGCAAATGGTGGAGCGGGGGGGGGGGGGGGGGAGCAGTAAGTAGGCTAGATGAAGGGAAGCGAAAATGGATGGATAGGAAACCAAAAATAGATAGGCAGGGAGGAAAAGTGGATAAGCCAATATGAAGAATAAGGGAGAAAAAGACGAAATATGGAATTAAACGGAAGCAGAAGGAAAAGAGGGAGAGGGCGAAATGAAATGAGGGAAAACCTGATGAGTGAGAAAGGAGGAGAAATAGTTGGGGCAAGATGAAGGTCAGAAGGGTGTGGATAAAAGGTGGATAAACGAGGAAGCAGGGATAGATGGAGGAAGCGGGGAAGGGTAAGAGATGGATAAGTAGAAAAGAAGGAGGGAATGATGAAATGACGATGGGGTTAAAGATATTGGAGAGACGGAAATGTGATAAAGAAAGGGAAGAAAAGGAGGAGAGGGATGAAAGGAAAGCAAGGTCAGATGCCGCATTGAGAAAGAGGGTAAGAAAGGACTGATGAAGAAGGACGAGGAAAACATGTTTGTGTAAGAGAGACGTGAGGGAGAGGCGGGGACAAGGGAAGTGGGAGAGAGAGACAGACAGACAGACAGACAGACAGACAGACAGACAGACAGACAGACAGACAGACAGACAGCAGACAGACATAGATAGACAGGACAGACAGACAGATAGACAGACAGACAGACAGACACAGACAAACAGACAGACAGACAGACAGGTAGACAGATAGACAGGGAAGCAGATATACAGGAAGACAGACAGACAGACGGACAGACAGGTAGACAGACAGGTAGACAGATAGACAGGAAGACAGATAGACAGGAAGACAGAAGACAGGAAGACAAACAGACCGATAGAGAGAGAGAGAGAGAGAGAGAGAGAGAGAGAGAGAGAGAGAGAGAGAGAGAGAGAGAGAGAGAGAGAGAGAGAGAGAGAAGAGAGAGAGAGGAGAGGAAAGGGAGATTGGCGAAATCCTAATTGCCGGGGGCCCGAGGGCGGCCCTGAGGCTGACGACGTCTTCATCTGGGATAATTGTTTCTCATGGGAATTATTTGCCGTGTCTTTTTCCTTCTCGTGGTATGTCTCTGTGCGTGGGATTTTTATTCTTTTTCCCCTTCCCCCCTCCCTTTCTCCTTTTCCCTTTCTTCCCTTTCTCTCCCCTCCCTCCTTCGCTCCGCCCCTCTTTCCTCTTCCCTCCCTTCCTCACCTTTTCTCCTTCCCTCCCTCTTTCCCCTTTCCTCCTCCCTCTCCTCCGTTCCCTTTCCCCCTCCCTTCCTCCCTCCCTCCCTCCCCTTTCCTTCCCTCCCTTCCCCTTCCTCCCCTTCCTCCCTCCCTCCCTCCTCCCTCCCTCCCTCCCTCCCTCCCTCCCTCCCTCCCTCCTCCTCCCTCCCTCCTCCTCCTCCCTCTCCTCCCTCCTCCCTCCTCCCTCTCCTCCCTCCTCCCTCCTCTCCTTTACCCCCCCCCCAACATCATCCCTTGCATTGGGCAGAAATTCAATTCCGACCTTCCTGTCCATCTCTCCGAGGTCACTCTCCTCCCTTCGAGTACTTCTCCTTTCCCTTCCTTTTCTGGGTGGAAGAAAAAGGGAGGAGAAGGAAAAGGAGGGAGGAAAAGAGGTAATGAGGAAGAGGCGTAAGGAAAGAAGGAAATTGGTTAAAGAGGAAGAGGAGTGAAGGAAGAGAGGAGAGTGAGGGAGAGGAAAAGTAAGAGATGGGAGGAAGAAGAGTAACAGAGAAGAAGGAATGGATGAAAGAGCGAAAGGAGTGAAAGAAAAGAAAGGCGTTAAAGAAGAGGAGATGAATAAGGAGGGAGCGGAGGAAAAAATAAAGATGAAAAAGAACAAAAGAAGAGAGAAAGCAAATGAATAGGAAGATGACTGGAAGTGAATGAAGAAGGAAGAATAAAGTAGAAGAATATAAGAGAGATGAGGAGGAATAGAAGTAGAGGAAACGAGTCAGACCAAAGAGAAAATCGGAGTAAATAAAAAAAAGGAAATATGAAAAACGAAAAAATGAACAAGACTGAAATAAAAGCATATACACAAAAGGGAGTAAAGAAAAAGAAACCGAATAAACCTTTAAAAAGTTACTAGATGGAATTTATATATATATATTTTCTTTTCTTTCTTTCTTTCTTTCTTTCTTTTTCTTTTTTTTCTTTTTTCTTTTTTTTATTTTTTATATTTTATTATTTTTTTGTCTATGATTCTTTAACAGGTCTTAGCGAGCCACGTGTGCTCTTGATTCCAGCTGAGTTCATTTCATTACCTTCCATAAAACGTGCTGTTTCGTTTTATTATTTGTTGGTGGGAGAAGGAAATTGTGTAATAGTGGGGGGGGGAGATGGGGAAAGAGATAGAGATGGAAGAAAATGGAGAAAGGGGGAGAGAGAGGGAGAGAGGGTGAAGGTGAGGGAAACAAGAAGTGGAGGAGGAAACGGAGGGAAATGGAGATAGAGAGGGAGAGAGGGCGAAGTGAGGGGAGCAAGGAGAGATGGGGAGGGAGATAGCGAAGGGAGAAAATAGTGGGAAAGGGAGATAGAGAGGAAGAGAGGGCGCATGTAAGGGAAACAAGGAGAGAGATGAGAGAGGAAGAGATGGAGCGAAGAGGAGATAGAAAGGGAGAGGGGAGGAAAGGTGAGGGAAAGAAGAGAGGGAGGAGAGAGAGGGAAATAGAAGGAAATGGAGTAATGGGGGTGAAGAAAGCAGGGGGAGGTAAGGAAAGGGAGATCAAATGATAGGAAAGGAAGGGGAAGGGAGATAGAGAGAGAGATGGGGGGAGGGGGGGCTGATGATGATGGGAAGCAGGGGGAGAAGAGGAGGAGAAATATAGAACAAGAGCATAAGAGAGGTTAAGAGGGAGAGAGGGGGAGGAAATCATGGAAATGGAGAGAAAGGGAGAGTGAGAATGACGAAAATCGAGGGAAAGAGAGATCAAGAGTGAGGGAAGCGGGGAAGGGAGGAAGAAGGTGCGAAAAAACAGGAATGAGAAGAACTGAGAGCAGAGGAAAGAAAGATACAAGTAAAGGAGAGAGAGAAAAAAGTGTGAAGGGGAACTGAGAAAGGGACAGAGGAAGAGAATGAAAATAGATAAATAAAGAGAGAAAATAGATAGAAGGAGAGGGAGAAAAAAAGAAAGAAAGAAAGAGGGAAAGACAAGAAAGTAAAAGGAGAAAGAAATAATGAAAGAAACGAAGAAAGAAGGAAAGAAAGGTATAAGAGAGTAGGGGAATGAAGGTCGCACATTCAACTTCAAAAAAAAAAAGTGTCAGCTGCAACACAGAAAGGAAGAAAGAGAGAAAGAAGAAAGAAAGAGAGAAAGAAAGAAGAGAGTAGGGGAGCGAAGGTCCGAGAGCGCACATTCAGCTTCAACAAAAAATAAAAAGGAAGAAAGAGAGAAAGAAAGAAGAAACGCAGGAGAGAGTAGGGTGAATGAGGGTCCGAGAGCGCCCATTCAACCCATTCCGCCCACCAAAAAGCGTCCGCAGCGCCGCCCGTGTCCGCGCCCGGAGACAGAAGACCCCCGTCATATGGTCTTGTTGACGCTTATGAATGTTTCACCGACGCCCTCATCTCGCGGCCGCCTTTCGGGTCCCGACGGAGGTTCTCCTGAGGGCGCCCTTTGGCTCCTCTGGAAAGGGGGAAGGGGGAGGAAGGGTTCCTTTTGAATGTCATTTTTTGTTTGTTTGTTTAGGTGTGATGGTTTTGTGTGTTTGTGTTTGTTTGTTTACTTTATTTGTTTATTTGTTTTTTTGGAGGTTTGTTTGTTGATTAATTTATTTGTTTTTGTTTATTTGTTGAAGTTGTATTTATTTATTTATGAAAATTTTATTTATGTATTATGGTTTTGCATACTTATTTATCTACTAAAGTTGTGTTTATTTATTTGTTCATTTATTTATTTATTTTTATATGAACTCACCACCGAATGATGTGGAGTTTGAGTTGCAAAACTGAACGATTTTTTTTCAGTGCTCACGCAGCATGCTTTGACCTTGGCTTTGACCTCGTGACCTTGATTTGACCTCGTGACGTCTTAGCCCTCTTGAATATCTTATGGAGGGAAGGGTGTGTCTCTGGCGGGGAGGATTGGGGGGGGAAGAGGGGGCTGAGTGAGAATTATTGTCTTTGTCTTTGGCTTTTTTTGGTGGTGGTGTGGTGTGGGGGGGGGGGGGGTGGCTGGTGGTGTTGTATCTTTCCCTTTTCTCTTTCCACCTCTTCTCCCGCTCTCATTCTTTTCCCTTTCTCTTTGCTTTCCCCCGTTTTCCCCCTTCCCCTTTCGTCGTCCCACAGTTCTTTTCTTTATGTACGCTCTTTCTTTCTCTCTCCTCCCTCCCTCTTCTTCCTTTCTTTTTTAACTCCCTTCTTTTCCCTTTTTCTTGCCTTCTGTCCTCCCTCATCTTCTTTTTCCCGCTCGCTTCTTCCCTCTTTCTTGTCGTCTGCTTCCCTCCTTCTTATTTTCTCCCGCTTCCTTCTTCCCCTCTTTCTTGCCTTCTGCTCCCCCTCCTCTCCCCTCACGGTCAGTCTTTTCACGAAGGGAAAGAGAACGCTTTTCAAGTAGACGGAATGGGGGCTCTTTGAAAATGTTCTTAATCTCTCTCTCTCTCTCTCTCTCTCTCTCTCTCTCTCTCTCTCTCTCTCTCTCTCTCTCTCTCTTCTCTCTCTCTCTCTCTCTCTCTCTCTCTCTCTCTCTCTCTCTCCCTCTCTCTCTCTCTCTCTCTCTCTCTCTCTCTCTCTCTCTCTCTCTCTCTCTCTCTCTCTCTCTCTTCTCTCTCTCTCTCTCTCTCTCTCTCTCTCTCTCTCTCTCTCTCTCTCTCTCTATCTCTTCTTTTTCTCCTTCCCTTCTTCTTCTTTTCTTAATTCTTTTTCGTATTCTTATTTTTATTCTTATTCTTTCCCTTTTTCTTGATCTTCCTTCCTTTCTTCTCTCTCCCTTTGCTTCTCCGTTTTCCTCTTCATCCACTCCCTTCCTTCCTCCCCATCCCCCCTTCCCTCCTTCCTCCCTTCCCCTCCCCCTCCTTCCTTCCCCTCCCCTCCCCTCCCCACCCCTCCTTATCTATCTCTCTCCCATCCCTCCCTCCCTCCTCCCTCCCTTCCCCTCCCCCTCCCCTCCCTCTCTCCTCCCACCCCCTCCTTCCTTCCCCTCCTCCCCTCCCCTCCTTATCTATCTCTCTCCCACCCCCCCCCTCTCCCCTCCCCTCCCACAGAATGATACGTAAAGAGTTACATGAATATGGAATTATGTTAATTAATTTCACCTTTTGAGTCCTCTGCATCCCCGTGCTTCATCTCAATGGGGGGAGGGGAGGGGTGTTGATGGATGAGAGGCTGGGAAATGATCTGCGAGAACTGGGGTGGAGGGGGGAGGGGGGAGGGGGGGGGGGGGGGGGGGGTACAAGGGGTTATAGCGGATTAGAGAGGATTGTAATGCTCGGGTTGTCGGAGTGTGCGATGGGTGTGTTTTCTTGTTGTTTTTGTTCGTTGAAAAACTGTTATTTTTTTATGTTTCGTTTTTTTGTTCACATTCTCATCTTCATCATCATTATCATCGTCGTCATAGTCATCATCATCATCATCATGTTCATCTTCATCTCATCTTCATGTTCATGCTCATAATCATCATTATAGTTGTCACTTACCATCATTATTACTATTTTACCGTTAATACGGTTTGTTTATATAATAATAATGAATAATACTATATAATAATTATTATTATTATATCATCGATATTGTTGTTATTAATGCTGTTGTAGGATTCACAGCAAGTTATATAACCCTACTTGGCAATTCACCTACTGAATCCCAATGTATTTTTTTTTCAATATTGATAGAACATGATTCATCCTGATATAATTAATCTTGATGCATACCGATCGTTCTTTATGGAAACCGGTATTGGAGATCGATATGATAATTTGTGTACGATGGAAGATGAATTATCGCGCATATATCTGAATACTGAAACACGCATTCGTTAGACTTGCTTCCTTTCCTGCCTCGGTGCCGTTCGGGAGAGGGAAGGGAGGAATGTTATCACAGTGTTTCGTTATCAGTTTTTGGTTTTTGGGTAAATGGTTGATAAGAGGGTGGATTTTTTTCTTTCTTTTTTCATTATTTTCTTTCTTTCATTCTTTTTTCTTTCTTTCTGTGCCTTCTTTATGTTTTCTTTCTTTCTTTCATTTTTTCTTTCTTTCTGTTCCTTCTTTATTTTTTCTTTCTTTGACGTGATGGTTTGGTGGGAGATTAGGAAGGAAATCTAGTGTGCTGCAACTGTTTTGCAATAAGGTGAATGCAAATGATTATTATTATTTTTTTTTTTCGTGTGTGCTGGTATTAATCATTAGGCATTAAAGTGGCTCTCTACGAGGAAATATATATGGTGGCGTGAATTTTGCGGCACTACTGTTATTACAGACCATGTTTTAAATGATAATGATAATATTCATGGAAATTATTATCATCTTCATCTTCATCGTCATTAATCAATCAGTCAATCAATCAATCAATCAATCAATTAATGATCATCATCATCATCATCATCATCATCATCATCATCAATCATCATCATCATCAATCATCATCATCATCATCATCATCATCATCATCATCATCATCATCATCATCATCATCATCATCATCATCATCATCATCATCCATCATCATCATCATCATCATCATCATCCATCATCATCATCATCATCATCATCATATCATCATCATCATCATTCAATCTTCATCACCACCCCACCCCCCACCACCACCATCATTATCATTATTTTGCCATTATGGATATTGCATCCAAGATATGAACCTGCCTCTTCCTAATGTCAATATAGTGGCAAAAACTTTTCGTTTGTTTGTTTACTTATTAAGACACTTTTTTCAACTTTTGTTTTGAAGACATAAGCCCCACGACGCAATTTTTTTCAAGCAGTCTCCCTCTCCTCTCCCCCCCTCATGCAAACGTTTTTTTTTTCTTTTTTAATCTTTTTTCTCTTATTTTTTACTTTTTTTTTTCTTTTTTTTTTTTTTTTTTGCGACTTGAATTTCGTTTTACTCTAAGTAGCTCTCGCAAAAGTCTTGAGGACTCCTGGCGAAGGAGGCATTTCGTGTTATGCTGAAAGTTGCGATTCATTTGGCACTTCATCACGTAATGAAGGTTGCAGGAGGGGGGGAGGGGAGGGGATGGGATGGGATGGGAAGGGGAAGGGAAGGGGAG
>NW_020869633.1:536061-539134 GCF_003789085.1 Penaeus vannamei | reverse complement strand
ATATACGTGCATATAGATGGCTGCCTCCCCGCCCACCTTATCGGGCCGAGCCACTGCGGGAGCGGCTTGGCCAGGGGCGTGAAGAGCTCGGAGGCGTCGTAGATGAAGGGCTTGGAAGTCGACGGCCTCCTCTCGGGGCGTCGAGATCCCGATGTCACTGACGGCGAAGTCGGCTCTCTCCGTGGCCACCATGCCTGAAGAGGGAGAGGAGGAGGGAGAGGGAGGGAGGGGAGGGAAGGGGAGAGAGGGAGGGAGGGGGAGAGAGGGAGGAGGGAGGGAGAGGGAGAGGGAGGCAGGGAGGGAGGCAGGGAGGGGGCAAAGGGAGGGAGAGGAGAGGGAGGGGGAGAGAGGGAGAGGGAGGGAGGAAGGGAGAGCGAGAGAGAGAGGGGGGGGAAGAAGGGAGAGAAGAGAGAGAGAGAGAGAGAGAGAGAGAGAGAGAGAGAGAGAGAGAGAGAGAGAGAGAGAGAGAAGGAGAGAGAGAGAGAGAGAGAGAGGAGCCAGGAGCGAGAGAGTAGGGGGGGGGGGAGGAGGGGAGAGAGAGAGAGAGATTGAATATTAAAGGGTAATTGGATGTCAAGACGGTATGAGATCAAAGGCTTTGTTCTTAGGTGTTTTGTTTGTTATTTTGTTTAGTTTATGACATACTATTGTTTCCTATGTTAGTCTATCCCGTGGCTACCATACCTTCGAAGAGGAATAAAACAGAAAAAAGGGGGATTGGATAACAAGATGGCGGAGATAATGAGATCAAAGACTTTATTCATTCCTTCATTTGTTTTCCCTATCTACTTATTTCTTCCGTCTATGACATGCGTTGTGTTTCTTAAGTCTGGCCTTCGAAGAGAAATAGAAAACGGGGAATTGAAAATCAAACCAGATGACAGAGGCTTCATTTCTATTCATTCTCTCGTTCTTTTATCATGACAGTGCCTTTCATTTCTATTTATCTTTGGGTTCTTTTATCATTGCTTTTAGTTGTTTTGTTTTTCGTTTATGGCATGCGTTTGTTTCTTAAGGGGCCTCACACACGATCATTTTTTCGTCAATTAATTGATATCAATTTATTAACGTCAATGAATTGATGGAGAAATTGACCGTGTGAGGGGGACATTGATATCAATTTAATTGAAACAATGTCATTGAGTCAATTCATTGATAGATCAAAACTCCTTTGATATTTATTGATGGGTCTTCAATAAAATTGAGCGTGTGTGGGCAAAGCGTCAATATTGATCAAAAATTTAGTGTTTTCCCATTTCCCATACCATTTCTTTACCCACTTACTCCTCTTCTTTCGCTTTGGAGTGTCCAGAGCAAGCACTACTCCAAGTGCCACAGATGCTTTCATCTCGAAATTAATGAATCAAACTGAAAATTGAAGTAAAATCATTGACCGTGTGAGGGCACAGTGATTTTCCATCAATTCATTTTGACGTCAATAATTTTGATATCAATTAATTGACGAAAAAATTGATGTGTGTAGGGCCCCTTTATTGTTCAGCCTTTTTCCGTGAGAGAATAGATAACGGGGAGTTTGGTATCGAAGATGAATGGGATCTAACCTTTGCTCATATTTTTCATTTATGCATTTGAAAAGAATGAAAAATGGATATCAAAATGAATGAGATAAATTACTATAGTTTTGATTTATTTTATTCGTCTTATGCCTTTGAGAAAAGCAAAAAACATGAAATTTAAAAAAAAAATCTTTTCGTTTTTACTGTACTTTTTTCTTTTTTTCTTTTTCTTTTTTAATCACTAATTGAAATAGTTTATCTTTGCCTGTCTGTCTGTCTGTCAGCCAGTCAGTCAGTTAATCGGTCAGTATGTCTCTGTCAGCCAATGTCTGTCTCCTCATTTTCTGTCTACGTCAGTCTCTATCTCAGTCAGTAGCCTATATTCATCTGTCTGTCTGTTATTTTTGTCTTTCTCTCTGTCAGTCTGTCTCCTCCCTCAGTCTGTGCTGTTTAATGATCGTATTTTATTTACCAACAAAGACACACAAATGACTTGACACCTACTAAACCCACAGCGATATTTAGGCATACAAGGATAGGCCTACACTATAAGCCCAAACATGTTCTCCTATAATACCTTATCGTGTCAATCCCCTCTCCCCCTCCCCCCATCCCCCCCACAATTAGGCCTCTGGTTAATCTACTGTCCCCGTAGTCCCCTAATTAATGCACGCATACAACTGCACCTCTTTCCGTGTAGGCCTTTCCTGCATAATTAAGGTGCGTTTTCCTCGCTATCTACGATTATCGCTAAACGGTGATCATCTAACGATTGTCTAGAGAGCTAATTAACTGTTTTTTTTTAATGGGGTTGTTTTGCTAGAGTCGCGAACGATCACCGGTTGGTTCTAAATAGCCGCTGGAGGAGGAATATAATTCGCAGTCACAAACGATCATTTGATTCGGAAGGAGTGTCTGCGTCTTCTTGGCTCCCAGGTTTTCCGATCAAGAAGATGAGATCCTTGTGGAGGAGTTATTTATCATTTGTCGAAATAATCCCTATTCATTCCTCAATTCATACATTAAATGTTTATTAGCCCTTTTACCCCCCCCCCCCCCCCGTACATTTGGAAAATAACTTTATCTTCCATCTCTTCAGCTAGATATTTCATTAACCACCTTTTATTTCTTCTCAATTTGCTCAAAGACATTTTCTCGCGACACTATACATTCTTTGAGACATTTTCGCCACAGACACTCGAAGCCAAATGGTACACCCGGTACTCTCGTGCAGCGATGAGCGTTAAACAATCATCGTAGAGCGATAATCGTGATAATCGCACCGAGAAAAGACGTACCTTTAACCTTTTTCGTGCTTAATCAGCCCCATGTCTTGTTTCGTGCATGATTCACCTCTTTTCCTGCATATTCAACCTCCTTTCGTCCACAGTCAACCTCTTTTCCTGCATAATCAACCTTGTTTCTTGCTGAATTAACCTCTCTTTTCGTAGATGATTTAAACCTCTTTTTTCGTCCATCATCACACCTCATTTCTAGTAATAACAAGCTTTTTTCTTGGCATAAGCAATTTCATTTCCTGCATAATCAACCTCATT